>CM061561.1:26605764-27205764 GCA_030864225.1 Capsicum baccatum var. pendulum
CCACAAAATAGGGATTTTTCTGCAACTTTTAAGTCCGAGGGATAGTCTCGTCTTTTCCCTATAATTTCAAGTCGTATTAACTGATGATTACAATATTTTTAGGGCATAAAATGTCCACATTCACTCAAATTTATGTGATTGAAAATCCTAACCTCCCTCCCAAGATCAAGAATCAACCCTTAAGTTCAAGATTTCCAAGAAACGAATCAAGATTTGGATTCCATCCTTCAACTAAGTACTCTAAGGTACATGGGGTTTTCCTAAACTACATGGGCATGGTGAAATTATTTTATTAAGTTTTTAAGGATTGAAAATCATATATTTATGAAGGATTTGAGAACAATTTAAAGAACATGCATTGTGAACTCTTTCAATGATATAATATTTTGGTCTTTAGGCCTTCCCCTAAAATCTTAATTTTTCTCAGGTATATGTTTATATATTTTTTCAGTTGTGAATCATGAATTGAGAGCATGGATCACGAATTTTTCCCTCCCTTGCTATAAAACTTCTTGACTTTACATGTCGTAGGTTGTGAAATTTCAATATTGAAGCATGAGATAAGAGTTTTAAATGTTGTTTATGAACTTGATCTTGGATGTGAATTGAAGAGAGGGTGATTTCGTATTTTACAAGTGTTTTTATGGTTTCTAAATGTTAAAGATGATTATTTAAAGAATCACATAGGTTGTTACAAAATACTTGACCACCACATGTTTGTTGAAATGTTGAAAAGAGAGAATCTTTGCATAGTTTGAAATATGTTTCGAAAATAATAATTTTGTTGCATTGTTAAATATTTTTGGTGGTCAACTGCATCGATTGGATTGAAAGAACTAAAGCATATTATTATATGGCTTAGACATATAACTTGCAAGTTTTGGTATGACGATACCAAAATCAGATAATGCCATAACAAACTTAGAACAGAATAAAAGTAAGATTTCAATTAAATTTTTAGAATTTGAGTTTTGAAAGATGCATGTTCAGAAAGGATTTAAAATGGTCTTAAGAGATGTTAGGTGGTTACCCGAAGAAGGCACGAGTTCAGAAAACTCATTGTCCAAAATCGTGTTTTGCCGATACAGATTATTATGTCCCCAGAGGGATTATACACTGGCCTAGTGCCCTGTGGCGTATCAGACTCAGACACTCCAACCCTCGCGCAAAACTTGGATTGGGGGCTTACCCGCCGAGTCAATGATGGATTCCATTTAGCACGTGGAATATCAGATTTGTAGGGTATACCACCTAACTCAGAAGTAAGACAAAGAGTGAGTCGTAGTTTCAAAGAAATGTTTCAAAGTCTTTGAAGTGTGCCCATGTGTTTACATATATATTATATGTAAAATATTTTATGAATTGCTCTCACTTATGTTATATATAAATACATTATTTTGGATTGCTTTGCGTACCAGTATATCTGTATTGACTCCCTATATTGCAGGATCTTGGGCTCAGTCCCAGAGGCCCGCTAAGCGGTAGATTGATTGGTCAGAGATTTGTAGTTGGTGAGCCTCCCTTATTTTGGAAGGACTTATCTCATGATTTCATTGTTTTTAGTTCATGTGTCCTTGTTCCAATCTTCAAACAAATGTTGTTTTCTTTCAGTTAGTAGAGATTTCGTAGACAGGTATTAGATGGATTTGGTTCTTGTTGAAAATTTATAACTGTATGATTTGTTGAAATTAGATGACCATAATTTCATTTTGTTTTCCGCATTTTCCTTATAGTATATGAATTGTGTTTATGATTACTAGTTAGAGAAGGGCTCTCGGGCCTTCACGGTTCGGGTTGTCCGTCGAGTCCAGGATCTAGGTTTGAGTCGTGACAAAAGAAGACAGAAACAGAGAAAGAGAAGAAATGAGAAATGTGTGTTGGCCATGTTTAGCATCAATGAGTTTGAAAGTTGCTTGTGGGAATTAAGAAAATGCCTATGCAAATATATATAGGCAGATATTTGGTTGACTAGTCCAAGTTGGATTATACAGCAGTAATATAAATTTGGCAATAAAGTGAAAAAGAAAAATTGTAATTGTAAAATTAAAATGAAGTAATTCCATTTTCCTCATAATTGAAAAATTAAAATCCACCAATTAATCACAAAAGAAGGAAGAAGAAGGAAATAGTCAATGCACATAAGTCATAAATTGACTACCTATGAAAAAAAAAACAATATAAAATATATAGGTACAATTGTCCCCTATACCAAACTCTTTAGTGACTACATTGTGATGCTACTTTTTTTGTGTGTGAGAAGGAAATTCAAGGTAGACCGTAACAAGAATTTAATTCCACCTTGACTCATAGTAAATTTGATGGCAACTGTAACAAAATTGGGAAATAAATGTTTGTTATTCTCAAGTCTTGCTATAAAAAATTCAAAGAAAGCTACATCACATAAAGTCATTAAATTTGATGTAAAATTCAATGCTTGCTAAAGAAAAAATAGGAAAAAACAAATCAAAGTAAACTGTTTTTTGGTTCAATAACCGGCTAATCCTTTCACTTGGTTACACATTTAATTATGTGGACCTATTTTATTAAAAAGAATACTTTATTGAACCAATAATTTGTCAATAGTCAAGCATATTTAAGTAGCAGAAGAGTAGGAAAATGTCATTCTCAAAAATTAGACACGATTAAGTCATATGACAGAGCGTCTTTTTTGGTATAAGTATATGATATTGAGGGACCTGATTCTACATGATATTGAGAATGAGACGTGGCCTTTTCTTATTCCTTTTTTTTGTTTTTTATTCGGTATTTCAATATCCAAATTAGGGTTTTGATTAATCGGAATTCACTCTCCGTAAGACATTAATTCCGATGACTCTTGCTGTGAAATTTCAATGAAATTTCACTTTGAATTTTGATACTGAAATAAATTACATATGAATTTTATTATCAGAAAGAGAATAGGGGAAATTAAAGTCAAGTATGGACTTCTCGTTGCCTTCGTATCAATCGTCAATCAGTTCAAAGTTTAATTTAGAAAATGTCAAATTTATTGTTTCTTTACTGTTCTTCTTGTCCAATTTAGAAAATGTCAAATTTATTGTTTCTTTACTGTTCTTCTTGTCCAGATTTTTAAAAAGGAGTTAGTAGTTTTAAAACCTCCTAAATCTCAATGTTTTTCGAGTTTCATAGATAAATTAGGTGATCCACAATTTTTGCAGAGTTGTATGAGGCCTTCCATTTGAACGTTAACAGCCTTTGATATATTCATGGACATCAGTTCATAATCCACATACTTAATTTTCCGTATCAGTGCTGCAATCCAAATATAAGAGGAAAAATAGTCTCAAATATACTTAAACTTTGACGAAATTTGTTGTAACACATGTTAACTTTACGGGAGTCCTGTGACCCCTCGAACTATTTGTTAGTATATTTTAGTAACATTTATAAGTTAGTAAAACAATAAAAAATGCTAAAAGAATTTTTTTAAAAAAAGTATTTAGTGCAAGTAAATGTCAATAAAACATGCTAATAAATAGTTTAGAGGAGTCATAGGACTCCCACAAAGTTCGGGAGGATCATAGGACCCCCACAAAGTTCAAACTTATTACAACAAATTTCGTCAAAATTTAGGTATATTTGAGAGCATTTCATTTTGATTTTTCAAATGAAAGCTACTCAGCACACGAATCCCTTTCACTTTGATTTTTAATTTTGATGTGAATATTCAGAACGCACTCTTTACTCTAAATGACCAAGAAACATGACTTAATCTTTATGCATTTAAGTCTTCTTCTACTTTTCTTTAATTATTTTGTTCTCAGATACATTTAATAGAATCTCAATTGTTCAATTTGTCGTCAATTGATAAAATACTAAGAGTAGTGACATTTAATTAACAAGAACACTCTATTTCGAAACTACAAACTAAAAACCTATATTTAAGGATGACGCAATTGCGCCTATAAATTCCACAACATCCTCGGATGGTAAGTGCAATTTCAAAGAAAAAGGTGAGAAGATGAAGGAGGAAAGTCTTGTAGTGCCTTCATATCAAGTTCTCAATCAATTCCTTCCATAGAAAATAGTGTCATTCTCGAGTCAATGCACAAGTCTTGCCAGAAAAATCTAAAATAATTGAAAAAGTCCACTTTCCTATGAAACTTTTAATTTATTTTATTTCAATTTTAATTTTTTTTTATTGAAAAGATACCTATAATGAAAGATCAACTAATGATAACCTCAAAAGGTATTGAACATGCATATCCTTGTGTCGGACAAACTTGTGATGATCAGTGACACACTCTAGATTTAAATTTGATGAGTTTTAACCTATAAAGTTGTGATTAATATATTGTTCTTCGAAATATAGGGTTCATATTTAATATTATACTATTAGTGATTATTTTTCATATATTTAATTCAATTAAACTTGTTGTTTTCGAGTGGCATCTTCCTTTAACGATTTGAATAAAATGATTCTTAAGATTTTTCAAGTCCTTGCATGAGTCTTTTCATGAAAATTTCACACAAATTCCTTTCACTTTGATTTTTTATTTTATTGTGAATATTAATTAGTTGAACGTATCCCTTACTCTAAGTCCAAACACCATAATGTAATGTATTTCTTGTTCTGATGTAATTATAATACTCATTGATAGTAATTTGTTAAAATAAAAACACAAAATTATAATAAAGAATAAAAACTCTAATTACAAAGACTTAAATTGTGTCCTTCTCAAGTCAATGCAGAAGGCACTTCCATAGAAATATCAAATGACGCGGTCCAATTATTTTGAGAAAATAATTTGTCTATTACTTTTTCTACGACACACATGTCCTTTCAATTTGAACTTTCAATTTAAATGAACGTATTCTTCACTCTAACAGCTAATAGGAGATTTTTAAAAATTTGTCTATTAATGAAAAGGATAAATGTGCACCATTTATAGATGACGAGGTTATATATGCACCACTTTTTTTAACAAGGGGTATATATTTTCTAAATTGAAAAGCTTTGTATTTGTCCATTGTCCCAAAAAAGAAAGAACGACGAAAATTAAGTCAGGAAATATAATAAATTGCGAGTGAAAAATATGCCATATTTTTCTGTGAAAATTTCAAGTGAAAAGCTACTTAACACACCAATTTCTTTTCCTTTGATATTTCTTTTTGATGTAACTAATGAGTGTGTATTAACAATTAATTATAGGTGCTAGAATAAAAAATCAAAGTGAAGGAAAAAAAATAAAAGAAAAATGCAAGATACAAAACAAAAACTAACCAATTTGTTTGTTGATAGATGACATTGATGCAAGATACACTTATTATATTGTAGTAAATTGGTATAAGCTTTGCATGTCAGATAATTAAAGACATTTATTTGGTCCAAAAGGAAAAGAAAAAAACAGTAGAGAAAAAAAATCAAGAAAGACTTTATAAGTCCTTGTACTAGTCTTGTTGTAAAAATTTCATATGAAAACTACAACACACAAATTCTTATCACTTTGAATTTTCGTTTGATGTTACTACTCATTAATTAAACTTATTTTTTACTTTGATCATCAAGCATCATGTGTAGTTAGTTTGAACTATAAAAAATACGCTTTTTAAAATTCTCCCCAAAGAAATAAAAAGTAGATTTTTTAATAGACAACAACACAAATGATGATCTCAATTTATTTTATTGAAACAAAAATTATTCACAAACTAATTATGAGTCTTATGGGAAGTGTGTGTGGTTTGATGATGAATATAAAGTGGTCTAATTATCAAAGAAATGGGCGAAAAGCACAAGTTAGGAGGTGAAATCAAAGGAATAAAGTCTAGGAGTTAGACACAACTGATGATATTATTGCTTAAAAGCCTACAAAAATGTCCCAAAATTGATTAAACGCCACCATGTGATTATTTCTTCTTCTATAATCCCTTCACCTTTGCTGCTTCTTTCTCTGCATAATTTTGTGCTCCAGTTCCACAATTATTCTTGCCAGCCATTTCGGGTATCCAATTGAAATAATGAAATATACTATGGATAATCCAATACACAATTCACTTCCATAGCCCATAAGAGCAAATTTCCAAAAATCACGCAGAAATTTAGAATCGCTTTCTTGATCGTCTAGTCCAGATACGGTATAATTTTATCTAAAGCCCGATCATCACCACAACTTTTTAAAACTGGGAATCCACTTAATCAATCATTGCCTTCATATGAATTGTTGTGGGAAGTGTGAGATTGAGGTCCTTGAGGGATGCATCCTCGGAGATGATTGTGGGAGAGATTTAAGAATGAAAGAGATATAAGAGAAACAAGTTGTTGTGGTATATCTCGAGTAAGTTGGTTTCCTGATAGGTCCAATGATTCAACTGAAGATAAGTCTCCGAATGATAGTGGAATATGATCTCGCAATCCATTATGAGATAAATTCAGTATGTGAATTGCAATGAAATTCCCCATGATACTTGGAATCTGCCCTCCAAATTTATTACTTGACAGATTGATAACAGTGTACATGTTAGAGTTGTGACCGAATTTTGGTTGATGGACCTTTATGTTTTTGGGCCTAGGACCTATTTGTACGCACGTAATATATAAGTGCGATTTAGTGGGTTATTTTATTATTTAGAAAATTCAGCCTTCTCCACATTGTACTCTCTTTCTATTATAGTGAAACCTCCTCTTTCTCTGCCCGTGGTTTTTCTCGTAAGGGTTTTCATGTAAATCTATATGTTGTTCTTATTTTCTTTTACTTGTGGTTTGTTTATTTTGTCCGAATCCTAACAAACTGGTATCACAGCTTGGTTAATTGTTTTCATGGGATGACAACTATGAAGTATGATATTCCGTTGTTGGATTGCAACACTAAATTTTCGTTATGGCAGGTTAAGATGTGGGCTGTGCTCGTGCAAATGCTTTAGTAGGGTTTGATAAGATTCCCTCATTGTAGACAAAAGAGGAAAAACGGCATAAGAATCAGAAGGCTCTATCTCAAATCCACCTTCATTTATCCAATCAGATTTTATAGAATGTGTTGAAGGAGACCACAGCCACTGCGTTATGGTTGAAACTAGAATTGTTGTGTATGATGAAGATCCTAACAAGTAAGTTGCATCTCAAGCAACGACTTTATTTCCACTGCATGTCTGAGGTTGCGTCCTTAGAGGATCACCTATCTGTATTTAAAGAAATCATCTCTGATTTAGAGACTCTAGAGGTTAAGTACGATGAGGAAGATTTAGGATTGATTTTGTTGTGTTTACTGCCTGCATCGTACATGACCTTTAGGGATATGATTTTATATAGTCGTGATACCCTAATGATTGATAGTCTATGATGTGTTTTTCTCTAAGGAGAAGATAAAGCATCTTGTGAATGGGTCGGAGACTCAAGAAGATGGTCTCACTATTTGTGGAGGAAGGACTCGTGATAGGAATTCTAGGGGTGATGACAAGAATAGGTCAAAATCTAAAAATAGAAATAAAACCTATAATTACTGCAAGAAAAAGGGTCTTATCGAATCCAAGTGTTGGAAGCTACAGAACAGAGAGAAAAGAGAAGTTCTAAAACTGAAGGAAAACCAACCAGAGAAGTCCGGTGAAGCCAGTTTTATGGAAGATGGTTGTAGTGATAGAGAAATCTTGGTAGTTTCTGATGGTAACTCCAAACCCGGTGAGGATTGGATTCTTGATTTAACTTGCACGTTTCATATGTGTCGTAATCGGGATTGGTTTACAACATATGAAACAGTCTCTAAAGGTGCTGTGTTGATGGGAAATAACACACCTTATAAGATTGCTGGTATTGGAACAATTAGGATCAAGATATTTGATGGGGTTGTGAGGACACTTGATGATGTACGGTATGTCCAAGACCTGAAGAAAAATCTTATTTCCTTGAGTACCCTTGATTCGAATGGTTATAGGTACACTGGTGAAGGTGGAGTCCTGAAGGTTACTAAAGGTGCTCTTGTTATGATGAAGTGAAAGAGCAAGTCTTCTAATTTGTATGTCCTGCAAGGATCTACTGTTACAGGTGATACAACTGTTTCTACCTCCTCTTTATCAGAAAGTGAAATTGCTAAAACTTGGCATATGCGTTTGGGGCATATGAGTGAAAATGGGATGGCTAAACTAAGCAGGAGAGGACTTTTTGATAGGAAGAGTATTACCAAATTAGAGTTCTATGAGCACTGCATTTTTGGGAAGAAAAAAGAGAGTCATATTTACTAAAAGCATCCACTCAACTAAGGTCACACTTGATTACATTCATTCTGATCTCTGGGGTCCCGCTAGATTACCTTTTAGAGGAGGTTACTTGTTAACTATTATTGATGACTATTCTAGAGAAGTTTAGGTGTTCTTTCTGAAGTAAAAGAATGATGTGTTACCTACTTTCAAAGAGTGGAAGACTATGATTGAAAAGCAGATAGGGAAACAGGTAAAACTCCTTTGGACCAATAATGGTTTATAGTTTTGTTCTAATGAATTTAATGCTTTGTGCAAGTCAGAAGGAATTGTGAGGCACTTGACAGTTCATCATACTCTGCAGCAGAATGGTGTGGCTGAACGAATGAATAGGACTATAATAGAGAAGGTGCATTGTATGCTCTCTAATGCTGGTTTACCCTAGTCTTTTTGGGTTGAAGCTGGTTCCACAACTTGCCTTTTTATTAACCATTCTCCCTTAATCGCAATTGGTAAAAAGACTCCACAAGAGGTATGTCTGTTACTCCTGCTATTTATTCTGATTTGAGGATATTTGGATGTTCTGCGTATGCTCATGCTGATAATGGAAAGTTGGAACATAGATCTGTCAAGCGCTTATTTATGGGTTATAAGCCTAGTGTTAAAGGTTATAAGCGTTAGTGTCCAGAAAGCAAAAAAGTTATAATTAGTAGGAGTGTTGTATTTGATGAAACTGCCATGCTTCGGGCTCCCTCCGAATCTAGTGTTTCGCCCCCAAAAAAACTTAGTGACATGAATCAGTAAAATTCAAGCACCCATGTTGAATTGCAGATTAGAGCAGATTCTACACCATTGCCTACTTCTCAGTCTAGCTCGGAGATACAGAGTGGTACTATTTCATCTTCACCACCAGTGATGCCACAATATTCTATTGCTAAAGATAGGCCTAGAAGAGATATTAGACCTCCTCAGAAGTATGCTGAAGCAGATTTGGTTGCTTATGCATTGAGTGTAGCAGAAGGTATTGATTCCGATGAAGATCCTTCTTTTTACTCAGAAGCAATTAGTTGTGATGATTTTTGCCGATGGATGATTGTTATGTAGGAGAAGATGGAATCAATTCATAAGAATGGCACATGGAATTTGGTGAGATTGCCTAAAGATAAGAAAGTTGTCCGTTGCAAGTGGGTATTCAGAAAGAAAGAAGGAACATCAGGAGTTAAAGATGCTAGGAACAAAGCAAGACTAGTTGCTAAAGGTTACAGTCAGGTTTTAGGTATTGACTTCACAGATATGTTTTCTCCAGTTGTAAAGCATAGTTCGATTCGAGTATTGCTTGGTATTATGGCCATTCATAATCTTGAGCTTGAGCAGTTGGATATCAAAACTGCATTCTTACATGGAGAACTTGAGAAAGACATCTATATGGAGCAACTAGAGGGTTTTGTTTTCTCAGGAAAGGAGGACTATGTATGCTTGTTGAAAAAGTCTCTTTATGACTTAAAGCAGTCGTCCAAGTAGTGGTATAAGAGGTTTGACTCTTGTATGACCTCTCATATGTTTCAGAGGAGTATCTATGATAGTTGTGTTTACTTCAAGGAGGTAAGTGATAGTTCATTCATTTATCTTCTCTTGTATGATGATGATATGTTGATTGTACAAAGGATATGAGAGAGATAATAAAAGTAAAATCCCAACTCAGTAAAGAGTTTGAGATAAAGGATCTAGGAGTAGCAAAGAAGATCCTTGACATGAAAATTATGTGGGATAAAGAAAATTTTAAGTTATATTTAAGTCAAAAAAGGTATATTTAGAAAGTTCTTCACAGGTTCAATATACAAAATGCCAAACCTGCAAGTACTCCATCGGCAGCTTACTTTAAACTCTCAGTCAGTTTATCTCTAAAAATAGATAACGAGCGTGACTATATGTCTCGAGTTCTATACTCTAGTGTTGTCGGGTCTCTTATGTATGCGATGGTATGTTCCCGACCAGATTTATCTTATACCGTCAGTGCAGTTAGCAGATACATGGAAAATTCTTGCAAAGTACATTGGAAAGCAGTTCAGTGAATTTTCAAATAAGGTGTGTGGCTGAGCCGTAGGCAATAGGTAGGAGGGCTTCAGGGTATTTGTTTGGCAGTGTTCAATATTTTTGGTGCATTTCATACCTATGTTATTTTATCATGTTCGATGAATTGTTTTCTATATATGGTATCCTTTGTCTTAAGCCAGGGGTCTATCGGAAACAACCTCTCTACTTCTTTAGAGATAGTGGTATGGACAGCGTATACTCTACCCTCCCCAGACCCCACTATGTGGGAATATACTAGGTTTATTGTTGTTGTTTTTGTTGTTGTTGTATGGATCTGTTGATTTTTATTTATAGATTGGGAGAAATAGAGATGGAGTAATCGGGTATGTTGATTCTAATTTTACAGGAGATCATAATAAAAGGAGGTCCCTTACAGGCTATATTTTCACCATTAGTGGTTGTGATATTAGTTGGAAAGCTACCTTACAGACTACGGTTGCTTTGTAAACTACTGAGGCAGAGTACATGGCTATTACAGGCTTTCAAGGAAGCTATTTAGTTGAAGGGTTTGTTTGGTGAACTTAGCAAAGAATTATGGATTACTACAGTCTTTTTCGACAGTCAGAGTGCTATCTTCCTTACGAAAGATTAGATGTTTCATGAGAGGAGAAAGCACAACGATGTTTGGTATTATTTTGTGCGTGAAATTATTGCTCGTGGTGATATTGTAGTGAGCAAGATTAGTACTCATGATAATACCATTGATGTGATAATCAAGACACTACCAAGTGCCAAGTTTGAGCATTGCTTGGACTTGGTTAGTTTTAGCTGTTAAGTTGTTCCCTTAGGGGCTTCTGCGGAAGAGGTGGAGAGTTTTTCTTGAAAAGGATTTGAGTTCTGAATTAGAATTCCTGTCAAGGTGGAGATTATTAGAGTTGTGACCCAAATTTTGGTTGATGGACCTTTATGTTTTTGGGCCTAGGACCCATTTGTACGCACGTAATATATAAGTGCGATTTAGTGAGTTATTTTAATATTCAGAAAATTCAGCCTTCTCCACATTGTACTCTCTTTATATTATAGTGAAACCTCCTCTGCCTCTGCCTGTGGTTTTCTCCGTAAGGCTTTCCACGTAAATCTGTATGTTGTTCATGTTTTCTTTTACATGTGATTTGCTTATTTTGTCTGAATCCTAACAGTACAAATACAAGATTCTCAAAATTTCACGCTCAAGTCCCTTGGTTGAAACTATAATAGAATCTTGGTGCTTCAATTGATGGATCAATTGTCCTCTTATCTTTCAGATGTTGAAATAGACTCATAGGTAAGGTTCCCGAGAATGCATTATAAGAGAGATCTATGATTTGAAGCTCGAGAAAAATAGTTTCAATCGTCGAAGGTTGAATGGACCCATACAATTCATTTGATCTCAAGCTTAAACTTGCAACTTTGGAAGAGTTCCCAACAACATCAGGAATGTGCCAATGATATGATTATCTTCTAAGTCAAGAACCTGCAACTCATTGCAATTGGTCAAAGATTGGGGAATTCTCCCCTCGATTTTATTTCCATGCAAGTTGAGGCTTCTCAAGTTCACTGATGAAAGTTGTTGGAAGATTCCTAGAAAGATGCACATGTGTAAATCCTCGAGGGCAGTGATCTTTTCCAAACATTGAGGAATTTCTCCGTGCAAATTGTTTCTTTCCAGATCAAGCATCACCAGTGAAGCCAAAGTGCAAATAGATAAAGGAATTTCTTCACTAAGATTATATTCAGAGATGAAGAAATATTGGTATCTACATATTGAAGAGGGATTGAATCAACACTTGTCCGCATGTTGTGGGATATATTAAGACGTTGCATTGAAAACATCCAGTTAGACCATGCCCAATCAGGAATCCTTCCTTGAATCTTATTATTTGAGAGATCCAACTCCCTTATAAGTTGCTTAGCAGATCTTAAAATTAACTTTGTTCTTATTGGTTAATGAGATACTATTGTTTAAAAGATCAAGATACGAAAGCGGTTTGAGGTCTGAAAAGAGGCTGACATCCACATGACCACTAAAATTATTGAAAAAAATATCAAGCCATGTTAGGTTCATGAGCTATTGAATTGAGTTGGGAAGATGGCCTTGCAACTAATTATTTCTTAAAGTAATCCAGACTAGTGAATTGGACTTGAAATCCTCAAGCGACCAGAAAAATGGTTATTTCTTAATTGTATATTAAACAGATGGAAGGGAGAACATCCCTGATGATATTGCTCCATTCAGGGTGTTACCATCAAGGACCAAATTTTTGGAGTCCCACATCGGTGGGTTAAAGGGTCCTTGGTCTCCTTATATGGTGTTGGGTAATCCTCTCCTCATGAGCTAGCTTTTGAAGTTGAGTTAGACCCAAGGTCCATTTCTTTATCATGGTATCAGAGCCAGGCCTACCTAGTTCATTGTTTCCAATGTTGGACCCCCCGTATTATATTGTCCATGCTTCAGATGTCCATCCCTAGGTGTGCGGGGGGGTTTTGAGTCCCACATCGGTGGGTTAAAGGGTCCTTGTATTCCTTATATGGTCTTGCCCAATCCTCCCCTCATGAGCTAGCTTTTGAGGTTGAGTTATGCCTAAGGTCCATTTCGTTATCATGATATCAGAGCCTGGCCCACCCAGTTCATTATTTCCCATGTTGGGGCCCCCATCTTATATTGTCCATGCTCCAGATGTCCAGCCCTAGGTGTGCGGGGGGTGTTGGAGTCCCACATCGGTGGGTCAAAGGGTCCTTGGTCTCCTTATATAGTCTTGGGCAATTTTCCCCTCATGAGCTAGCATTTGAGGCTGAGTTAGGCCCAAGGTCCATTTCCTTATCACAAATACACTACTTGGTTGAGGTTTGAAAGAGATTCAGGAATTGTCACTTTAATGCTGCAATATCCCAGAGCCAAATATTCCAGTGAAGTTATTGTAACACCCCTAATTTTTGAGATACAAAGCAAACTATCGTTCCTACATGTGTAAGCTCCAATTCCATATTTTATATTTAAATTCATGTGGCATGATCCTTCTCCTAGTGTATGAAGCAATTATGAGGTGAAAAGTGTTCATAGAAATCACTTAAAGCAAAGTTGAGCTAAGAATCATTCATTTATCCAAAGTTTGATATTCGATTCTACAAAGGTCTACTTTGAACATGTATAACTTTTGATAAACATAGAATTTTTTAGCTCAAGACCCACCAAATTGTAGATAATTGAATTATCTTTCCAATGATACCAATTTTGCCTAAATTCGATACCCGAGAAAAGATTTATGAAATTTTTTGTGAGAGGCAGTAAGACGACGTGATTGTGACGCGACGCATTGGACTGCGCCTTACGAAAATGTTTCACATTCTATTTCAAGTTTATAATGGGTATAGGGGAACTTTGGTCACTTTCCCTCACCCAAAATCCGTCCATAACATAATATTTCAGCCCCGAGAAGCATCAATTGCCTCTTTAATCAATTTTCTCTGAAAAAGAAAAAAAAAACTAACCACCTCTCCAAGAACAAGATCAAACTTTTTTTCCCCAAAGATCAAGAATTCAAGCCTTTCAATTCCAGATTCTGAAGAAAAGTATCAAAATTCGGGTTTCATCTTTCAAACTAAAGAATCTAAGGTACGTGGGGTTGTCCTAATCTCATGGGCATGTGTTTTCTATGAAATTTTAACAGAGTTTCAAATTTTACAAGTATATATAGATACATATACATGTGATGAGGTTGGGAATTTGTCTTAAAGGAATGTATTGTGAACATAGTTTGATGAAGGTATCTAATGGTCATGGGTTTTCTTTTCATAACCTTAATTTATGATTCTCTCTCTCTCTCTCTCTCTCTCTCTATATATATATATATATATATACATACATATATGTGTGTGTGCGCGTGCTTTGAGATTGAAGGATGGTTTTGAATATGAATTGTGAAATCCTTTAAATCCATGATGATATTTATGTACTTATATGGTATTGAATTGTACACGATGATCCAGACACTTGATATATGGAGTAATTTGTGTCTATTTTATCATATCTTCATTTCATGTCCCTCTTTGAGTAGTGAAATTATTATAGGTTATGGTCTAATAGTATTACTTTCATTCATGACATTTATGCTCGGGTTCCTTAATGACCCTCCATATGATAGTATGATTGTTGCTGTGGAAGAGTGGTGATGTGTTAGGTAGGGGAGTAGATGTTCTTGAAGGTAAAGAATTTGATGTAAATTCTCGAGCTAAGGTTATAGGGGAAAGTGAAAGGAAGGAGATGAACTTTTATTATGTGAAATAGCTAAGGAGGAGGAATATGGCAAAAATATTTGTGAGAGTGATTGAAATTGTTGGTCTTAGTGGGGAGATCCAAGTAGTGGGTGTAGTAATGATTAGGATTGAATGTTGTGGTTGCTGAAAACACAAACCTATATGCTATGTAGTTAGTACTCTCTATATTAAATCTCGAGTGTATTTGATGGTAGTGATAAGGTGAAGAAATATTCTTAAAGAGATGTAAAGTACAAGGTCCCGTAGCTTAAGTTAGCACCTTTTTAACTCCGAGTAAGGCTTCAACATAGCAGTACTAAGTAGTGGGACTCAAATTCTTGTGGATAGATATGTGATTCGAGAATTGTAAGTTGGCGAGTGTGAAGTATGCTATTTATTATTTGGGGTGTAGAATATTAGTGCCTCTAAGTTTTAAGTCTATTCGTGGTACTTTGTAAGGTACAGAATGCTTCTAATCCTATCTTCCGCGAAATCTTATTTCATTAGTAGTACCATTATAAATCAGGTCTATGATCCTCAAATAAACCCCTTCCATATGTTATTATGATTATGATTCGTATAACTCATGTGCAACATCATGCCTATGTAAAGTCCCATTATCCTATGTTTCGTGTTTTCATGTTTCACTAGGGGTTATCATGAAGCTCATTTGATGGCTTTGCATATTTTGTTAGGTAAAAATATTCAATGCGAGGTTTCGTTCTTTATTCTACACTGTTATAACTTTAACAAGTCCCTACCCATCATTCGGGGATGAATTATCCCAAGGGGAGATAATGTAACACCCCTCATTTTTTAGATAGAAAGCGAACTATCGTTCCTACATGTGTAAGCTCCAATTCCATGTTTTATATTTAAATTCATGTGGCATGATCCTTCTCCTAGTGTATGAAGCAATTATGAGGTGAAAAGTGTTCATAGAAATCACTTAGAGCAAAGTTGAGCTAAGAATCATTCATTCATCCAAAGTTTGATATTCGATTCTACAAAGGTCTACTTTGAACGTGTATAACTTTTGATAAACATAGAATTTTTCAGCTCAAGACCCACCAAATTGTAGATAATTGAATTATCTTTCCAACGATACCAATTTTGCTTAAATCCAATACACGAGCGAAAAGTTATGACATTTTTCGTGAGAGGCAGTAAGCTGACATGATTGGGACGTGATGCGTTGGACTGCACGTTAAGGAACTGTTTTACATGCTATTTGAATTTCCTAATGGGTCTAGGGGAACTTTGGTCACTTTTCCTCACCCAAAATCCATCCATAACATAAAATTTCAGCCCCAAGAAGCATCAATTGCCTCTCTAATCAATTTTCTCTCAAAAAGAAAAAAAAAATAACCACCTCTCCAAGAACAAGATCCAACTTTTTCTTCTCCAAAGATCAAGAATTCAAGCCTTTCAATTCAATATTCTCAATAAAAGTATCAAGATTCGGGTTCCATCTTTCAAACTAAATAATCTAAGGTATATGGGGTTGTCCTAATCTCATGGACATGTGTTTTCTACGAAATTTTAACAAAGTTTCAAATTTTTACAAGTATATATATATATATACATGTGCTGAGTTTGGGAATTTGTTTTAAAGGTATGTATTGTGAACATAGTTTGATGAAGGTATCTAATGGTCATGAATTTTCTTTTCATATATATATATATATATATATATGGGGTATGTGTGTGCTTTGAACTTGAAGGATGGTTTTGAATATGAATTGTGAAATCCTTTAAATCCATGATGATATTTATGTACTTGTATGGTATTGAATTGTACACTATTGAGAGCATGGTTTAAGAACCCATTTGGAATAATAGACTTATGCTGAATCAATGTTTAAGGCTAGTTTTTAAACAAATGATGATTTTCTTAAGTTTTAAGGTTTTGATGAACAATATGCATGTGTTGAATGATTGGTGTGTGAAAGGCTGTGAAATGGTGGGCTATAAATGACTTGCAAGTTTGGGGTATGACGATACCCCATCGAGAAATTTCCCTTGAAAGAAAAAGAAAAGAAGTTTGTGAACATAATGCATGTTTTCTTTAAATGAGTTAAAACTAGACCAATGTGAGTTGGATGGTTACCCAAAGAAAGCACGAATCAGGAGACTCTATGTTGGAAACCGTGATTTGCTGACACGGGACTTTGGTACCCTGCTATGTGATCTTGTGTACCTTTTATTATGTCGTCTCAATTTGGCTGGGACTATGGTTAGGAACCCTCCTTTGTGATCTTGTGTCCAACCACGACATATTGACTTGACTAGGGAATTTGACAACCTGCTTTGTGATCTTGCGTGTTCTCCCCCTTGAAGCTACTCCAATCCTTGTGGAACACTTGGATTGGGGTCTTGGCCGCTGAGTCAAGAGCGGATTTCATATAGCCCATAGAATTACATATTATAGGGTGTACCATCTAACTCAAAAGTAACTTAAAGAGTGGTTCATGATTTCAAAGAAATGTTTCAGAGTTTTTAAAGTATGCCCATGTGTTTTCATATATCATATGTAAAATGTTTTATGAATTGCTCTTACTTATGTTATATATAAGTACTTTATTTTGAATTGCTCTGTGTACCAGTACATCTGTATTGGACCCCTATAATTTAGGATCTTAGGCTCAGTCCCGGTGGCCCGCTAAGTCATTGATTGATTGGTCAGAGATTTGCAGTTGGTGAGCCTCCCTTATTCTGGAAGGCCTACTATATAAGTCATTGTTATTTTATTTTGATTCATGGTTCGACTGGGGGCCTTGTCCCGGATTATCAGTTAGTAGAGATTTCGCAGACTAGTGTAAGATATTTTTGATCTTTATGAACTCATTTCAGTATTGAGTAGTTTGAAATAAAAGTTGACCATGAATCCATTTTGTTATGTATTTCCGCATTTCCTCATAGTATATGAATGGTGTGTATGATTGCAAGTTAAAAGGGGAACTTGGGCCTTCATGGTTCGGGATGTCTGTCACGGCCAAGTCCTTTGTTCGGGTCGTGGCAGTTATATAGCCAACAGACTTAGGCAGGAAATTACCAGAAAGATTCACTTCATTGAGATCTAACTCCATGAGAGAAGCACTGATGTTCCATTTATTCTTTGGAGAATAACCACTGGGATGATCATTGAATTGTAGCTCAAGTTTTACCAGGTTGGGTAGGTGAAAGATACGCTCAGGTATTATCCCATACAAACCTGTTTCTTTCAGGATCAACGTTGTTAAATGAGAAGAGAAATTCATAGCAATGGTGGAAGAGATGTTTATTTAAGTAAGATGAAACTCTCTTAATTGGGTTAAATTCTGAAAGTGCAATTCAAAATCATGAGGTCCAAATTTGAGTATTTATCCTAAGAAATAAAGAGACAGTAACTTGGAAAGATGAGAGATTTCAGAAGGAATTTGACCTTGAGGAATTAGAAAGATCAAGATGAGTCAATCTTGAGAACCTACTAAATTTAGGGGAGATATAAGAATTAGAGAAGTTATTATAAGAAAGATCAAGCCATTGTAGATTAGAGAGTTGGAATAGGCTGCTAATGGAATCAATGGTCCCATAAAGACAACTGCTACTGTGGTCAAATTCAATGACATGGCCAGTCATCTCATCGCATATGACTCCATCCCATGAGCAATAATCACTGCGCATATCCCATGAACTTGTTTTTGGATAACGCTTCCAGCAATTATAAGAGGTTAAGAGATCAACAATAAGCATTTCCTTGAATTTTAGCAGGGAAATGATTTGATCCTTGCGGCACAGATGAGGTATGGATGAAGACAAAAAAGAAGACAGAAACAAAGAAAGAGAAAGAAATGAGAATTGTGTGTAGGCCATGTTTAGCATCAATGAGTTCTAAAGTTGGTTGTGGGAATTAATAAAAAGGGTTATGCAAATAGGCAGATTAGTCTAAGTTACTGCAATAAGTACTTCTAAATTTTTATGACATGCTCTAAGAAAATTAAAAATTAAAATACACGCAAAACCTCTTGTAAATAAGAAATATGTATTCTATAACCAATTCTATCAAGGTAATATTTTAAAGTATTATTACAAAATTATAACATATGAAATATGAGGCTTTGACATGATTCCTTAATTCCTTTAACATCATAGTGCAATATTTTTTGGTAGAAAAAAATCACTGCCTCCTCCGAGGGAACGCGCTCGTTATGTATATATATATATATATATATATATATATATATATATATATATATATAACCAAGAACACAACAAAACAAACACCAAAAACAGTCAACAAGAAGAGAAACCGTGGACTATCTAGGTGACCAATCTCGGATTCGCTAATTATAACAAGAATAGGGAGAATAACAAGTGTTTTACACACGAAGCCATCCAACCAACAATGGATCTTCATGAAGCGGCTTCCACTTTGCCCTCACATAGGTGATTTCTAAATTTTCAATCCTTTAGATTAAGCTAATTGGTCAAATATGCCAAATTTAGATAATCATTAAAAGACTTCACACAATAAGTCTTATTCTTATTTTCTAAACATTGTCTACATAATGAGAATGGGTTGGGGTATTTGATAATGTTGAACCTGTCAGACACAACTTTTTTTTTATCTCCTTGAACCTAGCTCTTGGGATCTCCAGTTTTCTAGGTAGAGTTACCACCATGTTGACTTGTCCTAGGCCTTAAACCCATTACCTTGGATATCCTCTCAACTTTTTTCTCTAGATAAGCCTTTTGTAAGTTGATCCAACACATTATCCTTTGAATTCACATAGTCAAAAGTGATAATTCCGCTAGAGACAAGTTCTCTAATGGTATTATGTCTCCATATTATATGACGAGATTTACCATTTTACATCATGCTTCCTGCCCTACCTATCGCCGCTTGGCTGTCGTATTGTATACATACTGGTGTCACTAGTTTTGGCTAATAAGGAATATCTTCCAAGAAATTTTGGAGTCATTCTACTTCTTCACCAACTTTATCCAATGCGATAAATTCATATTCCATTTTGGAGCGAGCAATACATGTTTGTTTGGATGATTTCTAAGAGAGCGCTCCTTCACCGATAGTAAATGCATATCCAGTCGTGGATTTTACTTCATTCAATCTGATAATCCAATTTACATCACTATATCATTCAAGTACCGCAGGATATTTATTATAATGTAACGTATAGTCTTAAGTGTATTTAAGATACCCCAAAACTCTTTTCATTGTCATATAATGAGTTTTGTTAGGATTAATTATGTACTGACTCAATTTACTAATAGCGCATGTTATGTCTGATCGTGTACAATTCATTATATACATTAAACATCCTAATACTCTTATGTTCTCTAAATGTGAGTCACTTTCACCTTCATTCTTTTGAAGTGTGAAGCTCACATCCAATGGAGTCTTGACAATACCAAATTCCATATACTTGAATTTGTCAAGTACTTTCTCGATGTAGTGAGACTGTGACAAGTCCAATCTTTGGGGAGTTATATGGATTCTTATTCCTAAGATCACATCTGCAACTCCAAGATCTTTCATATCAAACTTTCTCTCGAGCATTCATTTTATAGCATTTATGTTAGAAATATCTCTACTGATGATCAACATATCATCCACATACAAACAAACAATGACTTGGTGATTTGGAGTGTATTTATTGTAAACACATTTATAACATTTATTTATCTTGAACCCGTTTGACAACATGGTTTGGTCAAACTTCGCATGCCATTGTTTAGGTTCTTGTTTTAGTCCATTAAGTGACTTAACAAGTTTACACACCTTATTTTCTTTTCCTAGAACCACAAAACCCTCAGGTTGTTCCATGTAAATTTCTTCCTCTAATTCTCCATTTAGGAATTTTGTTTTCACATCCATTTGATGGATTTGAAAACCATATACTGCCTCCAAGGAAATTAATATCTGAATTAACGTTATCCTCAATAGTGGTGAGTATGTATCAAAGTAATCTAGGTCTTCTTTTTTTTAAAAGTCTTTTACAACAATTCTTGCCTTGTATTTGTCAATAGTACCATCAGCTTTCATTTTCCTTTTAAAGATTCAATTAGAACCTAAAGGTTTATTTCCTAGAGAAAGATCAACCAACTCCCACGTATGATTGCCTAAGATTGAATCAATCTCACTATTGACTGCCTCTTTCCAAAAGGATGACTCCAAAGACGCCATCGCTTTTTTAAATGTTTGAGTATCATGTTCTAAGAGAAATGTTACAAAATTTGATCCAAACAAAGTTAACGTTCTTTGATGTGTACTACGTCTTGGATTCTCATCATTATGTTCATCCTCACTTGGTTTATTTCGAGGTCATTTAGACCCCTCACTAGATTATTCATGTCTAGTTTTATATGGATAAATATGTTCAAAGAATTATGTATTATCTGATTCAATTACCATATTGTCATTGATATCTAGATGTTTGGATTTATGAACCCAAAAATGACATGCTTTGCTACTTTAGCATATCCTATGAACACGCAATCCACCGTCTTTGGTCCTATCCTTACTCTTTTAGGCATAGGAACTTGGACCTTCACTAGACACCCTCATACTTTGAAATATTTCAAGTTGGGCTTCTTTCCTTTCTATTTTTCATATGGAATTGATTGTGTCTTACTATGAATAACTCTATTGAGTATTCAGTTTGCCTTAAGGATAGCTTCCCCCACAAGTTTTATGATAAACCTGAACTTATTAGTAAGACATTTATCATTTTCTTCAAGGTTTAGTTTTTCCTTTCCACTTCATTAGATTGAGGTGAATACGGGGCTATAATTTGATGAAAAATTCTATTATCTACACATATTTTGAGAAAAGGGAGATTCATATTCTCCGCCCCCATCACTTCTTATCATTTTGATTGTTTTCTCTAACTGATTTTCAAGTTCTATTTTATATTGCTTAACCGCATCTATTGTTTCATCCTTACTATTTAGCAAAAAGACATAACAATATCTAGTGCAATCGTCAATAAAAGTTATAAAATACTTTTTTACACCACGAGATGGTGTTGACTTTATATCACAAATGTCAGTGTGGATTAAGTCTAAGAGATTGAAATTCCTTTCAATGGACTTATACGGATGCTAAGCATACTTTGATTCCATAAACGTTTGACATTTTGATTTATTGCACTCAAAGTTTGGAAAAACTTCTAAGTTAATTAGTTTATGTTTTGTAATTAACATGTCCTAATCATTCATGCCATAAATCATAAGACTCAAGCAAGTAAGAAGAAATTGAACTTTTATTGATTTCAACATTCATTATATTCATTTTGAATAGGCCCTCAGTGAGTTAGCCTTTCCCTACATACACTTCTTCTTTACTAAATATAATTTTTTTAGAAACAAATACACATTTAAATCTGTTTTTGTCTAGAAGTGATAGAGAAATTTCTTTCGTGACTCTGGTATATACAGGACATTGTTCAAAGTCAACACTTTGTCTGATGTCATTTTCAGGTAGACTTTTCTTGTTTCTTCAACTTTAGTAGTTACGAAGTTGGCCATATATATATTTTCCTTGCCTTGAGCTGAAGAAAAAGTAGCAAATAACTCCTTATTATCACAAATGTGGTGGGTAGAACCGAAATCCATCCACCATTCTCGAGGATTTCCCACCAAGTTCCGTTCAGACAACATGGCACATATATCATCCGTTTCTTTCTTGGACTCGGACTAATTTGCCTGGTCCTTCTTCTTCCCTTTTTTTGGGGCACGATAATACATAGACTTGTGTCCAATATTGCCATAGTTAAAGCATTTTTCCTTGAATTTCTTCTTGGGTTGATTGCTTTCATGTTTGGCTTTCTTCTGCTTTTTGGAGTTGTTTTTATCATCTTCTACAATATTTTCTCCACTTATTATAGAATTTCCCTTCGACCTTCTTTATGTGGCTTTATTATCTTCTTCAATGCACAGTCTAAATATAAGATCTTCGACTGACATCTCATTTTTCTTGTATTTCAAGTAATTCTTGAAGTCCTTCCACATAGGTGGTAACTACTCAGTAATTATCGCGACTTGAAATGACTCATTCATGATCAAACCTATAATTAAGTTCATGTGAACATTAAGAATATTTTTAATATATTCAACTAAGGTATTCATCAAAATCATACCTTCTGCGAGAAGATTGTGGATGATTACTTGCAGTTACTGGACTTGCGGTACAACAGACTTGCTGTCAATTATTTTAAAATCTAGGAATCTTGCAACAAAGAACATTTTGGTTCCCGCATCCTACGTCTTATACTTTCTTTCCAGCACCCCTCTAACTCATTTGCCATTTTCATCCCACTATACACATTGTATAGTTCATCTTAGAGGCCATTCAAAATGTAATTCCCGCATAGGAAATATAAGTGTTTCCAAGCCTCCACAATGAAAAATCGCTCTTAGTCAGAGATTCCCTCAAGCATCTCTGGAGCTTCTTCAAATGTGAACCTTTGAAGACAAAGATTTGTAAGGTAGAAGAACATTTTCTTCTGCCACCTTTTGAAGTCAATACCTACAAATTTTTTGGGTTTCTCTGTTGGTTCCATTGTCGGTGGAGCATTCGTACGACTCATTGTGGCAACATTAGTTGATGCCACAGACGTTGCAGTATTATGCACTTGACCGTTTGTAGTTATTTTCCTGTCAGAATAAGACAGAATCTTTAGTATATCAAAATACTATTAATAAAGTTTTAGCAACTTTAAACACCCCTTGTTTATATTTTAACGATGAAACTTTTATGACTTTCAATCATCAACCGAGTGATCTTTAACTTGTGATGAAGATTTTATTTTTTCAAATCACTAATTAAATTCAAAAGATGTACAAAGCTTGAATCTTTAATCTCTAGAAACCAAGCAATACAGATTCTAAAATTTATTTCCTTAAGATTGTTATTTTCAATGTTTTCGGGTACACAAATTTTTTATGTTATATTGTAACACCTCATATTTTCAAACTAGAAATTGATCTGTTGTTCCTACTTGTTTAAGCTCTAATAAAAGTTATTTCCAAGTGAGAATAAGTGTCATGATCTATATCTTCGTGTTTGAAGTGTTTTTAGGTGAAAAATCTACATAAAAATCACTTAGAGCGAAGTTGAGCAAAGAACCTTTGATTCGGCTAAATATTTGTATTTGATTTTACAAGGGTCTACTTTTAACATGAATAACTTTCAATACAAGTAGAATTTTTAAGTTCAAAACCCACCAAATTATAGATAATTGAGTCAGCTTTTCAATGATACTAATTTCTCCTTAATCCAATACTCGAGCAAAAAGTTATAGATATTTTCGTGAGAAAGGTAGTGAGGTCGCGCGATTAGTGTGCGATACACGCTCCATTTCACCTCTTATTTTTCAATTTTTTTTCCGCATTTTTGAGGTCAATAGGGTCATTTACCTCACCCAAAACCACCCAAAGCACAAGATTTGAGCCCCCAAAGAGCTTTTGTTACATCATTATTCTCTTTTCCTCTTCAAGAAAACCCTAGAGCCCCAAAGATCAAGAATCAAGCTTCTAAGTAAAGAATTCCAAGAAATTAATCAAGATTTAGATTTTTATCCATCAAATTAAGTAATCTAAGGTATGTGGCACTACTCTAAACATCATGTGCATAATTTTTATTATTTTTATCTATATTAAAAATCCCCAATCATGTTTTATAAAGGAGTGTTTTGATATTATATTGAAACGCATGTAATATGGAGTCATTTTGAAGCAAGCATATGTTTGTCTCGATCTTAGTTTTCACAAAATTGAACTGTTACAATATATATATATATATATATATATATGTACATATATATATATGATTTCATTGTCTTGTAAAGTGTGAATGAGAGCATGAATGATTAAACTCCCTCTCCTATGATGTTATTTTTTATTTCAAGTGTGGTAACTTGTGTAAATGTATAAATTTCTTGAAAGGAAACTAAATGATGAATGCTTTACTGATGATCACGAACAATTCGGTTTACTACATATAGAGGGGGTATTTTCTCGTGGTAAATATATACTTTGTCAAATTAACACTTTTCATGAGTTTTAGGTAATTACAAATATGTGTTGACCACCTATTGATTCTACAATTAGAGGAGAATGTTTTGATAAAAAATTAAATTAAAGGTCTATTGCATAGTTCTCTCTCATCTGATGTTCAAAAGCTAGGGGTGGTCATTAATATAATAATAATTGAAAAGGGTTGCAGATATAATGTAATGTGATTTGATTGACTTGTATGTCAGGGTATGATGATACCCGATGATTTTATACCCTTAACAAGATAATGTTGAATGTTTTGAAAGTATGAATGTGTTTTCTTTAAAGAACTAAAAGTTAGTCTTAATAGAGCTAGTAGGCTACCCAAAGAAGGCGTTTGAGTGCAAGGCCTCATCGCTGGAAACCATAGTAGCCGATGCGGGACTTATGATATATGATCCTACATGAAAGGTTATCTTTAGGACATCTCATATAGGAGAATTTTCTGTGGTGTACTCACATGAGGGGTATCACCACTCCAATCCTGGCGGCTACTAGGATTGGAGGCTTGGCCGCCGATTCAAATGCGGGTTCCACATAGCCCATGGAATTCTAGATTTGTAGGGTGTACCAACTAGCTCAAAAGAATAATAAAGAGTGGGTCAGTATTGTCAAGAATCATTTTGAAGTTCTCTAAAGTATGACTATGTATTTTTACTTTTATTGTGTTTACTAATTTTATGAAATGCACTCACCTATTTTGTATAAAAACATGCTATTTTGAGTTGTTTCACATACAGTACAATTGTATTGACCCCTTATATTTTAGGATCTGAGGAACAGTGCCGGGTCCCACTAAGCAGTAGATCAAATCCTGTTAGAGTTTTTAGCTGGTGAGCCTCACCTTATTTCAGAAGGCCTATTTTAGAAAATTGTTAGTTTCTTTGATTTATAGTCCAACTTTGGTTCTTGTCCCAGCTTTTAGATAGATATTGGTCTTGGTATTGTTAGAGATTTCACAAACTAGTGTCGTGTGTTTTCAAACGTTATGAATTAAATTTCATATTGTTTATTTGAAGTAAGAGAATGACCATGTTTCCATTTTTCTATATTTTTGCATTTCCTTACTGTATATGAATTGTGTATATGATTGTTAGTTAGAGAAAGGCCCTTAGGCCTTCATAGTTTGGGATGCCTATCACGGCCACGACCTTAGTTTGGGTCATGAAAAACTTGGTATTAGAGCATGGTTTATGTTCCCAGGGTGCTTGCAAAATTGCATTGGGTAGAGTTCTTTTTATAGGTATGTAGCACGCCACACTTATAAGGAGGAACCTACTAGGTGTTTAGGAATGTTTCACTTTTTTTCATGTTCTAGATCATGCCATTGTTTTGTCTATTTGGAAGTTATCCAAATTTTTTCCTTACTATGGTTTTATTAACTATGTTTCATCGTCAAGTCAATTCAAGTGCAGAATCTTGGAGTCTAAATGATATGGTCCCTTCTGATTGAGTCCTAATGGAGTATAAAATTGCATAAGGATTTGAAAGGAGTCCATAAGTGCCTTGAAGTGTATTGATTTAATCCTATACCCCTATCTACATCAATCATGCGTTTGAGCCTGAGGTATGAAGTGTATTCAGCCTCTTTCAAAATTCTTATTGTAGATGTCATTCTTAAGGGTAGTGATGTATGTCAGAATTTTGGAACAATATTTCCACCCGATTAATAGTAAGTGTTAAGGTGTCATACCCTATTGGTAGAAAGATGATCCCAGAGTTAGTGATATGAAGTCAGAAGGTTAGAAGTCAAGGTGAGGGTGACTTTTGCATGTATAAGTAGTTTAGTTGTATAACCCTTGACAGGGGGGTGGGTTACTCTTGTATGGTGATTGGCTAATGTTGCAACAAAATTTTTAGAGTGTATAGCAATTTGTGGAGGAAGTGTTTGGTTGTGATTATTAGTTTTTCAAAATAAGGAAGTATCTCAGAATGGATAGCTATGGTGGTTGTAGATATTATTTAAAGGTTGTGAATGGAAAGGGGTAGATCAGTTAATAAGTTATGGTTAGAGACTCATTAGCGTAAATGGAATTTGAAGGTAGTCTAAATGTATGCATGGGTAAGTAAGTATGATGTGAGAAGATAGAATATGTTGATAAGATTGTAATGGGTTATGTTAGAAGATAAAGAACGACTATTCCTATTATGTGACTTTACCCCCTCCCCCATTGTCTAATCTTTAGAAGTTGTAATCTAGTACAGTACGTGAGAAGGTAGGTGGTAGATTCTATGGTATGGTAGTAATGTTATGGAAAGGATGAACTTGTGGGTGGTAGTTACGTTAAATGGCATAGTTAGCTTGATTCCCCAATTTGATGGAATAGTATAGTATGTGACCTGCTGTATCAGTGTTGTATGATTGGTGTTATTAGACAATAGGCTTGAACTTTAATGTGAAGTGTAGTAGTAAAAATAGTTTCTTAATATTAATGATGCATGTTTTGTGGGAGTAAGTAGTAGGCTTGATGCAATCAGTGCAATAGCCTAGGTGAGCAATTTGTTAAAAAAGGGAGAGGATAATTATGATATATTTATATACATGGAACTAATGTTAGAACAATGAATTATGGCTATATCATTAAGTAGATAAGAGCGTGGGTATATATGAATAGGTTGACCCCCCCCCCCCCCGCCGAGTAGCATATTCTTAGATAAAGTTTTATGTGTATAAGTGTTTGGCGTACCTAGTTTGTTTTATCAAAATTTGTAGAATGGAGACATCTGTGGAAGACTAAGGAGTTGTTGTATGGTTTTCTTTATAGATGAATTGAGAAAATATAGGTAGGCAATATATGCCTTTGGTATATTTTTGCAAACTTTATTAAGTTGTAATGTTATATGGTTAGAGGTCTAATGTTTGAAAGTTGAGTAGTGGAGAACGGATCATTATGTAATAAGGTATGTGGATGTGGATGTTCATGAGAGTGTGAGTTGTAGGGTGATAGTTACAAGGGTTGTCTAAAGTTGAGAGCAGCATTCCCAAAAAACAATGCCTTCAAAGTATAGTTTATCAGGGGTAGTTTAGCTTTTGTGTGTATGGTGATACCTCGTTGTCTTGAGTGTTGAGCTTGTAGATTTAATGAGAAGATATGTCCTCAAGTATAGGATTGTTACTTTGATTTAAGGGGGAGATGGTTAATAAGGTAGTTCCCAAATTTTCTCAATATGGCAAATTGCGGGGAGGAGTCATGATAAACCTGTTCTTATTCAGCATATTCCTCTTACTTCAATTTAAGAGGTCAATGTACAAATGTCTTATGTATTCAAGTTTTGCATGTGTCTAAGGTTTGAGTTCTCTATGTAACTCATGTAATGTTTAGACCTCCAAACTAGAAGCAAAGATGTCTCAATAAATCTAGTCTTTCATGTATTCAACCTCTATGTTATGATATTCATGATCCATAAATCCGTGTCCCAAATCATGCTTGGTTCTAAGTAACTATGTTTTTATATGTCATTGATTCATTTTATGTTAGGATTATCCTAAATAATAAAGTTGTGAGAACTCTTGACTAGTTCAGCTCTGAAAATGAGAAGTAATAGCTTCGAGTAGAAGTCCTTGTATTAACTGTTGACTTCATGAATTTCACTTATGTTATACGACCCGTGATGTAAGCGCTCATGTTTCTCACTATGGCTATCATAAGGACTCATGCTATGTTGTGTTTATGCAAGAGTGACTCTTTACTTATGATTCAAACACTTGATATATGAAGCACTTTGTGATTGCATCGTATCTCACCTAATGTTTCACTTTGAGTATATAAACACATATGAGTTATAATTGAGTAGTGTTTCTCCCATTAGTGATGCTTATGCTCAAGCCCTTTCACGACCCTCCGAATGATAGTATGATAAGTAGTTATTAAAGAGTAGTCTTGACTTAGGAAAGGGGAGTAGATGTTCTTGAATATGAAAATTTTGATATGTTTTTATTAACTAAGGTTATAAGTGATGGGAGAAATAAGGAGATGGACTTTTGTTATAAGTAATAGTTGGGAAGGAGGTATGTAGAGAAAATACTTGTTAGATTGATTAAAATTGCGTGTCTTAATAGAGAGACACATTAAGTGGGTGTAGTAATGATAGGCTTGAATGTTGTGCTTGACGAAAACACAAGCCAATATGTCATTTGGTTAGTATTCCTTGAATTAAGACTTGAGGTTGTTGGATTATAGTGATGAGGTGAGGTGATTTCTTAGTGTGATGTAAAGTACAGGGCCCTATAGGTTAAGTTAGCACCTTTTAACTTCGAATTAGGCTTCAACATGGAAGTACTATGTGAGGGAACTCAAACTCTTGTGGTTAGAAGTGTTATGGGTGAATTGTAAGTTGGAAATAATGAAGTATGTTAATTGTTGTTTGGGGCATAGAAAAGTAGTGTCTCTAAGTTTAAGTCTTTTCGTTATATCTTGTAAGATGGAGAATGCTTCTATTCTTATGCCCCGCGAGAATATCATGTCATGTATTGTACCGAGGATTCTTAAGAAAATCCATGCCTTACAATGCCTTGATCATGTTCCATAAAACCCATGCCAGAATTATGTCAATGTCAAGTTTCGTTATCTCATGTTTTGTGCTTACACGTTTCCTTAGGAGTTATCATAAAGGTCTTTTGATGCCTTTACATATTTTGTTGATGAAAATGGTCAATGCAATATTACGTTCTTTCTTCTACACTTTTATATGTTCAAAAAGTCCCTACCTATCATTCGGGGACGAATGATCCCAAGGGGGAGATAATGTAACACCCCGTATTTTCAAACTAGAAATCGAACTATTGTTCTTACGTGTGTAAGCTCTAATAGAAATCATTTCCAAGTGATAATAAGTGTCATGATCTATATCTTCGCTTTTGAAGTGCTTTCGAGGTGAAAAATCTTCATAGGAATCACTTAGAGCGAAGTTGAGCTAAGAACCTTTGATTCGTCTAAATTGGTGTATTCGATTTTATAAGGGTCTACTTTGAACGTTTATAAGTTTTGATACAAGTAGAATTTTGCAGCTCAAGACCCACCAAATTATAGATAACTAAGTCAGCTTTCCATCGAAATCAATTTCTCCTAAATCCAATACCTGAGCGAAAAGTTATAGCCATTATTATGAGAGAGGCAAGGAGGACACCTGATTAGCGTACGACGCACACTTCATTTCACCCTTTATTTTCCAATTTCTATTTTCTGCATGTTTGAAGGCAATAGGGTCATTTACCTCACCTAAAACCGTCCAAAACACAAGATTTAAGACCCCTAAAAGCTTTAGTTACAACATTATTCTCTTTTCCTCTTCAAGAAAATCCCAAAGCCCCAAAGATCAAGAATCAAGCTCCTAAGTCAAGAATACCAAGAAATTAATCAAGATTTGGGCTTTTATAATTCAAACTAAGTAATCTAAGGTATGTGAGACTACACTAAACATCATGGGCATAATTTTTACTGTTTTTATCTATATTAAAGATCCCAATCATATTTTTTAAAGGAGTGTTTTGATATTATATTGAAAAGCATGTCTTATGGAGTCATTTTGAAGAAAGCATATGTTTGGCTCGATCTTAGTTTTCACAAAATTGAACTGTTTCAATATATATATGTGTGTATGTTTGTATGTATATATGATTTCATTGTATTGCAAAGTGTGAATCAGAGAATGAATCATTAAACTCCCTCTCCTATGATGTTATTTTTGATTTCAAGTGTGGTGGCTTGTGTAAATCTATAAATTTCTTGAAAGGAAACTAAATGTTAAATGCTTTACTGATGATCATGAACAACTTGGTTTACTACATGTAGAGGGGGTATTTTCCTGTGGTAAATGTCTACTTGGTTAAATTAACACTTTTCATGAGTTTTAAGTAATTACAAATATGAGGTGACCACCTATTGATTTTACAATTGTGAAGAGAATGTTTTGATGTAAATTTGAATGAAAGGCCTATTGCATAACTATCTCTCATCTAATGTTTAAAATCTACGAGTGGTCATTTAGATAATAATAATAAGTGAAGAGTTTCACATATGATGTGATGTGATTTTATTGACTTGCAAGTCAGGGTATGATGATACCCAATGATTTCATGCCTTTAACATGATAGTGTTGAATGTTTTGAAAGTATGAATATGTTTTCTTTAAAGAACTAAAATTTGGGCTTAAGAGAGATAGTAGGTTACTCGAAGAAGGCATTTGAGTGTAAGGGCTTATCGCTGGAAACTGTAATTACCGATGCAGGACTTATGATATACGATCCTGTATAAAAGGACATTTTAAGGACATCTCACATAGAGGGACTCCCTGCGGTGTGCTCACATGGGGGGTATCACCACTCCAATCTTAGCAGCTACTTGGATTGAAGGCTTGGCCGCCGAGTCAAGGACGGGTTCCTCATAGCCCGTGGAATTTCAAATTTGTAGGGTGTAATGACTAGCTCAAAAGAATAATAAAGAGTAGGTCAGTGTTGTCAAGAATCATTTTGAAGTTCTCTAAAGTATCCCCATGTATTTTAACTTGTATTGTATTCAACAATATTGTGAAATGCTCTCACCTATTTGGTATAAAAACATGCTATTTTGAGTTGTTTTACATACCAGTACACTTGTATTGACCCCCTATATTTCAATATCTGAGGCACAGTCGCAGGGTCCCACTAAGCAATAGGTTGAATCCTATCTGAGTTTGTAGTCGGTAAGCCTCCCCTTATTTTGGAAGGCCTATTTTAGAATATTATTAGTTTATTTTGATTTATGATCCGACTGAAGTCTTGTCATAGCTTTAAGATAGATATTGGTCTTGGTATTATTAGAGATTTCATAGACTGGTGTCGTGTGTTCTCAAGCGTTATCAATTAAATTTTGCATTATTCATTTGAAGTAAGAGAATGACCATATTTCCATTTTGCTATATTTTCGCATTTCCTTATTGTATATGAATTGTGTATATGATTTCTAGTTAGACAAGGGCTCTCGGGCCTTCATGGTTTGGGATTCCTTTCATGGACAGGGCCTCGGTTCTGGTAGTGACAAACTTGGTATCAGAGCATGGTTCATAGTCCCGAGGTGTTTGCAAAATTGCGTTAGGAAGAGTCCTATTTATGGGTGTGTAGTGCGCCACACTTATAAGGAGAAAGCTACTAGGCGTTTAGGAATGTTTCACTTTTCTTCATATTCTAGATAGTGCCATTATGTTGTCCTTTTGGAAGTTATCCAAATTCCTTCTTTACTCTGATTTTATTAACTATGTCTCATTGTCGAGTCGATTCAAGTGCAGAATCTTGGAGTCTAAATGATGTGGTCCCTTCTGATTGAGTCCTAAAGGAATATAAAATTGCACAAGGACTTGAGAGGAGTCCATAAGTTCCTTAAAGTTTATTGATTTAATCCTATACCCCTATCTACATAAATCATGCTTTTGAGCTTAAGGTGTGAAGTATATTCAGTCCCTTTTAATATTCTTGTTGTAGATGTCATTCTTAAGGGTAGTGATATATGTCATAATGTTGGAACAATATTTTCACCCAAGTAATAGTATCTGTTAAGGTGTCATACCCTATTGGTAGCAAGATAATCCTGAAGTAAGTGATATGAAGTCACAAGGTTAGAAGTCAGGGTGAGGGTGACTTTTGCGTAAATAAGTAGTTGAGTTGTATAAACCTTGACTGAGGGGTGGGTTACTCTTGTATGGTGATTGGATAGTGTTACAGGGAAATTTTTAGAGTGTATGGTAGTTTGTGGAGGAAGTGTTTGGCTGTGATTATTAGTTTTTCGAAATAGGGAAGGATCTCAGAATGGATAACTATGGTGGTTGTAGAAATTATTTAAAGGTTGTGAACGGAAAGGGGTAGATCAGTTAATAAGTTATGGTTATAGATTCATTGGCGTAAATGGAATTTGAAGGTAGTCTAAATGTATGCATGGGTAAGTAAGTATGATGAGAGAAAATAAAATATGTTGATAAGATCGTAATGGGTTATATTATAAAATTACGATCGATTGTCCCTATTACGTTACTTTACCCCCCCCCCCCCCCGATTGTCTTTTCTTTGGTAGTTATGAGCTAGTACTGTATGTCTGAAGGTGTGTGGTAGATTCTAAGGTTTGGTAGAAATGTTGTGGAGAGAATGAACTTTTGGACGTTAGTTAAGTTAAATGGCGTAGTTGGGTTGATTCCCCAATTTGATGGAATGGTATAGTATGTGACCTACTGCATCGGTGTTGTGTGAATTGTGTTGTTTGACAATAGGCTTAAACTTTATTTGTGAAGTGTAGTGGTAACAATAGTACCTTAAGATTAATGATGCATGTTTTGTAGGAGTAAGTAGTAGGCTTTATTCAATGTGTGCAATAGCCTAGGTGAGCAATTTTATAAAAAAAGGAAGTGGATAATTATGAAATATTTATATACATGGGACTAGTGTTAGAATGATGAATTGTGGTTGAGTCATTAAGCAGATAAGAGCGTGGTTATATAATATAGGAATAAGTTGACCCCCCTCCTCGAGTAGCATGTTGTTAGATAAAGTTTTATGTGTAGAAGTGTTTGGCATACCTAGTCTGGTTTCTCAAAATTTGTAGTATGGAGACATCTGGGGAAGACTAAGGACTTGTTGTGTGGTTTTCTTTATAGATTAATTGAGAAAATATAGGTAGGCAATATGTGCCTTTGGTATTGTTTTGAAAACTTTGTTAAGTTGTGATGTTATGTGGTTAGAGGTCTAATGTTTGAATGTTGAGTAGCGAAGAAAGGATCATTATGTGATAAGGAGTGTGGATATGGATGATCATGAGAGTGAGAGTTGTAGGGTGGTGGTTACAGAGGCTAGCTGATGATAGGCGTATTTACACGCCTAAAGTGCTTTAATTTACCCATATTTTAGCTAAGTTTTGAGGACAAAATATATAACTCATGCACTTTTAGTCCTTTTTCCTGTAAGTGAGCTAACAAACGTGATTATCAAGTTTTCAGGTATAAATGATGCAGATTTCAGCATTTTATGGATAACTTGACGCCAAAGGAAGCTTCACGAAAGAAGGGAAGGAGAGCTTGGACGCCTAGGACCAAAAGTGACGCATGGGAAACCTGTCCCGGGCAAAAACAGCATTTTCCAAGACTTTGGGGATCAGCAGTAACCTATTAGGATTAGGATAATGATGCAGTAATTTGTTAGGATTAGGATAAGTACGTAATAGCCTAGTAGGAATAGGATATGGGTATTATAAATACCCTATTTTTCTGCAGCTTTTTAATTATCATCTCATTCATAACACACATCATTATTCTCATCATTCTACTTCTAATTCATTCCTCTACTATCCGAACAATTTTAATCTTTTCAACACTTTCAATTCTTATTCTCTTCATCTATTCAATTCTTAATTTCCACAACGAGAGAAAAGCTATTCTAAAAGGAATTCATGCCTAAAGCCATACCACACCATACTACACGTGAGATCTTTATTATGGTATAATGATAATGTCTATTGTGATTTCCATCGCACTCATGAGTAGCTAAACTTCTCTGTTGGGGTTATGGAAGCCGTATGAGATACTATCTATTGCTATGAGTTTGTGAATTCGCGACACGTATGCTGCTTATATCATTATTCTCTTCATCTTAATGCAAATTCTTGTGGTTGCAAACGCATAGAATACGCCAATATAGCATTAACTTGTTTGAAAGAAAAGTTATATGTCTGGAAAAGAGATAATGTCAAGGTAATAGGGCACCAACCCCTGTTAAAAAGTTAGTGCCGTAACTGGATTAACCTCTTGGAGAATTTGTACCGTTAGATATGCTTTAAGCTCGAAAGAGTTAAAGTGAAATAGTCCTTGTTAGGTCTAAAGACGCTTGGATTTACCATAGAATACAATTCTCTATAAGCACATACATGTCTGAATTCCGCATAACTCATAGCCAATAGAGACGTATAACTCATAAGGTGGACATAACTCCAACTCTCAATTCTCATTGGTTAAACATCTTACTAAACACTCTTTCTGTTTACTTTGCTATTTCTGTTTTTACTTTACTATTTTGTTTACATTATTTGCACATTAAAATCCCCCCCTTTTTACGAGACTTGCACCAAAAGTCTAATAATCTTTGCTTACTTATTGACCGGCTATTCCCTGTGGGATCGATACCCAACCCAGTTGGGTTCTATATTTGACAACGACCGCTTACACTCATACGAGAGCTGTAGTTTAAGAGTTATCAAATTTTGGCGCCGTTGCCGGGGAATACGGTTGTCTACTACGTTTTTGATAGTTACTAGACCCTTTGGTCAAAGATTCTCGTACTTTACTTTTAGTTGCTGTTTTTGTTTTCTGCAGGTTTTTATCTAGTGCATGCCCATACTCGAAGTTCTGGTCAACCATTATTACCTTTCAATCCCGAACCACATCGTATTGGCAGAATGGAGGCTCAACAGGAAATTGAAAGAAGGGCTGCTCAACAGGAACAGGCTAGACTAGCTGCTCTGGCCGCCGCTCAAGTGCATCAACAGAATATTGATAATCCTAGGCGAGCAACAAATCCTGACGATGAGAATCTAGGTGATGATGAGTTACTAAACTCAAGGCGTGATGCGGAGATAGCAACACCTGCTAACAGAAGAGATCGTCAAGCTAGGTTTAGGCATGAACGCCGACCCGTGCAACCAGCATTCGACGATGATGATGATGATCTCGATGGATTCGGAGCCACAGGAGCCACTATTCCTCCGCCATTGGCACCCGGAACCAAGTTCAACATCACAAGCACCATGATTCAGTTATTGCAACTCAAGGGATTATTCGGTGGACTAGAAGGCGATGATCCGAATATGCATCTGATCAACTTTATTTTTACATGCAAGTCATTCGACAATCCTGGCGTTGGACAGAATGCAATTCGGTTGCGCCTATTTCCATTGTCTCTATCTGAGGAGGCAACTCTATGGTTGAACGGGCTGACTCCTGATTCTATTACAAATTGAAGGCAATTGAAAGACGTTTTCCTTGAAAGATTCTTTCCACCATCCAAAAGAGCACAATTGAGAGATGAAATCAGCAACTTTCGGCAGCTTCCAACCGAAGCTCTCCACGAAACATGGGAGAGGTTCAAGAAGAAGCTTATGCGGTGCCCAAACTATCACATGACCAATGTTCACTTGATGGAGATACTATATAGATCCTTGAATTCAGTAACTAAACCTGTGGTGGATAATGCAGCTGGAGGATCATTTATGGACCTCACCTTTGTTCAGGCAAGTGATATGCTAGACCGGATGACGAAGCAAAGTAGGGCATGGCATACCGGAGATTCTGAGGTAGCAAGCCCCACTTTTTCTATAGGCATGACTGCAGAACAAAAGAGAAGAGAAGAAGAACGTGATCAAGATTTGGCGCACATGAAAACACAAGTGGATCTTCGTACAAAACATCTACTATCAGGGAAGACCAAAAAAGTCAAAGCTGTTGCGTCAAAAGGAAGAGAGGTACCTGATTCTGAAGAAGAAGCCAACTACTTGAACAATCAGGGAGGTTTCCGAGGAAATACCCAAGGAAACCAAGGTCGGAACTATTATGATAATTCTGGAAACAAGGACCAGGATCAAGGTAGTTGGAAGAACAAAACTAACAGGAGTGGCGTGTATATTCCTCCTGGACGACGAGAGGCCACTGCATCTGGTTCGGGAAAAATGTTAATGGAAGATATGATGGCTAAGCTGTTGAAAGAAGTGGAAGCAACCAGCACGGGAGTAACTGAGGTAATAAATGACTTGGCCTCAATGAAGCAATTGGTTGACTCACATTCCACTTCAATAAGACAGCTGGAACAACAATTGAGTCAAATTTCAGCCACATTAAACCAAAGAAAAGCTGGCACCCTACCGAGCGACACAGTGCAAAACCCAAGAAACGATGGAACATGCATGGCTGTTACTACCAGAAGCGGTAAGGTGCTAGAAAATTTAGCCCAAAGCAAGCAAGTGGCTGAAGATATCGTAGGAGATGACGCTGTCGAAATTGATGAAGACGCTCATGACGTCATTCCTCAACGTACACAGCTTAAAAAGATCACCAACCCAAAGAAAGTCGTGGAGAAAACTATTCCCCTTCCACCACCACCTTTTCCTCAAAGATTAAAGAAGAGAGCGGATGATACAAGGTTCAGTAAATTCATGACGATGTTGAAACAGCTGACCATTAATGTTCCATTGGTTGAGGCGCTGGAACAGATGCCTGGGTATGCGAAATTTATGAAGGACCTTTTAACAAAAAAGCGGGCAGTAAGCTATGAGCCGGCAGATAATATTCATCATTGCAGTGCAATTTCCACAAGGTCCTTAGTACAGAAAAAGGCAGACCCTGGTGCTTTCACTATTCCGTGCACGGTTGGATCTATGAATTTTGCTAAAACATTGTGTGATTTGGGAGCAAGCATCAATTTGATGCCACTATCCGTCTACAGAAAGTTGAGGTTGGGCGACCCTACACCAACCAATATGCAGCTCGTGATGGCAGATAGGTCGATAAAACGACCTGTTGGTATCTTAACTGATATGTTAGTGAAGGTTTCCACCTTCATCTTTCCTGCAGACTTTGTTATTTTGGATTGCGAGGTGGACTCTGAAGTTCCCGGAATCTTGGGATGCCCTTTCCTCGCAACTGGAAGTGTGCTTATTGACATGAGAGCTAATGAGCTTTTATTTTGGTTGAATGACGAAGTGGTCCATTTTGATGTATGCAAAGCAATGAAGCAGCCTGAAGATATGGATGTGTTCTCTGTAGCTGAAGTTAATTATAAGAATGACAAAGAATTATCTGTAGAAAAGAAGCTTACTGATGAGTCACTATCTGATGAGCTGCTGAATTTTGAGCGTGAGGAGGACCAAGATTATGAAGAAACTATTTGTGCTCTAACAGGAATAGGGTCCTATTCTCATGTTCCCAAGGAGATGGACCTTAATCTTACGAATCAGCCTGCACAAACAGCGAAGACTTCCATTGAGGAACCACCAATGCTAGAATCGAAAGAGCAACCAAGTCACCTAAGGTATATGTTCTTGGGAAGTGGAAATACACTTCCTGTGAGTGTGGCGGATGATTTAAGTGAACAGCACGTAGAGGCTCTCATCTCTGCTCTGAAGAGAAACAAGAGAGCTATGGGTTGGACTATTGATGATATAATTGGTATCCCGCCTGGAATATGTATGCACAAGGGTCATCTCGAAGAAGATTGCATGCCTACAAGTAAGCTTCATTATCGTCTGAATCCATTCAGAAAACAATCCACCATCTATCTCGATGAAGTCTAAGTAATTGAGATAGCTATGTCGTGCCGCGATAATAAATCAAGCGCTTGATGGGAGGCAACCCATCGTTTTTAATTGTTTTAGTTGTTTTTGTTTTTCTAGGATTTTGTCGAGCCACGACCAAAACTAAGGCGCTTGATGGGAGGCAACCCATCGTTCTAATCATTTTTGTTGTTTTTGAGTAAGTGTAGGTACAAGAGGTGTAAAGGAAAAGATTGGTTTCAAATTTTGATTTGGAAGTGTTGCATGTTGAAGGTGGTAAGTTAGGAATGAAGAAGCCAAAGGCTATGGGTTAGGCATTGCTTATGAGAATATAGGCTAAGAACAAGGCAAGTCCTATGCAAATCTAGGCCACGAACAAGGCAAGGCCTATACTATGGCCTAAGCTCTCGGATTCTAGAGTGCCATAGCATAGGCGCCGCCTATGCCTAAGAATGTCATAGCATAGGCGCCACCTATGCCAAAGCCTTTTGTCTCTGAATCTCATATGCCATGGCATAGGCGCCGCCTATGCCTAACAATTCCATAGCATAGGCGCCGCCTATGCTCAACAATGTTTTGCAAAAGGCGCCGCCTATGCCAAGCATAGGCAAAGCAAAAGGCGCCACCTATGGTCACTTTTGGTCTCCAAATCCGATTTTAAATGGGTCAAAAACCGACCCAAGCTTGCCCTATAAATAAGAGACTTAGTCTTAGACCAAAAATACATTGCAAACCTAGCATAAGCACCGCCTACCTCTCCAAATCCTCTCAAAAATTTTCCTTTTGCTCTTTTACTTTGCAAGAACATCATCTAAGGTCATCAACCAAGTAAGTACTTCTTTGTTCTTCATTTATATTCCGTAAGTACTACACTACTACGCCTATTATGAATTGTTAAATCTTGAAGTAGTATTGGTGAGTTGAATGTGATTAATTTGTTGTGATACAACTAAGTGAGGGAAAGAATACGTAAGAATGATCTTGACTTGTTTCCAACTTGTATTTAATTTTGATGCACTATCATACTTTTGCGGAATTGACATGGTCATGAACATTGCATAATCTTGTCAATAGAACTCTTACATGTTGGAATAACTTGTGTATAAAGGTGAAAACCATGGTTGACTACAAACATACGAAATTGTGATTATTCCTAAAACTTGATTCAATCTATATGGAGTAGTCTTGCTCAAAAGATATATCAAACATGAAAGTATTGCCAAGATTTCATGAAGTATGATTGCACTGATTATATTGTTGGAATATAGCACCTAAAACGTATATCGATGAAGTCTGAATAATTGATAACTTTCACTTCACTAGTTTGTACCAACAAAATAAGTGTGGGGTGGTGCCACTACTGCTTGTTTATCGATTGTATCCACCGAGATGAAGCTAACATGACTATTATTTTAATCTCATGTACAATGGCACCAAAAGCAAGACAAGGAAAAGAAAAAGCAACCACTTCACAAAAAGGCAAGAAAAGAGGACGAAAAGAGCAAGGAGAAACCTCCTCGCTGCAAATACCTCGTTGTATGTTCGGAATAAAATGAGTCCTAGAGGAGGAAGGAAAGGAATGGTATAGGAACAATAAAGCAAAGAAATATGTTCATGTGGAGTTGATAAACAAGGAGAGCCTAGCAAAGAAAGAACCTCGTATGTTGGCCAAGATAATGGCGTTACATCTTGATTTCATCTTCCGAGATATGGGAGAGTGCAATCTTGATTTAACACGAGAATTCTATGCCAACTGGTCACCGAAAACTACAGGGAATGAAGTAAAGATTTGGGGCCAAGTTCTGCAACTAAATGCGGAGTTCTTCAACTCCTTTCTAGGTTTGCCATCTGTTGACCCATCACCATTCAAGGAGCTATATAACAGACCTCCGTACAGGGCTATTAGACACACATTATGTGGACCACGATCCATGGCAAGATGGAGTAGAAACAAGGACACCGGTCGGCACAACACCTTCCCATATGCTCCTTTGAATAGGGAAGCTAGGATATGGCTGCGAATAGTCAACTCTTGCTTAATTTCAGGGACCCAATACACAAAGATAACACGAGATAGAGTGTGATTGGTGTACGCATTGATGACGAATGTCCCTATCAATATTGGAGCAATTATTCGATCTACAATGCATAAAGCTAGGCTACACAAGAGGTCCCACTTTAGCTTTGGCAATCTGTTGACTGCAATATTGAGGAAGGAGGACATCGAAGAGGAACCTGCTGATCATAAACTCCCACACAACCCAAAGAAGGTTGACCTCACAAAGGTTAAAGATGCTGAAACCACACATGGCGTCAACCTTACCACTGCGGAAAGGCATGCTCGGGATGAGAGTTTCTTTCGTCATCTTTATGGAATGACTCAGTTTACCATGATGAGCGGAGGTCGTGTTCTAACTGCTGCAGAGCTCCAACAGCTGGATTATGATTACCCAATGAATGAGCATGCAAGGCAAATGTGTGGAGTAGGTGTGTACTTTGAGGAACCTCTTGATGAAGATGTGCCAATCGATGATGATCGTCGAATGCCAGACTTCGACGTGGAGGAAAACTCTGATGGTGACAACTCTGATGATGATTCCGACGAAGGGGGTATGACCCCAGACATAGAGGAGGAGTCCGACTAACCAGGTTCTTCTTATTTATTTTCCACTGAGGGCAGTGTGTCCCGACTAAGTGTGGGGTGCTGGTATTTGCATGCCAACCTTCTTTACCTGCATTTGCTTATTTATGTTAGTTTGTTTTAATTTTTTTTTTTACAAACTCTGCATGAAATTGTTCTGATAGGCAGCATGGTATTACGACAAGATTCTGTGATAAAATCATTACTATTGAGACATTTAGGCTCTAATAGTGACTCATTATGTGATAATTATGTGGTTCAATTCCTTCATCTGTTGGGTCAAGAGTCTATACTGCTTCCAATAAATTCGACCATGTGCCTTGTGTGTGTGAGATGATAGTATATTCTATGTTTGTGGCTGATGCTAGAACTTGCCTGGTATGTATGTAAAGCAAAATAAAAAGTGTGAGTTTAGGAGATGATTTAGGCATTTCTTTGGCAACCTATGATTGTTTACCTTCATTTTATCTACCCATGGACATCATCCTAGATAACCCCCTTTGATCTGTTAGCCTATTTTTCTTTGACAACCTCATATGTAAGCCTAATCCATTTTTTTTCAAGACCATAATTTGATCCAAATTCCTAAGTGCTTTAAATTGTAAAGTAATGTGACAAAATAAGAGGAAATTGGGTGAGAATAGTGCGTTAGAATGTATTGGTGCTTGAATTTGTTATGAAAATTAATCGCTATCATAAGAGGTGGGTTATGAAAAGAAAAAGAAAAAGTTAATTCTGTTCAAAATTGAAAAAAAAAACAAAAGAGGTGAGAAAGGGTGGTAGATTAAAAGAAAGTAGAAAGGTTGGTTGAAAGAAAGCATAAATGGCATAATGTGATGTATTAAAGCGCTTAGGAATATAGTCACTATTTCTGGCCAAAATAGTCCTACCCGTCCCTTAGCCTACATTACAACCTGTAAAGACCTATTTGATCCTATGCTTAGCATTCTGATATTTAGTGGAGCATTACACTAAAGGCAAGCCTACGGTCATCAGTTGCAACATACGAATTCTTTGTGAGAGTGAGAGCAAGGATAATCTTATACCCATGTTCAAAATATATACAATACTTGTGAGTGATTATGGGTTATATTTTGTGAGACACATATGGTTGATGAGTTTTGGGTGGTTGTGTATGATTCTCTGTGCCTTAACTTTTGAATACGAATTAACCATCATCACGAGTCTATATTAGAGGTTGAATTGTTTCTAGTAATGGTCAGAAAACTACTCTTTGTTAATAATTGTTGTGCCTGTCTTGATAAATATTTTGTGTTGTTACTGTGAAACCCTAAGTGGATGTCTAGAAGGACATGATATTTTGTTCGAGGACGAACAAAGCTTTAAGAGTGGGGTGTTGATGATAGGCGTATTTACACGCCTAAAGTTCTTTAATTTACCCATATTTTAGCTAAGTTTTGAGGACAAAATATATAACTCATGCACTTTTAGTCCTTTTTCCTGTAAGTGAGCTAACAAACGTGATTAGCAAGTTTTCAGGTATAAATGATGCAGATTTCAGCATTTTATGGATAACTTGACGCCAAAGGAAGCTTCACGAAAGAAGGGAAGGAGAGCTTGGACGCCTAGGACCAAAAGTGATGCATGGGAAACCTGTTCCGGGCAAAAACAGCATTTTCCAAGACTTTGGAGATCAGCAATAACCTATTAGGATTAGGATAATGATGCAGTAATTTGTTAGGATTAGGATAAGTACGCAGTAGCCTAGTAGGAATAGGATATGGGTATTATAAATACCCTATTTTTCTGCAGCTTTTTAATTATCAACTCATTCATAACACACATCATTATTCTCATCATTTTACTTCTAATTCATTCCTCTACTATCCGAACAATTTTAATCTTTTCAACACTTCCAATTCTTATTCTCTTCATCTATTCAATTCTTAATTTCCACGAGAGAAAAGCTATTCTAAAAGGAATTCACGCCTAAAGCCATACCACACCATACTACACGTGAGATCTTTATTGTGGTATAATGATAATGTCTATTGTGATTTCCATCGCACTCATGAGTAGCTAAACTTCTCTGTTGGGGTTATGGAAGCCGTATGAGATACTATCTATTGCTATGAGTTTGTGAATTCGCGACACGTATGCTGCTTATATCATTATTCTCTTCATCTTAATGCAAATTCTTGTGGTTGCAAACGCATAGAATACGCCAGTATAGCATTAACTTGTTCGAAAGAAAAGTTATATGTCTAAAAAAGAGATAATGTCAAGGTAATAGGGCATCAACCCCTGTTAAAAAGTTAGTGCTGTAACTGGATTAACCTCTTGGAGAATTTGTACCGTTAGATACGCTTTAAGCTCAAAAGAGTTAAAGTGAAATAGTCCTTGTTAGGTCGAAAGACGCTTGGATTTACCATAGAATACAATTCTCTATAAGCACATGCATGTCTGAATTCCGCATAACTCATAGCCAATAGAGACGTATAACTCATAAGGTGGACATAACCCCAACTCTCAATTCTCATTGGTTAAACATCTTACTAAACACTCTTTCTGTTTACTTTGCTATTTCTATTTTTACTTTACTATATTGTTTACATTATTTGCACATTAAAATCCCCCCTTTTTACGAGACTTGCACCAAAAGTCTAATAATCTTTGCTTACTTATTGACCGGCTATTCCCTGTGGGATCGATACCCAACCCAGTTGGGTTCTATATTTGACAACGACCACTTACACTCTTATGAGAGCTGTAGTTTGAGCATTATCACTAGCTAAACTTAAGAGTAGCATTCCCGAAAAGCAATGCCTTCAAAGTATAGTTTACTAGGGGATGTTTAGATTTTATGTGTATGGTGATACCTCAGTGTATTGAGTGTTGTGCTTGTAGATTTAATGAGAAGTTATGGCCTCAAGTCTAGGATTGTGACATTGATCTAAGGGGGAGATGGTGAATAAAGGTAGTTCCCAAATTTTCTCAATGTGGCAAGTTACAGGGAGGAGTCATGATAAACCCGTTCCTATTCAAGCATATTCCTCCTACTTCAATTTAAGAGGTCAATGAACAAATGTCTTATGTATTCATGTCTTCCTGTTTCTAAGGTATGAGTTCTCTATGTAACTCATGTAATGTTACGACCTCCAAACTAGAAGCAATGATGTCTCAATAAATCTAGTCTTTCATGTATTCAACCTCTATGTTATGATATTCATGATCCATAAATCCGTGTCCCGAATCATGCTTGGTTCTAAGGAACTATGTTTTCATATGTTACTGATTCATTTTATGTTGGGATTCTCCAAAATAATAAAGTTGTGCAAACTCATGACTAGTTCAGCTCTTAAAATGAGAAGCGGTAGCTTCGAGTAGAAGTCCTTGTCTCAATTATTGACTTCATGAACTCCATACTTATGTTATATGACCCATTATGTAAGCTCTCATGTTTCTCACTATGGTCTGTCCTAAGGACTCATGCTATGTTGTGTTTATACCAGAGCGACTCTATACTCATGATCCAAACACTTGATATATGAAGCACTTCGTGATTGTATCATATTTTCACCTAATGTCCCACCTTGAGTAGATCAACTAATATGGGTTATAATTGAGTAGTGTTTCTCTCATTCGTAATGCTTATGCTCGAGCCCCTTAATGACCCTCCGAATGATAGTATATAAGTAGTTATGGAAGATTAGTGGTGACTTAGGAAGGGGGAGTAGATGTACTTGAATGTGAAATTTTTTATCTGATTTCCTTAACCAAGGTTATAAATGATGGGAGAAAGAAGGAGATGGACTTTCGTTATGAGTAATAGTTTGGAAGGAGGTATGGAGAGAAAATACTTGTAAGAGTGGTTGAAACTGCGGGTTTTAGTGGAGAGACCCATTAAGTAGGTGTAGTAATGATAGGCTTGAATGTAGTGATTGATGAAAACACAAACCAATGTTCCATGTGTTTAGTATTCCTTGAATTAAGAGTTGAGGTTGTTGGATTATAGTGATAAGGTGAGGTAATTTCTTAATGTGATATAGAGTACAAGGTCCCACAGTTGTAAGTTAGCTTCTTTTAACTTCATATTAGGCTTCAACATGGAAGTACTACGTTGGGGAACTCAAACTCATGTGGTTAGAAGTGTTATGGGCGAATTTTAAGTTGAAAATGATGAAGTATGTTAATTGTTTATTGGGGCATAGAAAAGTAGTGTCTCAAAGTTTAAGTCTTTTTGTTGAATCTTGTAAGATGGAGAATGCTTCTATTCTTATGTCCCGCGAGAATCTCATCTCATGTCTTGTACCGAGGATTCTTAAGAAAATTTATGCCTTACAATGTTTTGATCATGTGTCATAAAATACATGCCAGAATCATGTCAATGTCAAGTTTCTTTATCTCATGTTTTGTGCTTACACGTTTACCTAGGGGTTATCATGAAGCTCATTTGATTCCTTTGCATATTTTATTGAGGAAAATGTTCAATGCAATATTATGTTCTTTATTCTACAGTTTTATAGGTTCAAAAAGTCCCTATCCATCATTAGGGGATGAATAATCCCAATGGGGAGATAATGTAACACCCCGCATTTTCAAACGAGAAACAGAACTGTTGTTTCTATGTGTGTAAGATCCAATAGAAATTATTTCCAAGTGAGAATAAGTGTCATTATTGATATCTTCGTGTTTGAAGTGCTTTCGAGGTGAAAAATCTTCATAGGAATCACTTAGAGCGAAGTTGAGCTATGAACCTTTGATTCGGTTAAATCCTTTATTCGATAAGGGTGTATTTTGAACGTTTATAACTTTTGATACAAGTAGAATTTTGCAGCTCAAGACCCACCAAATTGTATATAATTTAGCCAGCTTTCCAACAATACCAATTTCGCCTTAATACGATTCCCGAACAAAAAGTTATAGCAATTTTTGTGACAGAGGCAGTAAGGTCATGTGATTAGCATGCGACGCATGCTCCATTTCACCCCTTATTTTCCATTTTTTATTTTTTGGGTGTTTGAGGGCAATAGGGTCATTTACCTTACCCAAAATTGTCCAAAACACAAGATTTAAGGCCCCCAAAGAGCTTTTGTTACATCATTATTCTCTTTTCCTCTTCAAGAAAACCCTAGAGCCCCAATAATTTCAAGAAACTAATCAAGATTTGGGTTTTTATCCTTCAAACTAAGTAATATAAGGTATGTGGGACTACTCTAAACATCATGGGGATAATTTTTACTATTTTTATCTATATTAAAAATCCTCAATCATGTTTTATAAAGGAGTGTTTTGTTATTATATTGAAAAGCATGTATTATGGAGTCATTTTGAAGCAAGCATGTGTTTGTCTCGATCTTAGTTTTCACGAAATTGAACTGTATATACATATATATATATGTATGTATATATATATGTATATATATAAATATATATATGTATATATATATATATATGATTTAACTGCATTGTAAAGTGTGAATGAGAGCATGAATGACTAAACTCCCTCTGTTATGATGTTATTTTTTATTTCAAGTGTGGTGGCTTGTGTAAATGTATAAATTTCTTGAAAGGAAACTAAATGATGAATGCTTTACTGATGATCATGAATAATTCGGTTTACTACATGTAGAGGGGGTATTTTCATGTCGTTAATTTCTACTTAGTCAAATTAACACTTTTCAGAAGTTTTAAGTAATTACAAATATGAGGTGACCATCTATTGATTTTACAATTGGGAGGAGAATGTTTCGATGACAATTTGAATGTAAGGTCTATTGTACAACTCTCTCTCATTTGATGTTTAAAAGCTAGGGGTGGTCATTAATATGATAATAAGTGAAAAGGGCTGCAGATATGATATAATGTGATTTGATTGACTTGCAAGTCAGGGTATGATGATACCCAATGAATTCATTCCCTTAACAAGATAGTGTTGAATGTTTTAAAAGTATGAACATGTTTTCTTAAAAGAACTAAAAGTTTGGCTTAAGAGAGCTAGTAGGTTACCCGAAGAAGGCGTTTGAGTGCAACGGCTCATCGCTGGAAATCGCAGTTGCCAATGCGATACTTATGATATATGATCCTACCTGAAAGTACATTTTTAGGACATCTCACATAGGGAGATTTACTACAGTGTGCTCACATGGGGGTATCACCACTCCAATCCTGGCAGCTACTTGGATTGGAGGCTTGGCCGCCGAGTCAAGGGTGGGTTCCACATTGCCTGTGGATTTTCAGATTTTTAGGGTGTACAGACTAGATCAAAAGAATAATAAAGAGTGGGTCAGTGTTGTCAAGAGTCTTTTTGAAGTTCTCTAAAGTATGCCTATGTATTTTTACTTGTATTGTGTTCATTGATATAATGAAATGATCTCACCTATTTTGTGTAAAAACATGCTATTTTGAGTTGTTTCACGTACCAGTACAATTGTATTAACCCCCTACATTTCAGGAGCTGAGGCACAATCCCGGGGTCCCACTAAGAAGTAGGTCGAATCCTATAAAAGTTTTCAATTAGTGAGCCTCTCCTTATTTCGAAAGACTTTTTTAGAATATTGTTAGTTTATTTTGAGTTATGGTCTAACTGGGGTCTTGTCCCACCTTTCAGACAGATATTCGTCTTGGTATTGTTAGAGATTTCGTAGACTGGTGTCGTGTGTTTTCAAACATTATGAATTAAATTTCATATTGTTCGTTTGAAGTAAGAGAATGACCATGTTTACTTTTTGCTATATTTTTGCATTTCCTTACTGTATATGAATTGTGTATTTGATTTCCAGTTAGAGAAGGGATCTCAGGCCTTCATGGTTTGGGATGCCCGTCACGGCCAAGGCCTCGATTCGGGTCATAACATATATAGTATAAACTTCAACTTAGATCAAGACCAAATTGTCAAGAGCAACTTGAAGCTTCAACCCTTTCAATACAAGATCAAAAGTGATCTTTCCGAGAAATGAGTGATAATTCAGAAATAAGATGAAACAGAAATTTAAAGCCAAGTCCTCCGAATTCACGGAGTGTCCTTAAGGAAATAATTCCCCTCAATTACCCGAGGTTATGGAATTATCCTCCCATGATAAAATGGCTTTCAATCTAACAATAAAGGTACCTCAAATTATTGGATTCGTTGAACTCCCTCAACTGCTAATGATCACGATGAGTTTTTGAAGATATGAAGATTGTTTTTTATGTCAAAAATCATGTCTATACCTGAGGAATATGTCAGGTATTTATAGCCTTAATGTGCCTCTTCAGAAAGGAAGCATTGGTTCTGGAAAAAGGCACATTTTCAGTATAGTCACGTCACCTGCGCCTAGTCTGTGCTGGAACTGCGCCCGATCTGCAGTCGTAGGTGACACTGTCCAAATTTTAGTGGCTACCTGCACTGCACCTTCGCCGCAAGTTGCCTAGGTGCGCGCGTAGATCACCCTATTGTTCAAAATAGTGTACCTTTTACCTCAAAGGGTCGCATCCCTTAGAGGTGCGTTGTGCATGTGCTTGCATGGCATTCGATCTGCGCCCACATATGGAGAAAACCAATACTATCCGAAGCTGAAGCCGAATCCGAGCGAGCGGCGACAACGGTGTGAGGCACCTCCTTATTTTTGCCTCACTATCCAAGTGGAGATGTGTTTCTCATTATAAACACATGAAAGCTTATTTCTCCCACCAATATGAGAGGATTTAGTAAACTTTCCTATTTGAGAACACTTTTCATTTTAGTGTGGACCCAATTTCCCTCCACCATTTTCTCTCCATATTCCATTCACACATACACCTTGAACCCAACAAATAACACATAAATCCCTTTATCATTTTGATTTTCCATTTTGATTTGAGTAATCTTTCCTCTAGGCGTCCAAGGATCATGACTTAGTCTTTATGCATTTTGTCAATATCTCAAATAACACGGTTTCAACTCATTAATATAAATTTGATTTTTTCAATTCTTAGAATTTTATCCCGCAATGTAATGATTTCCAAATTCCACCTTGATCCATAGTAAATTTGAAGAAATAGGAAAATATTTGTTATTAATTTGTAGGTCAATGCACAAGTTTTGCTATGAAAATTTCAAAAGAAAGCACAATGAGTAGCCAAAAAGTAGAGAAGTGTCATTTTCAAGAATTAATTCTTTTGATTTGTCTAAAATTTGAGAGTGATGATGATATTAACAAATAGTTAAGAACGCAATATGTCCATTAGGTAGTTATTTTTCAAACTAATTGGAGTGTTGATTAAAAGGCAGTGGAGGGATTAAATCTTTTTGGTTGTTGAAAATAGCATTTATTAAATAAATTTAGAAAGACGTAGGAGTCAATGTTCATTTTCAATGCAAAAGTAGATTAAAAAGTCAAAAAAAATTGGTGATTACTTTCCAAGTTGTGGAAATCTTTCTACCCATGAAAAAGTATTGTGAAAGGAAAAAATCAACCAAGCATTTTCAGAAATAGAGCTAATATAGAGTTAGCTTAGGTTAGCTGATTGAAAAAACTGATAGGTATGAAGTGTTGAAAAACACTTTTAGATGCTAAAGATTATGTTTATGAATAAGTAGTTACGTATTTGAATAAAGAGTTGAAACTAATAGATAGTTACTGTATTTGGTAAAAATGCATTGAATGTTGACAAGCACTTTGTAGTGCGCCCCAAAAAATTTTGTTAACTATAGGTGCATCTTAAAGTTTGAATAGCTCCTGTGAATCTTTGTAAATTGTGTAAAATGAAGTAGGGATAAGCTCTGCTTACATTCTACGTACCTTCGACCCTATTTCTGTTAGTTTACTAGGTATATTGAAATCATCTAGCTCAGAAGTAAAATAAAGAGTTGAGTCATGATTACAAAAAAATGTTTTGAAGCTTATCAAATTATGCCCATGTATTTTATGTATATACTATGCTAAATGGTTTTCTAAATGCTCTCGACTATTTTATATGGAATGCATGTCGTTTTTGGTTAGCTCTTCATACCAATACATTCCAGGTGTTGACCATCCTTTGTGGCGGCTACATTATCTCATAATGTAGGTTCTGAGGCAGATTTTCATAGTCCAGCTCAGCAGTAGATTACTTACTTAACTCCAGAGTTGGTGAGCCTTTCTTCCTTCGGAAGGCACACTATTCTTATGTTAGTTCAGTTATTTCATGGTCCGACCTGGGGGCTTTGTCCGGGTCTAGATTGACTAGTAATTCAGTAAAGGCTCATATTTTATTGACACAGTTTGCAATGTGAATTCCTTTGAATTTCATTATATCTTCCGCACTTTGATTTATACATGTATTACGCTTATGATAGTATGCTAAGGGTCTCTTGGGCCTTCGTGGTTCGGGATGCCCGTCGCGGCCAGGGCCCCGGCTCGGGTAGTTACATAATAGATAATGGCCCTACTTTAAATTCATGGTGCTAACCATAGTAACTACCTCCTAAATAACTTAAAAAGGAAATACATGAAATAGAAAGATAAATACTACAATCCTTAAGCAACTAACTAATATAAACAAGCAAGAAAAAAATAAAAGTTAGAGAGAACTAGGTATTCTATGATTGTCGCAGAGTTTTTAATATGCTCTATAATGATATTACAAATGAGGATGCTAATTAATGGAAAAATATAAAAATCAAAATAAAAGTTGAGTTATCAACCTCAAACTTGATTTTATGTTTGGGTATGAATAGAGTGATACGACAAAGGAAATAGTTTTGAAGTTGAATTTGAAAAATTATATGCCAAGGTTGAACTTGTGTTTGGACATCAAATTCATTTGGGAAAAAAATTATTTGCGAGCGGAGGAAAATTTCCCATGAAAAATTGAATACAGTAGTAAAGGGGATTGTTAAGATTTCGTAGAATATGAAATATGAATACGATATTACTCTAATTGGCCAAGGATAATGACTTATCCTTTATGCATTTAAGTCTAAATGGCCAAGGATAATGACTTAGTCTTTATGCATTTTAGTCTTTATGCATTTAAGTCTAAATAACCAAAGATAATGACTTAGTCTTTATGCATTTAAGTATTCTTCTACTTTTCTTTAAAAAAAAAATCTCACGTACATTCAATAAGGTGTCAATTGTTCAATTTATTGTGAATTGATAGAATACTAAGAGTAGAGGCATTTAGTTATTGAGAATATTTCTCTATTTCAAATGCTCAACTTTAAGGATGGAGTGTTCGCACCTATATATTTCACTATATTCTCTGGTGATAACTGCAATTTCGAAGAAAGTGGCGAGAAAGAAGAAAGAGAAAAGTCTAGTAGTGCCTTTATATCAAGCTATCAATCAATTAATGTCATTTCCGAGTCAATGCACAAGTCTTACAAGGAAATCTAAAATAATCAGGCTAGTCTATTTGCCTATGATACTTTTAACTTATTTTACTTCAAATAATTATTTTTAATCAGAAAGTTACCCATGATGAAAAATTAGTTAATGATAACCTTAAAAGGTATTAAACATGCATATCTTTCGGATACACAAACTTGTTATGGTAAGTAGTGCATCCAAGATTTAAATTTGGTGAGTTTAACCTTTAAAGTTGTGAACTGCTTAATTAATTATTGTACTTCTGAATGTATGGGGTCCAATCAATCAATATATATATATATATATATATATATATATATATATATATAAAGGAGAATCTTGAATCCGGTGACGTGACGCTCTAATATTTGAGTATTCACTACAAAAAATGGGTTTAATTGCAGGATTTTTTTGTGGGGATTATATTAACCCCTGTAAAATTATATGAATTGTAGGGGTTAAAAATTTACCGCTAATATTTATAAATTTGCAAGGGGTTTTAATCCTCGATATCCATCGAATATATATTCGATGGTTTTTAACCCCCCGATATCCATCAAATATATTTGCGGGGGTTAAAACTCCCTCTATCCATTGAAAAAATAGCGCCTAAACTTGGCTCCTTTTTACTTTAAAAAAATATTTAATATTTTTTGCCCCCAACATATGCCTCGCTATTTTTTCCAAATCACTACTAAAAAGTCCAAAAAGCGATGATTAAAAAAGCGATGTTGTCCTTCGATTTTTAAATTTAAGTTTTATTTTTATTAAAATTGACGAACAACGTCACTATAATTTTTTAATTTTAAAATATTAATTATAGAAAAGTGACGCTATCCGTCATAATTTTTAATTATTTTTATTTTTTTTGTATTTTAAAAAAATGACAGACAATATCTCTTTTGTTAAAAATATATAAAAATTAATTTTATGATAAAAAGAGACGTTGTCTGTCGGTTTTTAAATTTGACGAGCAATGTCCCTATAATTTTTTATTTTTAAAATATTAATTCTACAAAAGTGATGTTATCTGTTGCAATTTTAAATTATTTTTATTTTTTTGTATTTTTCTAATAAGCGACGGAGAGTGTCTCTTTTATTAAAAATATATAAAAATTAATTTTATAAAAGCGACTATGTTTGTCGATATTTGATATTTTTAATTTAATATTAAATAAATTATTTTATATTTAAATAAATTAAATGTATTCAATTATATATTGAATACATTGATATCATAAGATCGATTGATCAAGGTAATAATATGCTGTTAAAATTATAATCTAATAATATTAGTTAAATTAAATGATAATTTATTAGAGTATATATCAAATACATTATATTACGAGGTAATATACTCATGTATGTGTTATATATAGTACAGATTTTGAAGTGAATAGTCAATTAAATATATATATATATATATATATATATATATATATATATATATATAATATGAAGCTAATTAAACAATAATTCATCAGTTAATACGTTGTATTATTATATATATAATACCGTATTCAAAAATTAATTAATCAAAAATTATTTGTAGTATAAGAGATGCATTGACATTATTATGTGATTGAAATCATTAATTTTATTTACATAATTTATTTATAATTAATTTAAAAATAATAATTTTATTTATTTTTTAATATTAATTTTATATATTTACTATATTTATTAAATATCAACCTAATTCAATTCAATTTTCCTAATTTATTTAAATTCTAGCCATTTTATACTCAATTTGTGTCAATTGAGTTTAATTTGACTCAATCGAAATCCCCAATTCAATCTTTTTTAACCCAATTTTTAATCTCAATTTAACTCATCTTTTCAATTCTAATCTTAACTGTTTGTCATATTTGATCAATAGTAGCCTTGATATATTTGTAAGATAATTTTTACTTTTTTTCTATACTACCCCTTGGTATTAAGTTCATGAAGTAACAGTTTATACGTATAAAACTCTGAAGTGAACGCTTAACACTGAACCACAACAATTGTACAATATATTCTCATTTTGATTGTTGATACCCAATTTTGATCTCCCGATGCTCCTCTTAGGCTGCTATTTTTTAAAAAAAAATATTAATTTTTAACATTCATATTTTTTACGTATTATTTTGATATCAAATAAATAACGACATATCACATCAATAATTTTAATTTATTTATTTTCAAACCTGATTTTATCAATTTATAATAATTTTAGTCTAATTTTATCTAATTTATTACAATTCTAGTTCAAATTATATTTGGTTGGACTCAATTTCAATTTCCATTCAAATTTAGACTAAAATTTTAATATTTAGATCTCAGTCGTTGATCAATTGATATAATGCTTGGATCAAACCCTATCCCTCTTGTTGACACCCAATTTTAACCGTCTGATGCTCCCTTTAGGCTGCTATTTTAGCAAAATTATTAATTTTAAATGTTAGTATTTTTTTAATACATTTTTCTTGCATCAAACAGATTTTTGACATGTCACATTCATGATTTAAAATGTAAAAATTATTTTATTAATTTTTATATCATTTTTACAATTTATTAATATTTATTAAATTATTTTTTCACAAATATGCATACTCATAATTTGCAAATACATTGTCTAGTTTTTATTTATTTATTTATTATTATTATTATTATTATTATTATGCAACTAATTCATTATTGATGATAATTTTTTAAAATATTTTTTTCTTTTAACGCAATGTTATTTTACCTGCGTTGCCTATTTTAATAGTGACACCTAATTATATTATTATATTTAAATAGCATCCTAATTTAAACTAATTTTCCTAGTTTACTTAATTTCTAGCCAATTTGTGTTCCATTAATACCAATTTTAGCCAATTTGATATTATTTTATTTTTTAACTCTTTTCTAAAAATTACTTTAATCTCAGTCATTGATCAAAATTGATCCAATGGCTGAGATCCCATCACCGTTTTATTTTCTTTTATCCCAATTAACCTAAACTCTAATTCATTTTTGTCTTCACCAGCCGACTCTCTCTCTCTCTGTACCTTCTCTTTATCTTCCTTACTCTCTCCATCATGGCTGTCGTCGGTGACCACACGACCCCTTTACCTTCATCCTCTTCACCACCAACGAAACTACACCCCTAGTTATCGTCGTTGCTTCAGATCCAAGCCACCACCGCCAAACCAATTGGAAAAATGCATCACCAACACCAGTGTCGCCTCCCCGTCTCCTTCTTACCTCCAATTCTTATATTCTATTTTATTTGTTCCTTACTTCTCTTAGTTGGATTCATTTTCTCACTTTAAATTTAAATTACAGGTGCTAGACGAGAAGGTGAACATGGAGGTAAGCTACTGTACAATAAGCTCTTTATCGTATCCATGTGGGATCAACCGTTAATCTAATTGGAAAGACGTATGATGTTTTGCTATCAGTTGGATATTCGCGTGTTGTAAGAAGCGGAGTTCCTAGAGGAGGAAGAGGGAGGAGAAACTATGCACCGATAGGACTTCCCTTTCTTTTTATTATTTTGGGAACTGCAACACTTGGGGGAGCAAATATTGCCAGGTATGATGATTCTGAATTATGAGATGGCCTTTTGTTACTACTTTCCACATCAGGTCCTACAGAAAACAGAAGGCAGATTATCCTTCTCATAATCCTTTTTTCCTTGATTAATCGTAACACACACTGTGTATTGATATGGTATAACGGTAGTCCTGCGTGAAATGTAACTGATCCAATAAGCATATTTTTGTACTTGTGGAGTTGTTCATTAGGTCATGACTCCATTTAAGGCAATAATCCTTTGATCAGTGTTGTATTAAAGTCCTCGTATTTGTTGTATTTGCTTGCACACAACTGAAATGTGAAGTAGTCAGTTGAAAATGGTTAAGTATAGTGACTTTAAATGTGTATTAATTATTTGAAAATAGTTAGGTGTAGTGACTTGCTATGTGAATTGGTTATTTAAAAATGGTTAAGTGTAGTGACTTGAAATGTCTACTAGTTTATTTAAAAATGTTTAAGTGTAGTGACTTGAAATGTGTACTAGTGACTTGAAAATGGTTAAGTGTAGTTACTTCAAAATGGTTAAATATAATGACTTGAAATGTCAATTAGCTATTTGAAAATGATTTGAGTGTAGTGACTTGAAATGTGTATTATTGAATAAAGTTATTTGAAAATTATTAAGTGTAGTGACTTGAAAATGACTAAGTGTAGTTACTTGAAATTGCGAACTTGTGAGTAATCTCTTTATATTTATCATGATGTTTTTTAGTTGTACGCAGATATAAATGTAATAAGGACTGGAAGTTTATCTAATTGATTTTTATACTTTGCATTTTTATGTAGCCAAGTGATACGGCTAGTGGACCCATTTCGCTCATGGATGCAAAGAAGACCACGTGATGATAGTGATCTTAATGATAGTCATTGATTTCATTGCAAATTATCTTTGATATTCAATTATGATGATGTATTGTGTGGTTGGAGCGAATCTTAGAATGTTGAAGGTTTTGTATTTAAATTTGATGTTGGAATTTCAAGATATTAGTTAATGTTGAAAATTTGAAGTTTGAAGATGCTAATGTAGAAAATTTAATTTTGAAATTTAATGTTCAATGTATTTTTGAGATGTTTGTGAATTATAATGTTTAATTAGTTATGTTGTGTTAATGATATATGAATTAAATAAATATTGGATTGTAGGCTATGCCTTGTAGGAACAATTAAATTTGACTTAAAATTAGAATTTATAATTTGTTATTGAAAATTGATGGGTCCCACTATTTAAAAAAAAATTGTGGAGATTTTAAACCCCCGCAATTTTTAAATAAAAATTTATTATAAAAAAAAAAAATTTAGAGTAACGGGGGTCAACCACCGCAAAATAACCCCCGCAAATTAATTATGGGGGTCAGGAAAAAACTGTCGCGGCTTGTTTGTGACGGCTCGTATTGTGGGGGTTTGAAAACCATTGAAATTACATTTTGTGGGGGTTTTAAACCCCCGCAAATCTTAAAATAAACCCCCGCAAATCTTAAAATTTACCCCTACAATTTAACAATTTTTTTTTTAGTGATTGTCATTTATCTTTTTTCTCAAATTTTTGATAATTTTTTTTATTTTTCCTCCAATTTTTTTTTTGTGTGTGTGTAAGGAAAACAGCTAACATGTAACCTCTTCCTCTAAATTATCTCTTCGCCATAATTAGTAGACCCAAACGTGAAAACAACTGTTACTCGTATTCTTGCAACTCAGCCTTTCAATTATATATATATATATCACTTCTCTTTGGTCAATGATAATATTTATATTTTTTTCTCATTTTCTTGAATAATAAAATTACTAACCATCTATCCAATCCACTTATTCTTTTCCTTATTGTAAAAATATTTAAAAGCTGCAATATTTACTTTCACATAATGTAGGAGATGAAACGTATTGTAACAGTTGAGAAGTTGAATGAAGTCTTGGGTAATTACAGAATATGAAAGATGTATTTTATCTGTAAATCTTGAAACTTACTATATAAACATACCTATTCAACATATGCTTCAACATGTATGCACTTTTTCTTATGAGTTATAACATTTTATCTTTTCAATTTTTTTCTACATGTTGCTTATTGTTAAATTAACGCTTTATTTTGAAGACCTCATAATATTTCTGCATTGTTTGGATTACAAAAGGTATTCATCTTCTATACAAAATTGATATTTCACCTTAACTTGTATATTTATTGTTATGATTGGATAGAATATGCAATACTATAAAGCAAAAGAAAATAAGAAGAAGACACACAGATTTACGTGGAAATCCTTGACGAAGAAAATCACGGGCAGAGGCGAAGGAATTCACTATAATGGAGAGGAGTACAATGGAGGAGATGAAAGTCTCAATGACGTCATTTTTCACACCCAAAAACAACCCAATAAACGCACTTATATAATACGAGCATACAAATAAATCTTAAGCCCAAAAATAAACAGGTCCATACCCTCCGCTACCACCACAGACCCCACAAAATCACAAACATGGGGCGCACCGCGAACTTTTCAAGGCCGGATCAATAAAAAATTATGATCATAAACTCTAACATTCCTTGCTTTTTATGTACCAAAAAAGTGTATTCATTGCTTTTTGTTAGGAAAAACATGATATTCATTTTCGGCTGGTCCCTTCTTTGTTCAGTTTTGTATCTCTAAAGAAGACATAGTTTGAGTTTTCAGTTGGTGTTGGGATGTTATAGGTGCCCTTGAAATTTATGAGTTGCGTGAAATTTCTCTAATATCCCGATCATAAAAAAAAAGTAGTTTGATTTTTGTACAAGTTAATTAGTAGTGTGAATTGAGTAATTTTGCATCTAACATTTTAGGTTTATGTCAATCATTTACAATTAGTCTAACTATAGATTGATAATTTAATCATGCAAACAAAAATAGATTTATAAATTTTGGAAGTTTGACGCTTGAGATATTTATCATAGACCAAAATATCTACAAGCAATATGTTACTATAGTAGCATACATGAGTCCTTGTCATTTCTTTGTTTTTTAAAATATATTTTTTTCTCATAATTTAATTTAGGCTGAAATAGACATTTAATTTGATAGTAAATTTTTGTTTAAGAATAAAGAGTAGTAATCTGTTTGTGTTGTTTTATTATGTCTAACAGAAACTTTGGTGAAATTACATGACTAAATGAAGAAATAGTCAGTGAGAATAAAAAGCAATGCTAATTTATTTTTAAAAAACTTTTTAGTTAATTTAAGGAGTTAATGAAATACCTAATGTTTGTTATTGCAAAAAAAAAAAAACACTAAGAAATTTCCTCCCGTACCACTTTATGTGTCATAATTAAATATGAGGCTAAATTACATATTAAATTCTCGCTGTGAATTCTAACATAGAATCTTCAAATAAAATTATTAGTTTAATAACTACATACAAAATATTATATACAAGTAAAAAAATCAAAGTACCAATTATTTGAGAAATTAAAATATAATATTTATAAAATAAAGTTTGAGTTTCAAAAATTATGTAAAAGATTGAACTCAAATGAGATAATGTTGTATTTTTTTCTTAAAAGAAAAAGGTTGGTGGGATATTTACAACTGAAGACCTCAAAATAATGTTCAAAATATTTGATTGCTTTAAAACTGTATATTTGTGAAGAGAGCGTGAGTGTCAAAATTTTACTTTATTTTTTTAAAATAAAATCATTTGTATTTAATCCATAAATTAAAACAAAAATTTAATAAATGCGCGAAGCACAGACCGATTTCCTAGTATGTTTATAAAGTTGTGACTCTCTGCTATTTTCACTTGTTTAAGTAGATATTCGATTTATTATTAAAAATAAAAGAAAACTAATTTATAATTCTATTTTTATTATGTAACATTATTAATTTATAAACTCAATTAGTACTTTCCACTTTTTTCATCTTGAAAATTATATTTATATTTTATCAATAAAAATTTTATATAGATTTTTTTTTTCAAAAAAATAATTATAATTTTAAAGAATTAAAAAGGAATAAATATTAAAGATATAAGTGTAGAATGAACATTTAGAAAATTAATCGGAGGAGGTAGAACATCTGTTATTTAAAATTGACGGGGAGTTTAAACTTTAAAATAAAGTTAATAAGTAAAAATGATTTTCACCCATTTCAAAAATATATTTTTTAATGAATGGTGTTTTAGCCTTTCCATTTATTTTAGAATAAATGGTGTTTAAGGATTCAAGAAGGAATTGATCTTATTCTTCCAAAATTATCCTTCTTTTCATACATGACGTTTTCATCATTAAAGAATCTTTTTTTTTTTCAAGAAGACATTAATAATGTTATTCAAATTTTACATAAAGAAAATTTTACATAAATAAGCAAATACATAAGAATTAATACATTTTTTCAAGGTATTTATTAAAGTTGAGCTAATAAAACACTCTTTGTCTTCTAGTAATGACTAGTTCATTTCTTAAGGGGTGCACCTTAGCTAAAAAGATCTCTTATATACGAACGGTGGAATGGAGTATTTTGAGGAAGATAAATATATTGCTATAAATGTAATTGTGAGATTACTAAAATTTTGAAAGCAAGTATGGGAAATGTTAGAATGCGTACCCTATTGATTTTGCTGTTTTACCCTAATAGTTTTCTATTAGTGAAACAAGTAAGCTACGTGATTCACTCAAGTAGAATAATAGAGAGACAATATTTTTACGTGGAAAACACCCGGCTCAAACAGGTGTAAAAAAACACGACTTGTACCTCTACAAGATTTAACCCTAACTTCACTAAAACTCTTGAGCCTCAACAATCAACAAATTACAAGGCACTTTTAAACAAGAAATTAAACTCTAACTCTAATTTCTACAATAACACAAATCTTCGCAAGATAAGTGTTCCCAAGTCTTCGAGTTCCCCAACTTGAAGACACGAATCCTAACTCAATTTATACTTCATTGAGACTAGAATTAAAATTCATTACAACTTGAGAACCAGTCCTACTACACAAGGTCTATGTCTCTTTAACTCTAAGGAACAAGTTTGAAACGCCCCGAGAGTACACCCTGGGCACCGCACGGTGCCTATGGTCCCAAGAGACCACAAGCTAACCCATGAGCTGGTACCTACTGTGAGCACTGAATAATATTATAACATATGTTGAAGAACAACTGATAAGCCATAAGGTTTTAAATAACTGAAAACAATACTGGGTCATGAATCTAAAAAACAATTACTGGAAACAACTGTATGAAACTAATAAAATAATAACAAAATCGACTAACTGTTTGCACTAGTCTGAAAAGCCTTTACTGATTGAATAAGAGTTGATGGGACAGGCCCCAACTAAATCCATCTAACTATTGAAATGAAAACATGAAAGTAAATATAGTATGTCCTCAAAATATGAGGACTCACCACTGCTACGGCTGATAATCTAGAAGTCCTAAGTGTGATCCAAGAACTGAACATCCAAACCTATGATATGATACATCATAGCACAAGAAAAGAGTATGTTTTCAGTACTTTAAATGTACTGGTATGCTAAATGAGGTAGGCTAATATGCATGGTTTCATGTACATGAATAATAACTGACTAAATAAATAGCATGAATTACTAAATAGAACGCATGAAATCTATAAATACTAAGGATGCATGACCAAGCATAAAACATGTTCTAAAGATAATATGTAAACTGAAATACAGGAATACTAAAATCTGAGAACTGAATATCTGATATTTGTACGCTATGGTCAAGCAACCTGAAACTGATTTACTGAACTGATCACTTGACTGAGACTGTGGGAGCTATCATCTAACTGACATGTCCCAATAAGCTAATTGGTGTCCAACTTGTGACCCTAGTTAGAAGGGTGTCAGTATTGTACCACGAGTACTAACACTGGCTATATGGATCTACTAAAGTGTTGTCCCAAAGGACTAAGGGTAATCCTCAACTGGCAGGTACCCGTATGTGATTGACCCTCAACTTAACATCTCAACCTACGCTGGCTACGTAGTTTTAGAACGCAGGGACTGATACTAAGGTTTCACCCTCAACTGACAGGTGAGACCCTATCCCTGGGTTCATTTGGTGCTAAATCCTACTCCCAACCGAACTGACTCAGAGTACTGAGTTGTTCTAAAATTAATTGATTATGATAATTGATTGAACTGATAATGCTCATAGCATATTCTGAAACTATTCTGAAGATACTGATACTAAGTAAATAGCTAGGTTTTTGGGTATTCATAACCCCCAGGACTCAAGAGCAATAATAGCTAAATAGTGCTAAAACTTTGGGAACATAATATGGAAGCATCATACAAAATTCATTCTTGTAGGCATTTTAACTAAAACTTGACATTCAGAGTTCAAGATAAGCATGGGAATAGTTTAAAGCTTGTATAAATAGCATGATTTCAACATCACTAATTATGAATTAAATCAGTGAATAACACCATTAAAATATGTGGGGTTGAATAACAACGACAATTTCATGGAAACATAGTGTAGAATTACAATTCATGGGAGTTCATGGTTAAAATCACAATTTAAAATCATAATAACTTGTAAAGATCCCAACTTTGAATTTAAAATTGGATACTTGAGTGAAAAAACCCATAGATGAACACCTAACATACCTGGATTGATGAATTCGTGAGAATTGATGGTGAATTCTAGAGTTTTGATCTTAAACTTTGAAGGCTAGGGTTTTTGTTCTTGAAAGAGGGATACTTTAATGTGAGTAATTTGTAAAATAATGAGCAAATAATGCTCTATTGGGACTTAAATCCCATGTTTGGATGAATTTGTGGCTATGGGAAAAGACCAAACGGTCCCTGGAAATTAAATCACGAACCTGGAAAAAAATCCTGATTTTGGCCTTCGGTACGACGCAGTGCTATAGCGTTGCACCACTGAAAAATTGTCAATTCCCATTTTTCCCACCGGTATGATGTGGTGCTATTGCGTTGCGCCTCTGAAAATAGACGATCCCTAACTGGAAGCTTAAGGCGATACGGTGTCAATTGCGGTGCCACACTGGAAAAGGATAATTGCAAAATGGCCCCTTGGTATGACGCGGTGGCAATCACGGTGATACACTGGAAAAGGACGAACGTGATTTTGTCTATCACCACGACGCGGCCTTATCGCATTGGATACTATTTTGCACTAAAAGTGCCATAACTTCTCACCCGAGTATCGAATTGGGGCAAAATTAGTATCGTTGGAAAGCTAATTTAATTTTTTACAACTTGGTGGGACATGAGCTGGAAAACTTTCGGTAGAGTAAAAGATATGCTCATTTAAAGTTGAATAAAGCAACATTCTTATTGAAAATTCAATCAGTAAGTAATATTTTTATTTTTCTAACAGTTGGGAGTTATTTAAACCTTAATATATATCAAACTAACCCATAAAATTATCAAAAAAACACAATGTACTATGCATGAGCTTGAAACATGACTCTAGCATTGGTTTAGATTTTTGGGGTATTACAATATCTCCCCCTTGGGAACAGTCGTCCTCGAATGAGACTGGTTATACTGAAAGCACTGAGGAACAGAGATTACATGCTGAATATACATGATTACATGACTGAGTCTAAAACATGATTCATGATTGATCTGGTTCTGTGAATGTATGACTGACATGAGAATGATATGCAGCTGAAACTGAGTATGGAGAAGAGAAATTCTAAGAAGATTATTACCTTAAGTTAAGTCTAAGTTTGTGGAGAAAATATGAGTGTACTTGGTCTGTATATCTACTTCTGCTTCCCAAGTGGCTCCCTCAACGAACTGATTTCGCCAAAGAACTTTGACTAAGGGAACCTCTTTGTTCCTTAGTCTACGAATTTGTCGATCAAGGATCTCGACTAGAATTTCTTCATAAGAAAGGTTGTTTTGAACATCTACACTTTATAAAGGAATGACAACTACTGGGTCTCCAATGTACTTCTTCAAGAAGGAGATATGAAATACTGAGTGCACTGATGCTAAGTCTGTAGGCAACTCAAGATCATAAGCCATCTTTCTGAAATGGTACAAAATTCTGTAAGGGCCAACATATTGAGGACTAAGCTTCCCCTTCTTACAAACCTCTTTACTCCATTCATGGGAGAGATTTTAGGTACACAAAATTGCCAATATCAAACTCAAGATCTTTCCTTCTCACATATGCATATGAGTTCTGTCAGCTCTGGGATGCCTTAAACCTCTCCCTGATCAACTGTACTTTCTCTAAAGCATAAAACACCAAGTCAGGCCCTACTACCGCGGCCTCACCTACTGGCAAGAAATAGGCTGATTTGGTCATCCTATCCACAATGACCCAGATCAAATCATGTTGACAACGAGTACGAGGAAAACCCATCATAAAATCCATGTTCACTTCCTCCTACTTCCCAATGGGAATACTGAACTCCTGCATAGACCTAATAGGCTTCTGATGTTCAATCTTAACCTTCTGACAAGTGGAGCACTTAGCTACAAACTCTACAATATCCCTCTTTATTCCACTCTACGAATAGATTTCTCACAAATCTCGGTATATCTCTGTGGACCCTAGAACATGCACCATGCACTTCAGCTAGAATTCATTATCTCAACTCATCAACACATGGCACACACAATCTACCCTGGCAACACAACACACTATCTCCCCCTTAGGAGAAAACCTCCACCTTCTGGTCTCTAACTGACTTCTTTAACTTCATCAGGCTAGGATCCCTATCCTGCTTTCCTTTCACTTTGGCAACTAAAAAAGATTTCAAACTCTTCTGAACCTAAATACTACCCTCAGCTGAACTAAGCAAATCAACATCTAATCTAGCAAGCTGATGAACTTATCTAACTAACTTTTTCTTATCACCCACGACATGAGCAACATTACCCATATACAATCTACTTAGGGCATCTGCCACTAATTGGCCTTGCCCGAATGGTATAAAACACTTATATCATAATATTTTAGCAACTCTAAATATCTCATCTGACGTAGATTAACATCCTTCTGTGAAAACATATACTGCAAACTTTTATGATCTGTGAACACATCAACATGCACCCCATACAAATAGTGCCTCCAAATCTTTAAGGCAAACATAACAACTGCTAACTCAAGATCATGGGTGGGATAATTCTTTCATGGGGATTAAGATGCCTAGAGACATAGTCTACAAATTTAACCTTCTGTATCAAAACACACCCCAAACCAACTCTAGAAGCATCACAGTACACAACAAACCCATCTATACTATCTGGGAACATCAAAATTAGGGTTGCGGTGAGTCGAGTCTTCAACTCCTGAAAACTCTTCTCAAAAGAATTTGACCATTGAAACTTAACTTTCTTCTTAGTAAATCTGTACATAGGGGATGCAATAGATGAAAATCCTTTAATAAACTGTCGGTAATAGCCAGCCAAACCTAAGAAACTCCAGATATCTAAAGGAGAAATAAGTTTGGGCTAGTTTCTCGCTACCTCGGTCTATTGAGAATTGACTTTAATGCCATCACTAGAAATGATATGGCCAAGGAAAGCTATTGATATTAGACAAAATTCTCACTTACTGAACTTAGCGAATAACTGATAGGCTCTAAGAGTCTGCAATACTATTCTGAGGTGGTCTGAATGATTATTTTTGTTACAGGAGTAGACAAGAATATCATCAATGAAGACTATGATGAATATGTCTAAGTACTGCTTGAACACTTAGTTCATCAAGTCCATGAAGGCTATTAGGGAATTCATAAGACCAAAAGACATGACTAGAAACTCGAAGTGACCATATCGAGTTCTGAAAGATGTTTTTGGAATGTCACATTCTGTGACTCTGAGCTGATGATATCTGGATCTAAAGTCTATCTTAAAAAAATATCTGGCACCTTGAAGTTGGTCGAACAAGTCATCAATTCTGGGAAGTGGGTATTTGTTCTTGATTGTGACTTTGTTAAACTGACGGTAGTCAATACACATTCTAAAAGAACCGTCTTTATTAAGAACAAATAGAACTGGTGCACCCCATGGGGAAATGCTGGGCCTGATAAATCCCTTATCTAGGAGATCTTTCAACTGTTCTTTTAAATATTTGAGTTTGGCTGGAGCCATTCTGTATGGTGGAATAGAGATAGGCTGTGTATCTGTAAAAAGGTTTATTCCAAAGTCAATTTCCCTTTCGGGAGGTACTCCAAGAAGATCTTCGAGGAACATATTAGGAAATTCCCTCACTACTGAAACTGACTCAAGATTTGGAGTCTCAGAATTAGAGTCTTTAACTCGGACAAGATGATAGATATACACTTTGAATATCATTTTCCTCGCCCTAAGGTACGAAACAAGTTGACCCTTAAGAGTTGTAGTACCACTCCTCCATTCAAGGACTGGCTCATTTGGAAACTAAAAATGAACTACTCTATTTTTGTAATCAACTAAAGCGTAACATGAGTGGAGCCAATCCATGCCGAGAATGATGTCAAAATCTATCATCTCAACTATACAAGGTCTATTAAAGTGACTTTCTGAGATATTATGATGGAACAGTTCATGTATACCTGCCTGGCTATAATAGAGACACATACTGAGGTAGATACTAAAAAAGGCTCTACTAAGATTTTGGGACTATCTCTTAAGTTGAAGACTATATAAAGGGCTACAAAAAAAGAGAAACTCCAAGGTCTAATAAAGCATAAACATGTAAATGAAAGACATGTAATGTACCAGTAACCACATCAGGAGAATTTTTCTGATCCTGTCGGGACTAAAGTGCATACAATTTGTTTGGACGTTGACCACTAGTAGCATTGAAAGTAGCACCCTGTTGAGTCAAGCAGCCGGCTGGAACTAGGGGATGACTGGACTGAACTTGCTGACCACTCTTCGGGCAATCCGTAATTCGATGAACTGGCTTGCCATACCCAAAACATACATCACTACCAGCCCTATAAATACCCTGATGGTTTTTACCAAATTCTGGCAAAAAAGATTCATACGAGCACTGTTAATACTTCCTTAGGACTTAAATCCTGGTGCCCTATCCCAATTATTATTTTTGAATTTGGGAATGGGAGCACTGGCTGAAGATAAAGTTGGGGCTGAAGATATTTGATGGAACTGAGGATGGCTACCACCTTCTGACCTTGGTTGATTGAAATTAAAACTACCCATTCTAGACCTTTTGTTCTCCCTCTCTTTTTTCTTACTCTTATGCTCCTCAATCTATTGAGAATAGACCATAAGCCTAGACAAGTCCATCTCCTTAATCAACATTGTAGTCTTACACTTCTTGACCATACTGTAAGATACACCTAACATGAACTTACTCATCTTAGCCTACTGTCAACTACCACATGAGGAGCATACCTAACTAATTGAGTAAACTTGAGTGAATACTCCTTCACACTCATGTTTCCCACTTGAGGGAATACTCCTTCACACTCATGTTTCCCTGCCTCAAGTTAATAAACTCCAACACCTTAGCCTTCCTTAGCTCCAATGGGAAAAATCTAAATAAGAAGGTTGTAGAAAACTCATCCCATTCTATAAGCCCTGCATCTGCGCCTTTATCTACCTTCCACTACTTAAACTATGTATAGGCTACATCCTGCAGCTGGTAAGCAGCCAACTCAACACTCTCACTAGCAGTTACCCCCCATAATATATGTTACCTTCTGTACCATATCTATAATTCATGTGGATCCTTTTCAGGATTGGATCCCAAAAATAGAGGAGGATTCATTTGGGTAAAGTCCCAAATCCTAGCTACGGCTATATTTGATACGGGAAAATGACCATCTTATATTTTGATAATATCTTTGGAGACCGACACATAAAGGCTCAAGACTTGGTCACCTCGACGAATGAAACATGCACGGAGGACCCATTTTGAGCATGACTTAAAGCAATCCCGTGTGTGGAAGGTTGCTTGGTTACTTAAATTGATACTAACTCGAGCACCACAAGCCTTGAAATATGAACCATACTCATTTTTTTAGAGAATTGAAGAGGCGCCATTCATTCAAGTTATAATGCACCTTGGCTGCCCCTTTATTAAGGATATTTTAGACATTACACATGGTGTATTTACATTCCATGGCAGCCCATCTCATTAAGGACAAAGTGGTCATTTTGTCTTCATTTGTAATATATTATAAATAGGCCCCTTTAGTCTTATTTTCATTATTTGATGAAAGATGAAAGATTGAAACATCAAAAAATCCTCTCTCTTGAGAGTAGAACACTTAGCCTTAGTTAGGGCTTGGAAAAGCTAGTATTGATCTTTGCTTGGAAACAGTGGATCTTAAGGTGAGTTGATTCCCTTGGCGGTCACCGTAAGAGTGTGGTTTTGATTATTACATTCATTAGGGTTTTTTGAGTTTAATACACTTTTTAGTTCTTAATCTTGTAATAATCTTGGTCTCACTATCTATCCTTTACTTTTGTTGTTATCATCTTGTGTAGTGGACTGTTTTGGGTCCTTTATTGAATCCAAAACTTGTGTTATTGTTATTCATCTTGTTCCTCACATTTTTTAGCTTTTTTTGGTGTTATATACACCATTGTATATTGTATTTTTCTTGTTGATAGCAAATCGAGAGTGGTCTCCATCTTGGTCCTCGGATCCTTTAAGATTTTGGACTTATTATGAGTGTGTTTCATGTTTCCATTGTATTTCTCGTATCATTTGGTATTAGATCATGGATTGATCTTGTTCCCACGTACAAGATAAATCTTGGGCTAGCTCACTTGAAAAAAAAAGTTGAAATCTAAAAATTCCAGAAAAAGACCAATCTATCCATTTTGAGTTCTTGGCCAAAAATTGTGTTATTATTGTGCCTTGGCTGAGATTTTTACTTGTTTTGTTGTTTATAGTGTTAATTTATTTATCTCTAACACTCTTGAGTCTAAATCTAAGTTTGAGCTTGTATTTGTTGAAGTGTAGACGTGAACTTAGGCTTGGCCGATTTGTTGTTGAACCTTTGTTGAGCAGACTATTTTGGCATTATGGTCATCATCTTGTTGTTGTTCTAAGATTGACAACGTGATATTATTGTTCATTGGTGGCCTAACAACCTTTTTGATGAATTTTTTGTTGATTGGTGGAACTTGAGAAAGTGTTGATTGAAGTGTGAGACCAACTTGAACCTTAGACTCCAAGATTCAAAAGTTTGTGTTCTTGGTGTTCTTCACCAATCTTCATCTTTTATTGAAATAAAAATGGATGTTATATCTAAAAGGTTGGAGGAAAAAGGTGTAAAGTTTGTTAGTCTTGAAAGATTCCTCAACCACCAAAAACTTTAACAACCACTTACCAAACAACTTCAACCACCAAAGAAGTTATTCACGTTTTTTTACTTTGGATGAATTTTGAGGCTTAGATCTAAAAATTTTTTGTGTGTTTTGTTTGTTTCTAGTGTTAGTCACTTGTTACCTAACACTAAGTGAGTCTAGATCTTTGATTTGAGCTTAATTCGGGTAGTTTTAAGATATTCACCATTGTTGAGTTGAAGGTTGAAGAAACTAGAAAGGTGAATCTCAAAATTTTTGGTTGTTGAGGGATGGCTTCTTAAAAACGTGTTGCTGTTGTTGTGGAGTTCATGCGTTCTTGAAAAATCCAAAAATCATTCACTTTGGAGCTCATTTGAATTAGATTCCATCTTTGAATGTTATTGGTGTTCTTCATATGTTGTTGAAGAAGAATATTCAAAAAATGGTGGTTTGATCCAAAAAGAAGAAGAAAGAAGTGTGGTCTTTGTTTGTCTTGAAACATATTCCAAGACATACAAAAGAAGAAAGGGACAAGAAATCTTACAAAAGTCTTGTTACCTAAATTGTGGGACAAAGACTTTCAAAAAGCCTATTTCAAGGGAAAGGTGAAGGAAAAGTTAAGGGTGGGGACCAATACAAATTCAAAACCTTTTTCAATATTCAAAAAGGAATCCAAGTCTTGATTCCCTCCCAAAGCTGATTTTCATCTTCCAAATTAGAATTCGACCAAACCAAATTTCAAAATGCCACATCACTAAATTACCGCATCACCAAACTGCCACGTCATCACATTTTAATTTTCACATAACATATTTAAGCTCAAATTTAAGATTTCTTAGTTTCATTTTATTATTTCATTAGTTTCATTACTTGATTCTAGAATTAATTAACAACTAATAATCACCTACTTAGTTGTAGATTAATTGTTGAATTCGTTTCTTTCGTGTCTTCGTTATTTATGTGCTTTTTTTTCTTTTTTAACTCGTAGTAACTTCTTGTTTCAAGTTCGCAATTAAATTTTGTTTTTGTGTCTTGAGTCAATCACACAAGAATTCATTTTGGCTGCCAAGTAGAATTGACATCCTAGTGACTACCGGAGTATAAGCAACTTTTAATATTTGCCACTCCAATTGTGAGAGTCACAAAGATGAATGTATACGAGTGTTGATGAGAAGCTTTTACTACTAATCTTGTTTGTTCATTGTGTAGGTACAAAGGTGATATAAGGTGAACATGTCTTCAATAGTCGGGGATTATTTTGACTATAATATGGGAGATTATAATTGTAGTGATGGTTTTTATGGCTACGAAGTTGAGGGAGATTGCGGAGGATATGAAAATAGCCATGATCAAAACTTGGGAAATTTGAAAGTTACTATTTTGAGGGAGAAAATGAGGTGAATGAAGTGCCTATTGCTTATAGTGACTTTAGAGATAATGTAGGACCTCGTGATGGATCTTATGATAACGTTGGGGCATGTGAGGAGACTTTCACTTCTCACTCCAAACCTATATTTGGTGTTAGGTATAACCCTTTTGTTCGTAAATTTTATCAGAATTACGATGAGAGTACAAGTGAGGAGTGTGAAGATTTATATTCTCTACCTTGTAGTACTTCTTATCAAGGTCAATAAAGTATGAATGGTTATACTAGCTCTAGTGGAGGTTGTCCACCAAGAAGAAAAAGGTATTCATCTCCAAAACCAAGGGGTACTCGTGTGCTTTATAATGTTGATTGAGAAGAAGTGTACACTTCGAAAAGGTGACCATTTTTGGGATACCAAACTGCCTCGTTGTGTTAAATTATAGTTACTATAGAAACTACATCCTTCCAACCATGGTTGACTACTTGGGGTTGTTTCGTGAGCCTTTACTTGTTTCATACTTCTTGGATGGGTTTAAGGTTACCGAGAGGATCAAAGTTATCTTCTCCCAATTTGAATACCATGAGGAGGTATGGTGCGATATTCTTTCCTTGACATGTGGTCATTTATGCTTAGGTGTCGATTGGTTTGTACAACGTAGATTTCCAAATGTGCAAAATTAGACTAATGTTGTAGGAGATCAATGGGGGAATCGTCTCATGACTTACCTGCTTCCAAAGCCGCAAAGAGAAATGCCTAACTACTCCAATCTGAATTATTATGAGATACAAAAGATTAAGAGAAGTAAGGAAGTGCAAGGTGGGAGTGGAAAAAGGAGAGGTTGTATGGAGCGAAGTGAGGTGATTGCCACCAAACTGAGCTAACATTGTTTGTCCTTCTATTTCTAAGGACATTTGTGTAGGTACCGACATGGCAAGTGAAGGAGAGAAATACCGAAGTGAAGTTGCTTCCCAAGCTTGTGGAGAACCTTCACAACACGGCAAAGGAGAGTTGCTTTAAGAACTTCAAGGTAAAATAGCTAACTCTTACACTTCTGTTCAAATGAATGATAATTGTGTGGCTAGTAGCCCATTGAGTGTGAGTTGTATATTGCCTATATGTGATTCTATTATTTCTTTCCCACTTGATGATGATATGCATATTGTGAGCGTGGATACACTAGTTGATCCTATTGATGAACGAATAGAATCTTCTTGTAAGATCAATTTATGTTCCCCTAGTGTTGAAGCCTATATGTTGAACGAAACTATATCATCTTGTGTAATTGTTGTTGATCAACTGATTTGTGAAAATTTTCCACCACTTGAGTATGTGTGAGATGTGATTAATAGAACTCAAGTGAGTAAAGTACTTGAAAATTTTGGTCACCAAAATGGGAGTAAACCCGAGGGCCATTCTTGGGACAATCTTATGCTTGAAGTATCTTTGAAATATGATATTAATCTTTTAGAGAATGATGAACATGTTTGTTCTGAATCTGCCCGGGAAATAGATCATGTTGTATTTAGGTATAATGTCTTGTTTGAAGATGATTTTAAGACTCCCAATGAGCCTAGTGGTGAAAAGGATGGTATAGCTTACCTTGGAGGTTATAGCCTATATGTTAACCCACTATGGTGTGACAACATTCCTCCTAAAGATGAAAATCTCTTCTTAAAAGATGAGAGTACTCTTAAGGGTAAGGAATGTGTAGTCTTGGAAGTTACTCCTTCTTCTACTTTGTGTGACTTTATTGTTGAGAGTATTCATAGTGATGATTGGGAAACTAGTAGTGAGTACATACATGAGGGAACCTTAGTAGAAGTCAACTTGAGTGATACTTTTATCTACTCTTTATTTGCTTTGGATGATATGTATGCTATCATAGAGAGTATGCCATTTAGTTTAGGTGGAGACCTTGGGAAAAGGGAGTGTTAATTAGACCCATGTCTATGGCCACTCTTCCTATTTGACCCTGGTGCCAAATATGGAAATGGTGATGATGGTGCACCCAACTTTTTGCTTGGTCTCCATGAAAAGCAAAGTGTCACTCTTGGTAATTCTTGTAACCAAACCTTTTATGCACCTTTTATTGAGCTTTTAATATCTAATGTAAAGGATCCTTGGTTATATTGCAAATATGTGCAACCTTGGCATGTTGAGATGATTTGTTATGCTAACCCTAACCCTCATGCCATGAAGAGTTTGTATTGGTTTGTCCTCTCTTTGGATTTGCGAAATTTGGATTCGAGGTTGAATCCTTTTCAAGAAGGGGAGGATGAACGAGACAAATGGACATCTTATCTTTTGATGACATCTTTGGAGGCCGACACATAGAGGCTCAAGACTTGGTCACCTCATGGATACGAGAACATGCATGGAGGACCCAGTTTGAGCATAACTTAAAGCAATCCCGTGTGTGAAAGGTTGCTTGGTTTCTTACATTGATGCAAACCCGAGAACCACAAGCCTTGAAGTATGAACCATACTCATTTTTTTAGAGAATTGAAGAGGCGCCATTCATTCAAGTTATAATGCACCTTGGCTGCCACTTCATTAAGGATATTTTAGACATTACACATACTGTATTTACATTCCATGGAAGCCCCTCTCATTAAGGGGAAAGTGGTCTTTTTGTCTTCATTTGTAATATATTATAAATAGGCCACTTTAGTCTTATTTTCATTAGTTGATGAAAGATGAAAGATTGAAACATCAAAAAATCCTCTCTCTTGAGAGTAGAACACTTAGTCTTAGTTAGGGCTTGGAAAAGCTAGTATTGATCTTTGCTTGGATACGGTGGATCTTGAGGTGAGAAGATTCCTTTGGTGGTCACTAAGAGTGTGGTTTTGATTATTACATTCATTAGGGGTTTTTTAGTTTAATACACTCTTTAGTTCTTAATCTTGTAATAATCTTGGTATCACTTTCTATCTTTTACTTTTGTTGTTGTCATCTTGTGTAGTGGACTGTTTTGGGTCCTTTATTGAATCCAAAACATGTGTTATTGTTGTTCATCTTGTTCCTCACATTTTGTAGCTGTTTATGGTGTTATATAAACCATTGTATCTTGTATTCTTCTTGTTGATAGCGAATCCAAAAGTGATCTCCATCTTGGTCAACGGATCCTTAAGATTGTGGACTGATTTAGAGTCTGTTTCGTGTTTTTGTTGTCTTTCTCATATCAGTATTGGCCACTGTTTTGGTCGGAACAGTGAGTGGATGATCATTCTGAGCCTCTAAAAAGTAAGCTAGAGTAGTGAATGCAACTCTGAACTCTGCATGAGAGACATGCTCGTTCAGGGGATCTTTCTGAATGGGCGGAGGTGCTGGCTAGTTCACATTTCTTCTTCCGTTTGTCTTTTTGGGATTCATGTTCTATAAACGGAAGGGATAATAGGTAAGACAAAGATTTTAACATTATCATCATGCTCAGTCACACGACATGAGAAACCACAAGCTAACCCATGAGATGGTACTTGCTATGTGCACTAAATAATATAATAACATATGCGGAAGAACAACCTATAAGCCATAAGGTTTTAAATAATTAAAAATAATACTGGGTCATGAATCTATGAAAAAACTACTGGAAACAACTGTCTGAAACTAATAAAATAATAACAAAACTAACTGATTATCTACAATAGTCTGAAAAGCCTCTACTGACTAAATAAGAGTCGAAGGGACAGGCCCCAACTAACTACTAAACTGAAAACATGAAAGCAAATATAGCATGTCCTCAAAATATAAGTACTCACCACTGCTATGGCTAATAATCTAGAAGGTTTAAGTGTGATCCAAGAATTGAGCATCCGAACCTATGATATGATACATCATAGCTTAAGAAAAGAGTATACGATCAGTACTTTGAATGTACTGCTATGCTAAATGAGGTAGGCTGATAGGCATGTTTTTATATACATGAATAATAACATACTGAATAAATAGCATAAAATACTGAATAGAATGCATGAAATCTATAAATACTGAGGATGCATGACCAAGCATAAAATATGTTATGAAAATAATCTGTAAACTTAAATATTGGAATACTGAAATCTGATAAATGAATATCTGATATCTGTACGCTGTGGTCAAGCAACCTACAATTGATTTACTGAATGTATCACTGGACTGAGATGGTGGGAGTCATCATCTAACTGACATATCCCAATAATCTAATTGGGGTCCAATCTGTGACCCTAGTTGGAAGGTGTCAGTACTGTGCCACGGGTACTAACACTGGATGTGTGGATTCACTAAAGTGTTATCCCAAAGGACTAAGGGCTACCTTCAATTGGCAGGTACCAGTATGAGATCAACCCTCAAATGGCAGATTAACATCTCAACCTACATTGGCTATGCAATTATGGAATGCAGGGAGTGCTACTAAGATTGCACCCTCAACTAACAGGTCAACCCTCATCCCTTGGTTCGCTCGGTGCTCAATTCTACTCCCAACTGAACTGACTTAGAATACTGAATTGTTCTAAAATTAACTGATTATGATAATTGACTGAACTAATAATGCTCATAACATATTTTGAAACTATTCTGAAGATACTGAGACTAAGCAAACAACAAGGTTTTTAGGTATTCATAGCCCCCAGGATTTGAGAGCAATAATAGCAAAATAGTGCTAAAACTTTGGGGACACTCAATGGAAGAATTATTCAAAATTTATTCTTATAGGTATTTCATCAAACACATGATGTTCATAGTTCAAGCTAAGAATGGAAATAGTTTAAAGCTTGTAGAAATAGCATGATTTCAACATCAACATCACTAATTATGAATTAAATTAGCGAATAACATCATTAAAATATGTGGCGTTGAATAACAACGACAATTTCATGGAAACATGGTGTAGAATTATAATTCATGTGAGTTCATGGTTAAAATCACAATTTAAAATCATAATAACTTGTAAAGATCCCCACATTGAATTTAAAATTGGATACTTGGGCTTCATGGGTGAAAGGAACTCATAACATACCTGGGTTGATGAATTCATGAGAATTGATGGTGAATTCTAGAGTTTAATCTTGAACTTTGAAGGCTAGGGGTTTTGTTCTTGAAAGAGGGATACTTTAATTTGAGTAATTTGTGAAATAATGAGAAAATAATGCTCTATTGGGACATAAATCCTTGGACAAATTTGGGGTTATGGTAAAAGACCAAACGGTCCCTAGAGATTAAATCATGAAACTGGAAAAAACTCTCAATTTTGGCCTTTATTATGACCCGGTGCTATCCCGTTGCACCACTGGAAAACTGACAATTCCCATTTTTCCCAATGGCGCGACGCAATGCTATCGCGTTGCGCCTCTGGAAAAGGACGATCTCCAACTGGAAGCTTAGAGTGACGTGGAGCCCCACTAGAAAAGGACAATTGCAAAATGGCCCCTTGGTACGACACAGTGACAATCGCAGTGACACACTGGAAAAGGACGAACGTAATTTCGGCCATCACCGCGATGTGGCCTTATTGTGTTACACTTATATTTTTCACTAAAAGTGCCATAACTTCTCACTTGAGTATCAGATTTGGGCAAAATTGATATCATTGGAAAGATAATTTAATTTCCTACATCTTGGTGGGCCTTGAAATGGAAAATTCTTGGTAGAGTAAGATATATACTCATTTGAAGTTGACCAAAAAAGCATTCCTATCAAAAATTCAATCAATTAGGAATATTTTGATTCATCTAACAACTGGGAGTTATTGACACCTTAATATACATCAAACTAACTCATAAAATTATCAAAAAACCATAATGTACTATGAATGCGCTTAAAAGGTGACTCCAACATTGGTTTAGATTTTTGAGATATTACAAGGTTCAACTTATGACTTCTTCAAGTTGTTAAACTAATTTGTTGATTGTTGTTTTTCTTATCAGTGCATTAGTGAAAATTTTTGAAGTACTTTCTTCTATTAAAGCCAACTCTAATGGAGTTCTTCAGACATTGTAATCTTCTTTCTTCAATAGGAATCTATCAATTAGTTACACTCCTTGTTTATTGTGTCTCCTTGTCAAGGTAGGATTTATTTATCAGCTCAACTTCAAGTGTTGTGTTTATCTTCTTCTCAACTTCTTTTCTGCATATGATAAATGCTGAAAGCATATCTGAATTTTCTTGCTTATCTACTTCTGACTTCAACTAATATTTTATCATAAACCTTGCTCGTCTCTTCTATTGGCCTCACATGTGTGGACCAACATGAATAACATGTTTCATTCATATGTCAATCATCAAAAATTCATTTCTCTAATAAAATTCCCCTTTCTAATGATGACAAACCAGTACATATTTCACAATATCACAACATTACACTTAAATTCCTGACATACTCAATAAAGGATTTAAACACAAGGATACTAAAATGAAATAGGCTAGTCATTTGAGTTATAAACATTGCACAATCTATTCTTTTCCCTTTTGACATCATCGAAAAGCAAGGTCCAAATAAGAGAAAATAAACTTTAATAAATCATGGCCACTGAGGCTATCACTAAAACAAACAAATTCAGAGAAAATAAATATCATGCATTAAGTTGAACAAGAGCCAAACACAAGAAGCTATTAAATCTGGTTCATGCAGGAGCAAGACATAATTAATAGTACAAAAAAAATGATAAAGACGAACCAGTCTAGCCATAAAAACAAAAACAATCCTAAGGATCTAAGATGAGAACTAAGTGGAGGAAACATAGGGAATGAGGGTAGTCAATTTTTGCACGATTTCAGTATTTGAAGATATTTCACTCTCGAGAGAAACATGAAGAGAAGCAATATGAGCAAGGAGTTCTAATTTTTCAGCATTATAAGCCACCTGAGCAGCCTCCAGTGTAGCTTGAACAGCCTCCAACTCAACAGTTTTAGTAGCAAGAGCATCCTTAAATGTTGCAAAGTTATCAGCACTCCTCATTGACATAGGTAGTTCCATATGGTTCACAATCCCTATAACATATTTGGTTGTCTGCAGAAACCATACTTGAACAAGCACCCTAAAATCCTCAAATATAGGAGCAATCCAGAATTCATATAGGAGGGTATGACCATTTACATCTTTGTGAAGAACCCTTTGCATGTGCTGTAGGATAATCCTAGGCAGGTCAATTTGTACTTCAGTGTCAAGCAACTCCATGAGAGTGAGATCGAGAAAATTTATCACAGTATTTTTATTCTTTTCTAGGAGTGATCATCTTATGAACAAAATCAAAGTAAAGTTGATGAATAGGAGACATTTATCTCTTAAGAACCCTACAATAATTGACAAGTTGAGGATTACTAGAAAACTTCCTAGTTATGTCAAGGGCAGATGCAATGTTGTCAAGTAGTGGTTAAGTGACCTTAACATAGTGACCCCAACCGCCCATAGGAATGTTTAAAATCCTAGCAATATCAGCAACAATAAAATCAATAGTGTCCCCTCTGACAGCGATAGAAAACATCTCTCCAATAGCAGCCCCATTTATGTAGAATTCGTATATCTCATATTTCCCAAACTTATGTCCACCACCTCGTATTTTCGAGCTAGAATGTAGACCATAATTTCTACATGTCAATGTTCCAAAAGCCTTTCTATTGATTGAGTCTTGATGAACATCTAAAATTTGTTTGAATTTTCATTCCAGCAAGCCACCGCGAATCCCCCCACGTTGTGGTGGAAATATCTATGGAAACCTCACCACATTGTGATGGAGGACAATTAGGCATTTGTCAATTTCCAGAAACTCATCGTGAATGCACCGCATCACTATGAACCCCAAAATGACAATTATCATAATTCAGTAAGTCACCGTAATTCCGCTACGTCGCGGTGGGTATCGTGTGACCCACTCTGTGCATCATGGTAAGCCTCAAAAAAGGGATTTATTCTACTACTTTTAAGTCTGAGGGCAGTATCATCTTTTCTCTACAATTCTTAATTGTATTAACTGGTGAATAAAGCATTTTTAGGGCAGAGTATGCCCATTTTTACTTAGATTTCTCAAGAACAAAAACCCTAAACTCTCTCCCAAAAATCAAGAACTCGTCTCTAAGATCAAAAATTCCAATAAATAGATCAAGATCTGGGTTTCCTCTATCAAGATCTGGGTTCCATCTTTCAAATTTTATAATCTAAGGTATGTGGGACTACTCTAAAAACCTTGGGCATAAGTTTAAATGTTTTATCAACATTAAAGATCCCCAATTATGATTTTTAATGAAGTATTGAATATGATTTTCAAAAAGTATGCATCATGAGACTGTTTTGGTGAAAACATTGGTTGTCTTGAATCACTTTTCATGGAAATTGAATTATAACAATATGTATGTATGATTTAGTGTATTTTTTAAGATTGATTAAGAGCATTAGTATAAATTCCCTCTTTTGTTGTGAACTCAAGTTTACATTTTTCTTTGTGAATAATTTGAAGTGTATGCCTTAAGATTTGAAAGTGATTTTCTCAATATCATAGTGTTTGACATGGTTTATAGATTATGAGAGATAGTTTATTGTTATCACTATATTCTTATTTTAAAGAGAAATAATTGCATGTAATTGAATAAATTAACATGACCACCACATGTTTTGAATCTTGCAAAGAGAGTTTAACTGCCTAAGTGTTCTTATGATTTCAAAGTGATGACTTTGTTGTGATGTTATGAATCTTGGGTGTTCATATGCATGTTTTAAATATGATGGGTTGTGAATTGGATATGATATTGACTTGCAAGTCATAGTATGACGATACTCGGTGATTACATGACCTTAACAAGATAAGTATTGAATGTTTTGAAAGTATGAAGCATGCTTGTTTTAAAGAACTAAAAGTTGGGCTTAAGAGAGCTAGTAGGTTACCCAAAGAAAGTATGAGTTGAAAGACTCTACACTAGCAATCATGATTTGACGACACGGGGTTATGGTACCATGCTATGTGATCTTGTGTACCTTGATCCATGTAGTACCAAATTAGGACTATGGTTAGGAGCCCTGCTTTGTGATCTTGTTCACTACTATTACATATTGATTTGATTGGAGATTTTGGCACCCTGTTGTATGATCTTGTGTGTCCCTCTTATATATACTCCAATCCTTGCAGCAAAATTGAATTGGGGGCTTGGCCGTCGAGTTAAGAGAGGATTCCATATAGCCTGTGGAATTAAAGATTGTATGGTGTACCATCTAGCTAAGAAGAATGACAAATAGTGATTCAAGGTTTTAAAGAACTGTTCTAAAATTATTAAATATTCTCATGTATTTTAATTACGTAATATTCACTATTATTATGATATGCTCTCATCTATTTTTGTATAAAACATGTTATTTTGAGTTGTTTCACATACAAGTACATCTGTATTGACCCCCTTATATTTCAAGATCTGAGACATAATCCCGGGGTCCCGTTTAATAGTAGATTCGTGTATTAGAAATTGCAGTTGGTGAGCCTTCTCTATTTCAGAAGGCCTGGTGATTAAACTTTGTTATTTATTTTGTTTTATAGTCTGACTGGGGGACCTATCCCAGTCTTTAGACAGATGTTGACCTTCACAGTGTTAGAGAATTCATAGACTGGTTCCAAATATTTTAATGAACATTTTGGACTCAAGTTTTGTATTATTACACTGAACTAAGTGATTTGACCATGTTACCATCTTTATTATCAATTTCCATATTTATTAAAGTATATGAATAGTGTGCATGATTGCCAGAAAGAAAGGGGCGCCCAGGCCTTCATAGTTTGGGATGCTCGTTATGGCCAGGGCCTCGATTCGGGTTGTGACAAACTTGGTATCAAAGCAAAATTCATGGTCCCAGGGTTTCTGCAAAATTGTGTCTAGTAGAGTCTTGTTTATGGGTGTGTAGTGTACCACACTTATAATCAGGAGGCTACTAAGAATTTGGGAGTTGTTTCCCATTCTTTCATACTCTAGTTCGTTCTATAGATTCATCCATAAGAAATTTAACTAATTTCATTCCTCATTCTAATTTCTTGGGTTATGCCTCATTGCTGAGGTGATACAAGTTTAAGAGTCTAGCTCCCCCAACGATATGGTTCTCTCTGATTTAGTTATCTTGAAAAGTTATGAATTTGCAGAAGTATTTGAGAGGAGTCCATGAGTGCTTTAAATTATGATTATTATTTAAGAATATAACCCCATCTATATTAGTCGTGCGGTTGAGCCTGAGGTATGGAGTATATTCAATTTTCTTTAATATATTCTTGTTACGTATTCCATGTTTAAGGATAATGATGTGTAGAAGATTGTTGGAACTGTATTTCCACCCAAGTAGTAGTGTATGTTAAAGTGTCAGGACCTATTGGTAGTAAGATGGGCCAAGAATTTGGTGATATAAAGTCACAAGGTTAGAAGTCAGAGTGAGGGGAAATTTTGCATAAATAAATAGTTTTAGTTGTATAATTGTGGATTGAGGAGTTGGTTGCCATTTTATAGTAATAGACTAATATGAAGCAATATTACAGATTGTATGATAGTTTGTGAAGGATGATACAAGATATGATTATTATTTATTTAGAATAGAAAAGGATCACAGAATGGATGGTTATGGTGGTTGTAGAAATCATTTATAGACTGTGAATGGAAAGGGGTGGATTAGTTAATAAGTTGTATGTAGAGACTCATTAGTGTTTATTAAATTTTGAATATCATTGTGATGTATGATTAGGTAAGTAAGTATGATGTGAGAAATTAGAATATGTTGATAAGTTTGAAATGGGTTATATTGCAAGATTAAGATCGACTAAACCAATTATGTGACTTTACCCCCCTTTGACGGTTTTTTTCTTTAAGTAGTAGTAAACTAGTACTTAATGTGAGAAGGTATGTAGTGGATTTGAATTGTAATAGCGAGTTTATAGCAAGGTTATGATTGTAGGTAGTAGTTAAGTGAATTGAAGAGTTTGGGTTGATTTTCCAATTTGATGGACTAGTGTAGTATGTGGCATTCTTTACCGGTGATATATAATTAGGGGTAGATAAAAGTCTTGAACTTTAGACGTGGTGTTTAGGTATGAAGTGTAGTGGTTAGAATAATAGCTTAAGATTAATGATGCATGTTTTGTGGAGTAATTAGTAGGCTTGATATGATGTGCAAAATGGCCTAGGTTAATGATTTATGAAAAATTTAAGTGGTAATCGTGAGGTATATGTGTACATGAGGACTAGTGTTAAAACGATGAATTATGGTTGAATCATTAAGTGGATAAGAACTTGAGTATATGGGAATAAGTTAAACCCCTGGTAGCAGGTTGCTAAATAAAGTTTTGTGTGTATAAGTGTTTTGTGTACCTAGATTTAATTCTTGAATCTTTTAGTATGGAGAAATCTGGGAAGACGTACGGTGCTCTCTAGAGTTGAATTGAGGAAAAAAATAGGTAGGCAATGTGAGACTTGGGTATGATTTTACAATTTTTTATGAAGTTGTAGGTTATGTGATTAGAGGTGTAATAATAGTATTCTATGGAATTAAAGATGGAGCATTAAGTATTTAGAAGTGTGGGTGTCTATGCCCATAAAAATATTTGTCATAAGTTGATGACTTTGGGAGTTAGAAGAAATTACGATTAGTGTCCCTAAAAGGGGATGTCCTAGAAAATAATTTAGTTGTTTTGTATTAGAGAATAATGAGAGGAGTATGTGTTCATATATATACTGATACCCCTTTTGTGATAATGAGTATGGATGCATTCGCACATGAGAGTGGGAGTTGTAGAGTGATAGCTATAGAGGCTACCAGAAGTTAAGAGTAGCATTTACAAAAAAGCAAGGACTTTAGAGTATAGTTCTTTCGAGAGAGTTTAGATTTTAAGTGTGTTGTGATGTCTCTTCATGTTGCGAGTTGTGGCTATAGATTTGATAAGGGGATATATCCGTAAGTCTAGGATTGTGACTTTGATCTAAGGGGGAGATGGGAAATTAAGTTAGTTCCCAAATTTTTCTCAATGCGGCAAGTTGCTGGGAGGAGTCATGATAAATTTATTCCTACTCAAGCATACTCCTCCTACTTTTATTTCGGATATTATTCTGCTAATGTCCTATGTCATGTGTTCGAGTCATGACTATGCCTATGGTTCGAGTTCTCTATAGACTTATGTTTATGATCTGACCTCCAAACTAGACGCAATTATGTCTCTCAGTAATCTAGTCTTTCATGTATTCAAGCCATATGTTATGTTGTTCGTGATCTATGAAAATCTATGTCTCTCATCATGCTTGGTCCTAAGAAAATATGTTTCTATATGTCATAGATTCATCCTATGTTGGGTTTAGCCAAAGTGATAAAGTTTATGCAAACTCATGGAAAATCTCAGTTCCTTAACTAAGGAGCAATAGCTTCAAGCAGAAATCTTTGCCTTAGTTGTAATGTAACACCCCATAGCATTCCCGACTCAGTACCACTCTTGGTTGCGTGTATAGAGAGCTGATAACCTAAGAATTTTCTAATTGTTTAAAAACATAGGCATATTTGGATGATCAAAACAGTGGGCCAACACAATGTCGGTGCGTCACTTAACGCGTCATGTACCGAATTTTTCTTACTAATTTTTGAGTCCAAGAGGGTAATTCAGTCTCCTTCCCTCATTTTATCTTGATATATGCACCAATATTTTCTCACAATGCTCTATCCTAAGAATTCATGTTGTATTGTGTTTCTTCTAAACAACTCTCGACTTATGATCCAGATACTTGATAAAGGAAGTACTTCATGATGGTATCATATCTTTACCTCATGTCCCACCTTGATGTAGGTCAATAGGTATGGGTTATAATTAAGTAGTGTTTCTCCCATTCATGATGATTGTGCTTGGGTCCCTTAACGACCCTTTATATGTTAGTACGATGGTGGATGTGGAAGCGTAGTAATGTCGTTAGTATTACTTGAATTAAAACCCAAGAGTGTATGACGATGGTGATAAGGTGAGGTAATATTCTTAATAGAATGTAAAGTACAAGGTCCTATAGTTTAAGTTATCACTTTCTTACTCCGAGTTTGTCTTCTACATAGCAGTACTAAGTAGTGAGAGTCAAATTCTTGTGGCTAGATGTGTGATTGGAGAATTGTAAGTTGACGAGTATAAAGTATGATATTTATTGTTTGGGGTGTAGACAATCAATACCTCTTAGTTTAAATATATTTGTAGTGCCTTGTGAGGTAGAGAACCCCTACCTTATGTTGTCATGATTATGATTCATAGAACTCATGTGCAAGATCATCCTATGTAAAATCTCACTATCCCATGTTTCATTTTTTCACGTTTCATTAGGGGTTATCATGAAGCTCGTTTGATGCCTTTGTATATTTTGTTAGGAAAAAATGTTCAATGCAAGTCTTCATTCTTTATTCTACACTTATAGAGTTTCAAAAAGTCCCTACCCACTATTCGGAGATGAATGATCCCAAGGGGGAGATAATGTAACACCCCATATTTTCGAGCTAAAATATAGACCGCCATTCCTACGCGTCAATGTTCCAAAAGCCTTCCTATTGATTGAGTCTTAATGAGCGTCTAAAATTTGTTTAGATTTTTATTCCAGCAAACCACCGCAAATCCCCCCGCATCATGGTGAAAATAGCGATGGAAGACTTATCGCGTCATGATGGAGGCCAATTCAGCATTTGTCAATTTCCAGAAACTCATCGTGAAGGCACCGCATTGTGGTGAGCCCCAAAATGGAAATTGTCACAATCCAGTGAGTCACCGCGATTCCACTGCATCGCGATGACCCACTCAGCGCGTCATAGTTAGACTAAAAATTGGGATTTCTTCTGCAACTTTTAAGTCAGAGGGTCGTCTCATCTTTTCCCTATAATTCCTAATCATATTAATTAGTGATTAAAGCATTTTTAGGGAAGAGTATGCCCATTTTTACTTAAATTTCTCAAGAACAAAAACCCTAACCTCTCTCCCAAAGATCAAGAACTCATCCCTAAGATCAAGAATTCCAAGAAACGAATCAAGATCCGGATTTCCTCTATCAAGATTCGGGTTCCATATTTCAAATTTTATAATCTAAGTTATGTGGGACTACTCTAAAAACCATGGGCATAAGTTTAAATGTTTTATCAAGATTAAAGATCCCTAATTATGATTTATAATGAAGTATTAAATATGATTTTTGAAAAGTACACATCATGGGATTGTTTTGGTGAAAACAATGGTTTTCTTGAATCACTTTTCATGGAAATTGAATTATAACTATATGTATGTATGATTTCGTGTATTTTTTAAGATTGATTGGAGAGCATGAGTATGAATTCCCTCTCTTGTTGTGAACTCAAGTTTACATTTTTCTTTGTGAATGATTTGAAGTGCATGCCTTAAGATTTGAAAGTGATCTTCTCAATATCATGGTGTTTGACATGGTTTATAGATGATGAGGGGGAGTTTCTTGTTATCAATACATTCTTGTTTTAAAGGGAAAGAATTTCATGTAATTGAATAAATTGACATGACCACCACATGTTTTGAATCTTGCAAAGAAAGGTTAAATGCCTAAGTGTTCTTATGATTTCAAAGTGATGACTTTGTTGTATTGTTATGAATCTTGGGTGTTCATATGCATGTTTTGAATATGATGGATTGTGAATTGGATATGATATTGACTTGCAAGTCAGGGTATAATGATACCCGGTGATTGCATGCCCTTAACAAGATAAGTATTGAATGTTTTGAAAGTATGAAGCATACTGGTTTTAAAGAAATTAAAGTTGGGCTTAAGAGAGCTAGTAGGTTACTCGAAGAAAGTACGAGTTGAAAGACTCTATGCTAGAAACCGTGATTTGCAGATACGGGGTTATGGTTCCATGATTTGTGATCTTGTGTACCTTGATTCATGTCGTCCCAAATTTGGACTATGGTTAGGAGCCCTGCTTTGTGATCTTGTACACTACCATGACATGTGGATTTGATTTGGGATTTTGGCACCCTGTTTTGTGATCTTTTGTGTCCCCCTTATAAATACTCCAATCCTCGCGGCAAACTTGGATTGGGGGCTTGGCCATCGAGTTAAGGGAGGATTCCATATAGCTCATGGAATTACAGATTATAGGGTGTACCATTGTAAAACCCCATAAAGTTCTTAGCTTGAATCAGTCCTTTAGGTTTGTCAAGGTGTCCCAGACTTAGAATATTGTAGCTAAGTATTCAGACTTAAGAGTCATTTTAGCCTTCAAAAGTTGGTGATCTTATTTTATGGCCTTTACATTCATTAAATGTGGATATTTAGGTTGATTCATGATCAAGAATGTTCGTAGGTGTTTCCGGACAAGTTTTGGATTTTTCAGACTTCATTTGAAACTTCATTGGAATCCCAAAATAGTGGATCAACGCGATCTTGGTGCACCGCATACACTATCACATTGATGAATGTTTTCCCCAGCTCCCAGCGTCAATTTCCAGTGAGTCGATGTGGACTCGACACGACACGTTGGCCATTGTGTCGATGCCAACGATGTGGTGCGTCGGTCTGCGCATCGATGGTACAGATTTTAAGTCATTAAAAAACCACATCCTTGGGGATATTTAGGTCTTTTCCCTCAACCTTCAACCCCCAAAACACGAAATTAATCACTTTAGGGAGCAAATAAACTCATTCTTTCTCAAATTTGCTAAAGAATAAAACCCTAGAAGCTTCAATTTCAAATCAAGAGCTCAACATTCCACCATCAATTTTCAGAAATTCCATAACTAAGGAATGTGAAGTGTTTATCCAAGGGTTCCTTCCACCCTTCGAGTCCAAGAAACTCTTTTAAAGTTCGTGTAGAGTGATTTCATGATTTTCATTAGTTGAATTAAAGTGTATTCATGATTTTTGCAACATTCATGTAGAGCTAATTGATATGTGTACTTTTACCATGTGAATTCATGTTGAAACTCTTAGAATTAGGTAATTGGAATTGAATCACATTGCCTACATGTATGCAAGTGTTTGCTTGAATGCCCAAATGAATAAATGATGAATATGTAGTTAGTTACCATGTCTCAAGAATTATGCCATGGCTTTTAAGTTTGTTCTATCGAGTCCTAGTGGTATTTAATACCAGATAATTTAGTTTCTTCTCTAGAGCCATAGTTAGTCACAGAGTAGAATCACTCAGATCTTGATCAGTAGAATTCAGTCAGTTACAGAACTTAGGGAAACTCAGTGAACTTAGAATCAGTCCAGTTCAATTTAGTAAAATCAGTTCAGTTCAGTTATACATTACAATCAGTAATAGTTCAATCCAGCCTAGTACAGTTTAGAATTCAGTCTAGAATCTATTCAGTTGGGAGTAGGATTCAGCACCGAATGAACCGAAGGATAGGGACTCACCTAACAGTAGAGGGTGTAATCCTTAATAGTTTTTCTTGTATTCCAAAACTACATAGCCAGTGTAGGTTGAGACATCAACCTACTAGTTGAGGGTTAATGAGGTGATCTACCTGCCATTTGAGGGTACCACCATTCTCATTCAGAATACCTGCCAGATGAGGGTGACTCAACACTTGTCCTTACCCATGGCATGGTATTGACACCCTTCCAACTGGGGTAATAGGTTGGACCCCAAATAAGTTAGATAAGGGGCATGTCGGTTAGATAATTGCTTCCCACAGTCTCAGTCTCAGAATAGAACTCAGTTCAGTTCTATAGATTCAGGACTATTATACATAGTCACTCAACTCAATACGAAACTCAGTATGGTTCCCCAGTATTCAGAACTGTCAGATACAGTTATCTAGATAATCAGTAATACAGTATTCGAGAATGCAGATATCAGTTATCAGTATTCAGATTCAGTACTCACTATTAGCATGATCTCAGTTATAATCTATATATTCATGCATGTACTCTTTCTCAGTCATACTCATGTTATTCAGTTATTATTGTTCATACATATGAACCCATACATTTTAGACTACCTCACTGAGCATACCGGTACATTCAAAGTACTGACGCATGCTTTTTTTTCTTTGTGCTATGATGTTTTATATCACAGGTTCAGACGTATGGGCTCCAAAGCACTATTAGCAGTTCAAATTCTCAGCTTTCAGAGTAGAGGTGAGACCTCATAGTTCGAGGATCTACTTATTATTTATAGTAATTTAGTTTTATTTCAGTAGATGTAGTTATTTGGGGGCTTGTCCCATCAACTCCACAGTTCATATAGTTAGAGACTTTTCATACTAGAGTATTTTCAGACAATTGTTTAGTTTTTCAGTACTTATATTCAGTTTTGGTATTTTGATATTGCCTTCAGATTTATTTATAGATTGAAACCATATGGCATATGTTTTGACTATTTCTGCAATCATTATAGTATTTATTACATAGTTATTGCAATAGGTACCATCATGGGTTAGCTTGTGGTCCTTCAGGATTATAAGTACCGTGCAGCAGGCTATGAGATATTTTAGAAAAAGTTTCCCTTCTTTCAGTATTCATGTCGTGGAGAGAGCATGAGCTCCAGTTACACTCTCTTTCTAATCCTAATTTCTCTTCCATTTATAGAATATGCCTCCAAAGAGGACTCAGGGAAGAGGAACGGCAGACCAGTCAGCCCCTCAGGCCATCCGTCTAGATCCTTTGGGAGAGCATGTCTCCTATCCAGAGTTCAGAGTATCCTTCACCACCCTAGCTCATTCTGTAATAGCCCAGAATGAACGTCCAGCTGCGGTTCTGACCAACCCAGTGCCAATATTGCTGCTACCAAGATTCGAGACTTTACCCAAATGAACCCTCCATCGTTTATCGGGTATAAGATAGATGAGGACCCTCAAGAATTTCCTGATCAGGTGTAGAAAGTTACTAATATCATGGGGTGACTATTGTTGAGAGTGCTGAGTTAGTCGCATATTAGCTACAAAATGTGGCTCACTCATGGTTTAAGAAGTGGAAGGCAGAGAGGGTCGTAGATGCAGGGCCCATAGAGTGGAAGGAGTTTGCCACTATATTTCTGGATAGGTTCTTCCCACTAGAGTTGAAGGAAGCAAAGGTTCTGGAATTTATCAATCTGAAGCAGGGAAATATGATAGCGAAAGAATGTTCTCTCAAGGTTACTCAATTATCTATATATGCTCCTCATGTGGTGGAAGACAGCAGATCTCGAATGAGTAAGTTTGTGTCAGGGGTGTCTAGCAGTGTGGTCAAGGAGTGTAGGACTGCAATGATTATTAAGGAGATGGACATATCTAGGCTCATGTTCCATGCTCAGCAGATAGAGAAGTCTAAGAATAGGATGAAGAAGCGGGAGAACAAGTGAACGAGAATAGGTAGTTTTACCTTTGTGCAGCCTAAGTTAGAGGGTGGGAATCATTATCAGTTCCACCAAAACTCTTTAGTTCCAGCTCCGTCCTCAATCAGTGCTCCTGTGCCAAAATTTAGAGATGGAAATAGGGATAGGGCACCAAGCCCTAAACCCCAAGAAAATATTAGCAGTGCTCGAACCAATCCCTTTTGTCAGAAGTTTGGCAGAAACCACCAAGGTATCTGTAGAGTAGGCAGCGATGTGTGTTTCGAGTGTGGAAAGCCAGGCCACCGAGTCAGAGATTGTCCCCAGTCAGGTTCTCAGGGTCAGAATAACATCCCCCAGCTCAGTCTGGTTGCTCGAATCAGCAGGGTACCGCTTCCAGTGCCACCAGTGGACAACGCCTAAATAGACTCTATGCTCTTCAGTTATGACAGGATAAGGAAAGTTCTCCTAATGTGGTCATTGGTACGTTATTATCATTTGCATGTTTATGCTTTATTATATCCAGGAGCCTCTTTGTCCTTTGTTACTCCTTATATAGATGTCCCGAAATCCTAGTAGAGCCTTTCTCAGTCTCTACCCTAGTGCATAAATCTATCATTGCTCGACTGGTATACAGTAACTATCCGATTATGGTATCTCAAAAAGTCACTTCAGCAGACTTAGTCGAATTAAAAATGACTGATTTTGATGTCATTCTCGGCATAGATTGGCTTCATTCCTACTATGCCTCAGTCGACTGCAGAAATAGAATTGTTTAGTTTCAGTTTCCAAATGAACCCGTCCTAGAGTGGAGGGGTAGTACTTCAGCACTTAGGGTTCAACTTGCTTTTTACCTACGGGATAGAAAAATGATAGCTAAGGGATGTGTCTACCATCTCGTTTGAGTCCAGGACTTTAGTTCAGCAGCCCCTACTCTTGAATTAGTGTCAGTAACATGTGAATTCTCAAATGTGTTTCTCGAAGACCTTCCTAGAGTTCTTCCCAAAGACCTTCCTGGAATTCCACCCGAAAGGGAAACTGATTTTAGAATCGATCTTCTCCCAGATACTCAGCCTATATCTATTCCTTCATACAGAATGGCTCCAAAAAAAATTAAATAATTGAAAGAACAATCAAAGGATCTCCTAGATAAGGGATTCATCCAACCCAGTGTGTCCCTATGGGGTGCACCAGTTTTATTCGTGCGTAAGAAAGATGGTTCTCTTATAATATGTATCAACTATAGTCAGTTAAATAAAGTCACAATCAAGAACAAGTATCTACTTTCCAGAATTGATGAATTGTTTGACCAGATTCAGGGTGCTAGTTATTTCTCCAAGATAGACCTCAGATCAGGATATCGTTAGCTCAGAGTGAGGGAATGTGACATCTCGAAGACAACTTTCAGAACTTGATATGGTCACTTCAAATTCTTAGTCATGTCCTTTGGTCTTACCAATGCCCCAGTAGCTTTCATGGACTTAATGAACCGTGTGTTCAAGCAGCACTTAGACATGTTCGTCATAGTCTTCATCGATGACATTCTTGTTTACTCCTATAGTGAACACGATTATGCAGACTATCTCAGAATAGTATTACAGACTCTCAAATATCATCAGCTATTCACCAAATTTAGTAAGTGTGAATTTTGGCTAAGGCCAATAGCCTTCCTTGGCCATATAATTTCTGTTGATGGCATTAGAGTTGATCCCCGAAAGACTGAGGCAGTGAGAAACTAGCCCAGGCCCATCTCTCCATCAGATATCATGAGTTTCTTGGGTTTAGCCGTCTATTACCAATAGTTTGTTAAGGGATTTTCATCTATTCCATCCCCTATGTCTAGATTGACTCAGAAGAAAGTCAAATTCTAGATGTCAGATTCTTATGAAAAAAGTTTTCAAGAGTAGAAGACTCGACTTACTACAACTCTAGTTTAGACCTTACTAGATGGTTCAAATGGCTTTGTTATGTATTGTGATGCCTCCAGAGTTGGCTTGGGGTGTTTTCTGATGTAGAGAGGTAATATTATAGCCTATGCCTCTAGGCAGCTTAAACCCCATGAGAAGAACTATCCTACTCATGATCTTGAGTTAACAATAGTAGTTTTTGCCTTAAAGATTTGGAGGAACTATTTGTATTGGGTGTTCATTGATATGTTCACTGATCATAAGAGCCTGCAGTATGTGTTCTCTTAGAAATATTTAAACCTCCATCAGAGAAGGTGGTTGGAGTTGTTGAAAGACTACGACATGAATGTCCTATATCATCCGGGCAAGGCTAATATAGTGGCTGACGCTCTCAGTAGAATGTCTATGGGTAGTGTTGTACATGTGGAGGATAGTAAGAAGAAATTTATCTCAGGAAGTTCACCAGTTAGCCGGCTAGGTGTCCGCTTAGTCGATTCAGCATAAGGTAGTTTATGGGTGAAGAGTAGTTTAGAATTATCCTTAATTTTTGAGGTAAAGAAAAAGCAGGATAGGAATCCTAGTATAGTTAAGTCGAAGGATTAAGTCAGAGATTAGAAAGTAAAGGTTTTCTCCCAAGGGGGAGATAGTGTTTTGCATTATTAGGGTCGAATATGAGTGCTATGAATGGATGACTTGAGGCAGCAAATTCTTGCAAAAGCGCATGGTGAGTGCTACTCTATTCATCCAAGGGGAACAAAGATGTACCGTGATGTGCGGGAGATTTGTTGGTGGAGTGGGATGGAGAGAAATATTGTAGAGTTTGTGGCTAAGTGCTCAACATGTCAGCAGGTTAAAATTGAGCATCAGAAGCCTAGTGGGTCCAGCCAGGAGTTCAGCATTCCTACCTGGAAATGGGAAGAAGTGAACATGGACTTTTTGATGGGTTTACCTCATACTCATCGTCAGAATAATTCAGTTTGGGTCATTATAGATAGGATGACCAAATCAGCTTATTTCTTTCCAGTCCACACCTCTTACTCAGTCGAGGATTATGCCAAACTCTATATCTGGGAGTTGGTTAGATTGCATGGTGTTCCATTATCCATTTTCTCAAATAGAGGTACCCAGTTCACCTCTCATTTTTAGAAAGCATTCCAAAATGGTCTTGGTACTCGAGTTCACCTCAGTACAACTTTTCATCCTCAGATAGATGGTCAAGAAGAAATGACTATTTAGACTTTAGAAGATATGCTGTAAGCATGTGCGATAGACTTTAAAGGTAGTTGGGATGACTGCTTTCCTTTGATTGAGTTTGCATATAACAACAGCTATCACTTCAGTATTCAAATGGCACCGTTTGAGGCACTTTATGGGAAAAGGTGTAGATCTCCTATTGGTTGGTTTGAAGTGGGTGAGGCTGTAGTGGTAGGGCCTGACTTGGTATTTGATACCTTAGACAAAGTACAGTTGATCAAGAAAAGACTTAAGACAGGTCAGAGCCGGCAGAAATAGTACGCAGATGTGCACAGAAATAATCTCAAATTCGAGATTGGTGATTATGTGTACTTGAAAATCTCTCCTCTGAAAGGGGTAAAGAGATTTGGCAAGAGGGGGAAACTCAGTCCCTGATATATCAGTCCTTACCGAATTCTCAGCCATTTTGGAAAGGTAGCTTTCGAGCTTGAGTTGCCTTCAGATCTATCTCCAGTCCATCCAGTGTTTCATGTTGCCATGCTAAAGAAATGCATAGGTTACCCATCATTTGTAATCCCTATAGAGGGCATAGATGTTCAGAACAGACCCTCTTACTAAGAGATTCTAGTCGAAGTTCTTAACTATCAGATCACAGACTGAGGAACAAAGAAGTCCCTCCAGTCAAAGTTCTATAGCAAAATCAGTATGTTGAGGGAGCTACTTAGGATGTAGAAGCAGATATGTGGACCAAGTATCCTCACCTCTTATCCGCAACCTCAGATTCAGCTCAAGGTAATAGTTTTCCTTAAGCTTATTCAGTTTCATGTTCATATTTCATTTACAAACTTGGTATCAGTTACCATTGCAAGTTCAGTCTTATGTTCATGAGTCAGTTCAGTCATGTATTCATGCATCAGATATTCATGTCCAGTATGAGAAACTCATCTTATTAGTAATCCCAGTCATGCATTCATGAATCATGTTCAGCTATGTGCTCATGCATCAAATATGCATTTTTAGCACGATAATTCAGTGTATCAGTGATCTCGGTCATGAAACCATGCTTCAGTTATGCATGAATAGTGTCTAAGTCTGGTCCCTCTAGATTCTCAGTTTCAGCAGTCTCATTCGAGAATGAATGTCCCCAAGGGGGAGATAATGTAAAACCCCATAAAGTTCTTAGCTTAAATCAGACCTTTAGGATTGTCAAGGGGTCCCAGACTTAGAATATTCTAGCTAAGTAATGAGACTTAGAGTCATTTTAGCCTTCAAAATTTGGTGATCTTATTTCATGGCCTTTATGTTCATTAAATGTGGATATTTAGGTCGATTCATTATCAAGAATGTCCATAGGTGTTTCATGATCAAGAATGTTCATTAAATGTGTAGACTATCACATTGATCCACTATTTTATGGATCAACGCGATCTTGTCACTCTGTGTAGACTATCGCACTGATGAATGTTTTTCCCAGCTCCCAGCGTCAATTTCTAGTGAGTCGAGGTGGACTCGACGTGACGCATTGGCCATCGCATCGATGCCAATAACGTATTGCGTCGATCTGCACCTCGATGGTACAGTTTTTTAGTTATTAAAAGACCACATCCTTGGGGGTATTTAGGTCTTTTTACCTCAACCTTCAGCCACCAAAACACAAAATTAATCACTTTAGGGAGCAAACAAACTCATTCTTTCTCAAATTTTCTCAAGAACAAAACCCTAGAAGCTTCAATTTCAAATCAAGAGCTTAAGATTCCACCATCAATTTTTAGAAATTCCATAACTAAGGTATGTGAAGTGTTCATCCAAGGGTTCCTTCCACCCTTGGATTCCAAGAAACTCTTTTAAAGTTCATGTAGAGTGATTTTATGATTTCCATCAGTTGAATTAAAGTGTATTCATGATTTGTAGCAAGATTCATGTAGAGTTAATTAATATGTGTGCTTTATCACATGAATTCATGTTGAAACTCTTAGAATTAGGTAATTGGAATTGAATCACATTGCCTACATGTTGTTTTAGTATTACGTGCATATATTATAACCCACAAGAGTTTGATGAATTGTCCATATAAGTTGAATAGTAAAATTACATCATGTTTAGATGTATGCAGGTGTTTGCTTGAATGCCCAAATGAATGAATGATGACTAAGTAGTTAGTTACCCTGCCTCAAGAATTGTGCCATGTCTTTTAAGTTTGTGCAATCGAGTCATGGGGGTATTTAATACCCGATAATTTAGCTATTTGTCTAGAACTATGGTTAATCACAGAGTAGAATCAGTCAGGTCTCGATCAGTAGAATTCAGTCAATTATAGAACTTAGGAAAACTCAATAAACTTAGAATCAGTTCAGTAAAATCAGTTCAGTTTAGTTATATAGTACAATCAGTAACAGTTCAGTATAGCCTAGTACATTTTAGAATTCAGTCCAGCGTCTATTCAGTTGGGAGTAAGATTCAGCACTGAGTGAACCCAAGGATTAGGACTCACCTACCAGTAGAGGGTGTAATTCTTAGAAGTAGTCTTTGCATTCCAGAACTATGTAGACAGCGTAGGTTGATACATCAACCTACTAACTAAGGGTTGATGAGGTGATCTACCTTCCAGTTGAGGGTACCACCATTCTCGTTTAGAGTACCTTCCAGATAAAGGTGACTCAACACTTGTCCTTACCCGTGGCACGATATTGACACCTTTATAACTGGGGTTACAGGTTGGACCCCAAATTATATAGAGAAGGGGCATGTCGGTTAGATGATTACTTCCCATAGTCTCAGTTCAGTCTCAGTCACAGAATAGAACTCAGTTCAGTTCTACAGATTCAGGACTATCAGACATAGTCACTCAGCTCAGTACGGAACTCGGTATGGTTCCCAGTATTCAGAACTGTTAGATACAGTCAACTAGATAATTAGTAATACAGTGTTCGTGAACTCAAATATCAGATATCAATATTTAGATTTAGTACTCAGTATTAGCACGATCTCAGTTATAGTCTATGTATTTATGTATGTACGCTTACTCAGTCATACTTATGTTATTCAGTTATTATTATGCATGCATGTGAACCCATGCATTTCAGCCTACCTCACTGAGCATACCAGTACATTCAAAGTACTGACGCATGCTTTTTTTCTTTGCACAATAATGTCTTATATCATAGGTTCAGACACATGGGATCTAAAGCACCCTTAGCAGTTTAGATTCTCAGTTTTCTGAGTAGTGGTGAGTCTTCATAGTTCGAGGACCTACTTATTATTTATAGTACTTCATTTTTATTTCAGTTTATGGAGTTAGATGGGAGATTGTCCCATCAACTCCACAGTTTAGGCAGTTAGAGGCTTTTCATACTAGAGTATTTTTAGACAGTTGTTTAGTTTTTCAGTATTCTATTTAGTTTTGGTATTTTGATATTGCCTTCAGATTTATTTACAGATTAGAACCTTATGGCATATGTTCCGCCTATTTCTGCAATCATTATAGTATTTATTACACAGTTATTGCAGCAGGTACCAGTCATGGGTTAGCTTGTGGTCCTTCAGGATTATGAGCACCGTGTAGCTCTGGGGTACAGACTTGGGGCATTACAACCATATAACGCAGAATAATGACAAAGAGTGAGTCAAGGTTTTCAAGAACTGTTTTGAAATTATTAAATATGCCTATGTATTTTATTTACGTAATATTCAGTGTTATTACGATATGATCTCATATATTTTTGTATAAAACATGTTATTTTGAGTTGTTTCCATACCAGTACATCTGTATTGACCCCCCCCCCCCATATTTCAGGATCTGAGACACAGTACTAGGGTTCCGTTCAACAGTAGATTCGTGCGTCGGAAATTGCAGTTAGTAAGCCTTCTCTATTCCGAAAGGCCTGGTGATTAAACTTCCTTATTTCTTTTGTTTTACGGTCTGACTAGGTTCCCTATCCCAATCTTTAGACAGATGTTGAACTTCACAGTGTTAGAGATTTTACAGACCCATGACAAATATTTTGTTGAATATTGTGAACTCAAGTTTCATATTATTCCACTGAACTAAGTGATTTGACCATGTTACTATCTTTATTATCTATTTCCATATTTATTCAAGTATATAAATGTTGTGCATGATTTCCAGAAAGAAAGGGGCACTCGAGCCTTCATGGTTTAGGATTCTCGTTACAGTCAGGGCCTCGCTTCAGGTCGTGACATTATATTGGAAGTCATCTTGAAGAAACAAGTGTGACCATCCCTCGGCCTCTAATTTTGTTAACAAGACTCCCATATCAGGACCCCCAAAACCACTAACAACTCATCCTCTAGTCAACTTGCACTACTAAAAGTGTAGAACATGATCAGTAGGAGAGCCAAGATTTGTAGGTGAGTCATAAGCTAAAAATCTAGATTTAGCTCAACAGGAACATTAAGAGGTGACTCAAAATCAGAGGAATTAGAAGGAAAGTTTTGTTGGCCTGTTTCTTTGAATGAGAGAAGGATTTTGGTGGAGTGGACTTGAAAGAGAAGGAAGACTTTAAGGAAGGAGTGGTCTTTAACTTACGAAAGGAAGAGGGTTTTATAATACTGCATTTCACAATTTTTCCTTTGTGCACAGAGCAAAGCAATACATCCTAAGAGGAAGATGGGGGAGGAGCAGGTCTAGCCACACGTTTTCTCTTGCTAGATCAAAGATCTTTAGCTAGAGATACCTCTTCCTATTGTTTTTCTAGCAAGCGTGAGGAGTTCTAATACATGGCACCAAAGGACGAGGCTCAGAAAGGTCATGGTCCTAAATAATAATGGGAAAGGATAAATGTTTTCTCTTTGATTAAGATCGTGATTTTCTAGGAATTAATTTTGCAATTGGAATATCATCGGCGTCAATGATTTGGAGAGAAACAGGAGGTGATGAAGTGGGATTGGGAGAGAACTGAGGATTGGAGAACAATTGAGAAAAAAGGTTTTTGAAATATTTTCAGACGGTGAAATTAAATAATTTAATTGGAATGGTAGGTGGAATGAGAGGTGTTGTGTTGGAAGTGGGATAAAGAATGATAGCTATGGAAGGAGAGGCAGAGAAGTTAGATGATGGAATAGAAAAAGAGGATACCATGGTTAAGAAGGAACACGTCGTTATTCTTGCTTGTGGAATAGTGAATGAGTATGGAGAGAAGGGGAAAGGAACGGATATAAGAAGGGGAAATAAAGTTGAAACGTAAATGGAATGGATTTGCTATGTAGCAGTGATAATGATAAAGAGTTACAGTGGTGATGGGATTATTATGGTAGCTTTTTAAAAAAGTTGGACTCTTGGGGTTTTGGCGGTTTAGAAAAATTAAAGGACCAGAAGGGTAGACCTATTTCTTTTTATACATTTTAAGGTAAACTAGTAATCATACCTAAACTCTTGAAAATCATGAATAAAATTGCTTAAGTATTCCAGCATCACTATAAAAAATAAATACATGAAAGTTAGGTCACTCCAAATTTTGGAATTAGGACACACAACTAAATGTGCAAGACTGGATTAATCAACAAGAACACATGAACACATCAACTTTTCTAGTAAATCATTGAGGGAGATTTATGCAATCATAATCATCACCAAGGCTAACCTATTCTTTTCAAAGTTTTTCCTGCTTAATACCTTAGTGAATATATCAGCAATTTGATCTTCAGTAGAATAAAATATGATTGATATAAGACCTTTTTCAACATTATCTCTAAGAAAGTGATGTCTAATATCAATATGTTTAGTTTTTTTATATTGGATAGGATTCTTTGCAATATTAAAGCACTTGTATTATCACCAAAGATAAGAACACATCCGACATCCACATCAAAATCCATGAGTTGTTGTTTAATCTACAACAACTGAGCATAATAAGATCCAGCTGCAACATACTCAGCCTCAGCGGTAGATAGAGCTACTGAGTTTTGTTTCTTAGTGGGCCAGGTAATTAAACATGATCCAAAGAAGTGTTCCATGCCTATGGTGCTTTTCCTGTCCACCAAATAGCCTGCATAGTCAGCATCAGAATAACCCACCAAATTAAAATTACTATCTTTAGGATACCATAGGCCAAGATCACTTGTTATTTTAAGATGTCGAAAGATTCTCTGCACAAATTTCAAATGAGATTCTTTAGGATTTTCTTGGAACCTTTCACATAATCCCAAAATGAACACAATATTCGATCTGCTTTTCATGAGATAAATTAATGATCTTATCATCCCTCTATATAGTTTTTGCTCCACATCAGGACCTGTTTCATCCATATCTAGCTTTGTGGCAGTGGCTATTGGCGTGCTGATCTCTTTTGCTTCTTCCATGAAAAATATTATAAGAAGTTCCTTCACAAACTGTTGTTGATGGATCATGGTTCCAGAGTCTGAATGTTTGATTTGCAATACTAAGAAAAAATTTAGCTCCCCATCATACTCATCTGAAATTCATAACTCATGAATTTTGCAAAGTCATGTGTCATGTTCATGTTTGTGGAGCCAAAGATAATATCATAAACATATACCTGCACCACCAACAAATCTTTTCCATTAGTTTTTAAGAAAAGAGTGTTGTCAATTTTACCTCTAATATGGCCATGCTCCAAAAGAAATTTTGATAATCTCTTATACCAAGCTCTTGGAGCTTGTTTCAGTCTATACAAGGCTTTATCAAGCCAGTACACATAATCAGGAAACTCCTTACTTTCAAATTCTGGTGGTTGTTTGACATATGGATCAGGTCAAGGCACTTATTTGTGCTGACATGGTTCTTTGACTTGAAAGAAGACTTTAAATGCTTCCCCCTTACACAGGCACTACAAATCTTTTCATCCTCGAATTTGGTTTTAGGCAAACCCAGTTCCGTATCTTTAAAAGAAGTTTGTTTGATTATTTCAGACTTGCATGTCCAAGTCTCCTGTGTCAAAGGAGGGGATCATTTTCTATAGCACTCAAATAGGTCAGCTTTGTTCCTGATATTGTCATTATATCAGCTTTGTACACATTCATGTATCTTCTTGCAGTGTCCATCCTTTTGACTTTGACTCCTGCAGAAGTAAAAATGACTTTGTTACCTTTATCACACAGCCGTGATATGCTAAGTAGGTTGTGCTTTAATCCCTCCACAAGGTAGACATCCTTCAATGCCCTTGATTTAGATATTCCAATCTTTCCAACTCCAGTAATGATTTCCTTTTTTCCATCACCAAATAAAACTCCACCCCTACTTAATTTGGAGAGTGAAAGGAATTTTTTCTTATCACCAGTCATGTTTCTTGTGCAAGCACTATTCAGGTACCAATGTTTTTTTCTTCCTTTCACTCCCATCTGCAAAAGTAAATCAGGGGTTAGATTTAGGAACCCAGACAAGATTGGGTTCTTTTTTATGAGTAAATAGATGAATCATATTTCTTTTAGTCCATGAAGGCAAAATGTTAAAGAACCTATTTCTTTGCACAGGTTTGGTTTTCCTTTTATTGATCTGAGCCAGTTTATTTGCCAGATTTATACTTATAGATCTACTTTTTATAGCAACTAGACATTCAGTAGTTGGATACCCAGTATTACCACAAATTTATCCCAAATCTTGAGTAGCATCAAGGCTTTTGTAAAAATCTAGCCCGACTTTTTCACTTTGACTTCTCTCACTCAGTTTATGGACAATTCTAAAGGAATTTATCCATATGTTTGCTCTTTCAAGATCAAGTTTACTTTAGTGATTTCATGGATCAATTTGCTCATCATTTCTTTTTGCATCACTATACACCTATTTGTACTTGATTAACTGAACTTCAACACTTTCCTGTTCTTTAATTTTACCCTTTTTTCCTTTTTCAATAAGTGTCAGTTTTACGACTTCAGTTTTGAGGGTAAAAAATCAAGTTGTACAACTTGTTCCATATGAGTGTTGTTTTAATTTTCAACAGTATTCTTGCAAGCTTCTAAATCAATGAAATCAAATTTGAGGCTTGCAAGGCTGTTTAACAACTCATCCCTATCAAAAGTCAATTCTTGTAAATCATCAATTAAAGCACTCATCAAGGTCACAAGTTTTTCTTTACAAAATAAGTTCAATTTTTCTTTAAGCTAAAGAATATTTACCTCAAAAGTACTATATTCTTCTTCCAAGTCTGAATCTCCAACAGCCATGAGTGGAGTTTCATCAATTTTTTCATCTTATGACTCATCTGAATCAGATCCCTAGGTGGCTACCATAACATATTCTTCCTTCTCCCTCTTCTTGACCTTGTTTTAATTCTTTTTTAGCTCTTTCCTTTCTCCATTCTATTTCCCAAATAGGACAATCTTTGATCTGATGATCAGTCTTACCACACTTGTAGCATCCATTAAGATTGTCATTAGAACATTTCTTTCTACCTGTTTCTTTTTTATTTTATAAAAATTTGCTGAATTTGTTAGTTATGAAGGTAGCTTGTTCTTGTTCAACTTCTTCATTACTGTCTGATGCCTTCAAAGAAAAGGTTTTCTCAAGAGCTGCCACTTTTTTCTTGATTCCATCAATCTGTATCTCATAATTCTTAAGATTTCCTACTAATTCATCTAGTGTCATTTAAGTATGATCCTTTGCCTCCATAATGGTAATGACCTTGACATGCCATTTAGACTTTGGCAATATCCTTAACACATTTTCAACTTGTTCCTTAACAGGTATGTCTTTTCCCAAAGAGGTCAATTCATTTGTTAAGGCAATGAGTCCTGTCATTATTTCATGAAGTGATTCATTTTCCTTCATCTTAAAAGCCTCATATTCAGTAAAGAGAGGGGAAATTCTAAACTTCCTTACTTGAGAGGTGTCCTCATGTGCATTGAACAGGGCATCCCAGATTTTCTTAGCAGTGATATAGTTTGACATTCTATTGTACTCAGCTGGACCAAGTCCATAGACCAAGATGTTCTTTGCCTTAGCATTCTTCTTTAATGCTACCAAGTCATCAGCAGTAAATTCACTTCTCAATTTCTTGACTTGTTTACTATCAACCATCTTTATTGGAATAGTAGGGCCATCGGTGATCCTTCCCTACAACTCGTAGTCTTCCCCGTGAATGAACATTTTTATTCTGGCTTTCCACCAGATGAAGTGAGAACCGTCAAAGGGTAGAGGTCTAGTGGTTAATTGACCTTCACTGTGTCCAGTAGGTGGTGTGAAATTCATCATAGTGATATTTTCTTAGGTTCTAACCTTATTTAAGACAACCTAGCTCTAATACCACTTGTTAGAATATGTACCCTACTGATTTTGTTATTTTACCCTAATAGTTTCCTATCAGTGAAACAAGTAAGCTAATATGGTTCACTCAAGCAGAATAATAGAGAGACAATATTTTTACATGGAAAACACTCGACTCAAAGAGGTATAAAAAACATGACATGTACCTCTACAGGATTTAACCCCAACTTCACTAAAACTCTTGAGCCTCAACAATCAATAAATTACAAGGCACTTGCAAACTAGGAATTAAACTCTAACTCCTATTACAACAATAACACAAATCTTCCCAAGATAAGTGTTTCCAAGTCTTCAAGTTCCCCAACTTAAAGACACTAATCCTAACTCAGTTTATACTTCACTAAGACTAGAATTAAAATTCTTTACAACTCGTGAACCAGTCCTACTACACAAAGTTTATGACTCTTTAACTCTAAGGAATAGGTTCAACTTATGACTTCTTCAAGCTGTTGAACTAATTTGCTAATTGTTCCTTTTCTTATCAGTGTATCAGTGAAAATCTTTGAAGTCCTTTCTTCTTTTTAAGCCAACTCTGATGGAGTCCTTCAAATGTTGTAATCTTCTTTCTTCAATAGGACTCTATCAGTTAGTTATACTCCTTGTTGTATTGTGTCTCCTTGTCTTTGTAGGATTTCTTCATCAGCTCAACTTCAAGTGTTGTGTTTATCTTCTTCTTAACTTATTTTCTTCAAGTGATAAATGTTGAAAGAATATTTGAATTTTCTTGCTTATCCACTTCTGACTTCAACTATTATTTTATCGTCAACCTTGCCCATCACTTCTGTTGTCTTCACATGTGTAGACCAGCATGAATAACATATTTCATTCATACGTCAATCATCAAAACTTCATTTCTCTAACTGGAAACATTAAATATCTACTCATAATTGGTGATTTGTTTCAGTCAATAAAATAGATTAATGATTTAGTTAATCATCTCACTCAAGAGTTTCCCCGGAGAGACAATAAATCAACAACTGTCCAAAATCTGTTGAACGGGGAAAAACTTTTCAGTCCTCTCCTCTATCAATCTCCACTATTCTGGTAAAACTACAGCTTCCTCAAGCTTCTCTTTTGTATACTCGCCATGGGTAGCAAGCATTCAAAGGAAACAACCTCCATAAGTAATGCTAGTTATCACGTTCCCATTGGAAGTAGTCGAATTCCTTTTGTAGCTTTGCAGGAAGCAACTAACAACTTTAATGAGAGTCTGGTCATTGGAAAGGGTGGCTTTGGAAAGGTTTATAGGGGTGTTTTGTCTGATGGCACAAAGGTGGCCTTGAAAAGGTGTAATCCTGAGTCCCAACAAGGTCTTGCAGAGTTCGATACAGAGATTGAGATTCTCTCACAGTTCCGCCATCCTTATCTGGTTTCATTGATTGGATACTGTGAGGAAAGAGATGAGATGTGTATGGTTTATGAGTACCATGAGAATAGTACCCTCAGGAGCCATTTTTTTGGGTCCAATATACCCAGGATGAGCTGGGAGCAGAGGCTGGAGATATGCATCGGGGCAGCCACAGGTCTGCACTACCTTCATACTAACTCAGTTATACATTGTGATGTTAAGTCTACAAACATATTGCTTGATGAGAATTTTGTGGCCAAAATTACTGATTTTGGTCTCTCCAAGACAATACATAGGTTTGATCAAACCCGTGTTTGCACAGTCGTGAAAGGAACTTTGGGATACATTGACAATGAATATTTAATAAGGGGACAATTGACACAAAAATCTGATGTTCATTCTTTTGTTGTTGCTTTATTCGAAGTTCTTTGTGCTAGGCCTGCCATAGATCAATCTCTTCCGGGGCAGTAGGTCAGCTTAGCTGAATGGACAAGGAAGTGGCAGCTGAAGGGACAGCTCGAACGAATCATAGATCCCTATTTTTTTGATAGGGCAGCTTAGCTGAATGGGCAATGAAAAACGTTTTCAATCTTCCATTTAATATATAACTTATAAAAGTATATAACTCACCTTTTTTTGCAGTGACCTTATCATGCCAATTTTTTTCATGAAAACTAATGTAAAATATAAGTTTTTTAAATGTATAATGTAACCTTATACATATTATAAGGATGTCATGAAGACTAATATCTAATGTAATTTTTCTAATGTATAATGTAAATATCTAAAGTATAGTATGACCATAAAAACAACAACGTATAAAAGTAATATCTAATGTAAACTTTGCAATGTATAATATAAATATCTAAAATATAATGTGACCATAAAACCAACAACGTATACAAGTAATATCTAATGTAAATTTTGTAATGTATAATGTTAATATCTAAAGTATAATGTGACCATAAAATCAACAAAAGCTTGTGTGCCGGAAAAAGGAGGCGGAATTGGATGAGGGATTTTGAATTAACAGATGTACAAACCTTAATAGAAAGCCGAGGTTGAGATTGGTTTTTGATTTTTTTTTTATGTTTACCTTATCAGTATTGGAAGCAAAGTCGGCAGTTCAATATAATGTGTATCGCGGAAAGTTTAGTCGAGTGGGTGTAGGGCGGGGGGAATTTGAGAACTACGTATGCAACAAAGAAAAAATTTGAATAATTTTTTATTTAAATGAAGAAAGTGATGAAGTTAATTACTTGATCAGTTGATGCTTGATAAGTCAAAGAAATTTGAAAGTCCCTAATCACGTTATCAAGATTTTAGGAGAAAATATGGAGCAAAATTTGAAGCAAAATACGGTGGTTTGGGATGTATAAGGGATATGAGACAAGAAGTAAAAAATGTTGGGATTTAAGTAATTGCTTTGAGATTTTTGTAATTTCTTTTCCAATATGAAATTTTATGTAATAAGGTAAAATTACCTTACAATATATATATATATATATATATATATATATATAATCTTTTCTTTAAAATAATAAGATACTCAACAATTATAAAAAGAAACAAATTAAAATCTATCAACACTTTTCAAGCCATATGGTTAAAATAAGAAAAAACTATCGGGCTTACCAAATATAAGCACTAAATTAACCTATCTAAGCTTCAATTAATTACAATTTATAGCATAATATAACTATATTGTCTCCTCGTTAATTACAATTATTGCATAACATGACTATATTGTCCCCTCGTTAACTATATGTTCCTAGTATTTTTTTAATAATTTAATAAAAAAAGTTGGTATGATAAGGTCACTGCAAAAAAGGTGCGTTATATACTGTTATGAGTTATATGTTAAATAGAAGATCGAAAATGTTTTTCATTGTTTAATGTTAAAATGAATAACTCACAATTTTTTGTGAGTTATGTTAAAATAAAGAAAAAAGACATCTTTTTTCCCCTGAACTTATCTTCCAAACTCACTTTAGCACTTAAACTTAACTTCCGTTTATTTACCTCCCTTAAAAACTTTCAAGTGAATTAAACTCACCCCTATGGTTGACGTGGAAAAAAAATGAGTGAATTTCTTTTTTTTAAAAGGGCCACTTTATTGCTATTATTATTTAAAAAGGGCCACTTTATTGCTAAAATTAAAAGAAAATCAAGAAAGGGCATGTCTTCTTCATGAAGACATTTTCATCTTCTTCATCACTCCCCTTCCTCGTCCCCACCCCCACCCCCACTTCCACCACACCCCAACACTCCATTTCTTCATCTTCTTCATACCTCCATCCCGTTTCTTCGTAATCACCTTTCTATCAAGTCCTAATTGATTCAAAATTTCATTTTTGGACAATGAAAAAAGCTTTAAGATTGATGAACAAGTTAGGTTCTTGGCCAAGAATTTCATGTCATGCGAATATCATCTACGCCATTTCTGAATTTGGAACTGTTTATGCCATTTCTATAGACATTTTGAGTAGAAGATTGAAAATTTGAGAGTTTTGAGATTTTGGGTTTTGGTTAATGTGAATGAATTTGAATTTGAGATTTTGTGTATTGGTGTGTTTTTGTGATCATGTACTTGTATTTAGTCAATTGTTGAATTTACTTAAATTAATTCAAGTTAATTTTTCATTTGATAAAGAAAAAAATTCATTGAAAAACTTGCGGCATGGTTCACTAGAACAGTCAATTCCGGTGATGGACGGAGTATTTTGAATGTTGTTTCTGGTTTTCATGGGTGAAATCAAGGGATGTGGGGGGTCGATTTTGCGTCAATGGACAAAATAAAGATTATTGTTGTTGTTCTTGTTCATCCATTTTTTTTACAAAAATTCAATCTTTTTAGTGCTTCTTGAATTGGGTTGTACTTAAATTTATATAATTTATACATTTTAATACATATTTTACCTTTTTTCAAGAATCTTTATGAAATTCTTTAGTGTAATTTTGGTGGTGGCAGCCGCCGTGGTGGTGACGGTGGTGGTGGTTGCCAAAAGTTGCCAGCAGAGGTGCTAAGTTTGGAGAGGATTGGTGGGAAAGTGAAAGTGGAGGACCTAATTAGAGCTAGGTCCGTTCTGGACCCTCCTCCAATTTCTTGTTCGTGGTTTCTCCTCCTATGTGTATATAATCTACAGGTTTGGAGAAGATGAAAGGGAGGGGGGTTGTATTTTTTATTTATATATAAAAATATTTATATATATTTATTTTTATTTTATCTATATTTAAAAAATATTTTGCTTGTGTGGCATTAACGTGGCGCTGATGTGTGGGCGAGTGTAACACACTCTCCGGTGTGAGAGTAGTATTCAGTTTTGAAGGGTGAAATTAATACATTTTAAAGATGTTAAGAGGGGTAAATAAACAAAAGTTTAGTTTAAGTGTTAAAGTGAGTTTGAAGGACAAGTTCGGGATGGAAAAGATGTCTTTTCTCTAAAATAAAAATGGATAACTCACAAAAATAGTGAGTTTTGTTAAAATAAGAATGGATTACTCACATTTTTTGTGAGTTATGTTAAAATAAAATGCATAACTCAGAAAAATTGTGATTTATGTTAAAAGAAGAATGGATAACTCACAATTTTTAAGAGTTATGTTAAAATAAAATGCATAACTCACAAAAATTGTTAGTTATGTTAAAATAAAAATGGATAACTCATAATTTTTGTGAGTTATGCATTTTCCAAAAAATCTGACGATGTTTGTAGTATGCCATTACAAAATTTGTGCATAACTCACAAAAAATGTGAGTTAAGCATAGTTTGATACTTTTTAAAATATATTGCATATTTTGGTACATGTTTAGTTTGGTGGCATAGTTTGGTTCCGAACTCAATTTAAGTACCCTATTGGCTGCATTTTTCACCAGTTTTGACTCATTTTTTAGAGCCTAGAACCCTAAATGTATATGATAACTCATAATTGAGTTTTGTGGGTGTATAGGGAGCTTGCTAAATATCTTTTATCATGATTATCATCCGGATTAAGGTAAGATTTTATCACTTTATTGGTGAATTTCTTAGTTCTTGACCTAAAACCTCAATTTAGCTTAGGCCTTAATTTAGCCCTAAATTTGGTTTCTTTTCACCCATTAATTGAGGGTTATTATTTCTTGGTGATGTATGAGCATTAAGTTGACTTCGGAAATGCGATTTCCATACGTGGGAGCCACTTGAGATTTTTGGTGTCATTTTTGTATCCTAAGCACAATAGTGAAATATGGATATCGTTAGACTCATATTGATGAGTAGATTATATTTTTGATAGTGTAATGGAATTTTGAGGATTATGAAGTGAAGACGAGCATGTGGTACTTGAAGTGCAATTTTGCGATTTAGCCTTGAGGTAGGCTCCTGTACAATTTCTCCATAGATAATGTATGATATGTATTGCGTGTGGATATGATTGTTAGGATTGATTATGATCAAGATAGATTAGCCTTGATTATTGATGTTTTTGGAAATTAGATGATGGTCTTGGACCCGTAAGATAGTATGTTTATAACCTTGTGGACTCCTATTGCCTTCTCCCTAGTTTAGATTGAATTGTATCATGGATTTGATACATTACTAGATTATGGATGTGGTTTTAGTGTTGGAAGCATGATTAGTATATTTGATCTTATTGGTCTAGTGTGGTATTCTTGGGATCGTAATTTTGATAGAATTAACTCAAGTGCCCTTATTTCTAGTTGAAGTTTCTATCTTAGGCTTGTATGTGGCTTACTTGAAATCTAGAAGTTGAACTAGATATCGTAGTCTAGTTTGGGACATAGTGTACCTAATTAAGGAAATTGAGGTTTAGAAGTGGGACTGTCTGGACTACTTAGGCCTAGACTTGTGTTAGTCATTGTGGAATTAGCTACAAATGTTAGACATAGTTGAGACTAGTAAACCTTAGTATAGGGTTACTTTGTGACTCGGTATATTGTAATGATTTTCCCTGGATTATGACTTATGAGTTATAACTATGTTGTTTCTTATAGAAATGATGTGATAAAATGGGCCCATAGAGATGTTAATTCCTCTTAGACTTGATACTTGGCTCATAGAGATGTTATTTCCTCTTAGACTTTATACTTGACCCATAAATATGTCATTTCATCTTAGACTTGATATTTGGCTCATAGAGATGTTGTTTTCTCTTAGACATGACGTTGGGTCCTTAGATATAATTTTCCTCTTAGATGCGATGTTGGGCCTATAGAGATGCTACCTCTATTTAGATATGATAGTTGGCCTAGAGAGGTGATATTCCTCACCGTAATGATGAATGACCTTTATATATGAAATGACTTATAGTCGCGTCATGCTTATTGATATTATGCCTCCTATGTGACAGATGATTATATGCTTATTAATATTATACCTCATATATGCGAGATGTCTCCTAGATATGAGAGGATTAGAGATATACTATGACTTATAAATATGATTATAGAGATGAGTTCCAGATATGTATATGGGTCGAAGGTCGTGATGATGATATTGTGATTATTTTGAATATATTATTGGGACAAGGGTCGATAGATGATATTGATTGGACATCCGGGAAGTGTTTATACTTGTTGAGGGTGTGGCTGCAGTTCATAAATATATATGTGTGTGTGCGTATACACATCTCTCCGGTATGGAACGGAGGAAGGTATGGTATGATGCTTATGATTTCACTGATTGAATACTGGTGATGGCATGCATAGATTTGATAAATTCATGAATATTATATTGGTTATTGATGTGATTCTAGCTAAACGTGATCTTATGACTGTTCTTCCTAATTATGGTATAATCTACGGGGTAACTAGTTATCTATTAGGTGACTATAGTACTTGATGCTTAGAATTCTAAATACATTAGTTAATGAGCCTTGCTTAGTAATATGGTAGCTAACGACTAGGGTTGATATGTGGCTATGAAGTTGGGTTTATCAATGGTAGTGATATGTGGCTATTGATAACAAGTTATAACGCTGATTAGTTGTTAAGTGGGGATAATGTGGTCAACATTGCTAAGTGTTAAGGGATTCTAGTGATAATGATTCCTAGTTACTGATTCTTACTAGCTAATAACAAGGACTAGTTAATAATGAGGATTAGCTGGTAAACAGTATTAGATATTGATTGGTGTTAGTTAATGAAAGATGTTTAGTTGATAAATGATGAATAGTGAATAGATGGCGATTATGGTTTAATGGCAAAACTTGACTAGACTTTAGGTTTGGCTAATTATTGATTAGTAGTTAGTTGTTATTTCATGATTAATGATTATGTGAAGAATCGGTTAGATTGATAACTAGAGATCATGTGATGACTAGTAAACTAGCGGTATGATAATGAGTCTTGGCTAGTTAATAATGATCAGATAGAATATAATGATAAGATAGTTATCTTTGCGATATTATGATTACGGTTATGAGTATATCGGTTTGCATCTGTACACCTATTACATGCCTATATTTATGTGTTGATAGTTACGATGATATATTGATACCCGGCAAGACCAGAGGATATTGTGTTGACATATTGATACTCGGCAAGACCGAAGGATATTAGGATGATATTTATACCCGGTTCAAGTTCAGAGAATACTATTGAGATGATATTGATACCCGATTTGAGTCCGGAGAATACTATTGAGATGATATTAATACCCGACAAGGCTAGAGGATATTGTGATGATATTGATATCCGGTTTGAGTTCGGATGATACTATTGAAATGATATTGATTCTCGGTAAGGCCGGAGGTAGATTATGATAATGATGGTCCGGATGAGAATAGTTATTATGAGTTGTGATATTGATGGTATACTTTGCATTCACTCTTGTATGTGCATTGCCTATCACCTGTATGCGCCTATATTAACCAGCTGGTATGGGACGATTGCATAGATATGGGTAAAGGATATGTCTTATGTTATTATATGTTGATTTAACCTTCCAATCCTGGGGCGGTAGGGGCATGCATAGGCTCGTCTAGGTATTTGATTGTCCGGAGTAGTCAATTATTAACGTTGTTATTGATATTGTTATGATCATTATTATGGCTAGCTATGACAGATTGGTCATTAATCTGGTAGCGGGATTTAAGGTATGTCCTTGGCCTCTTCTATCTTATGATTGCATTATTATGCATGAGTATTTCATGTCTAGCCATGTGGATTAGAATCCTCGAGTGTGATATTATGTAAATAATGATAGTATTATAATGACGTCTTAAAATGAGAACATGATGATCTAGGTTATGTTTGAGATGACCTTCTATTTATATGTATTATATATGTATGTGTATATATATATATATATAGCTATATGAAGCCATGGTACTATCGGATATCCCTTCCTTCGTTGTTCATATTGTATAGTCGTTCCTTCGCCTTGTAAATTATAATATATCTTTCTTTTTCTCTTTATTTGTATATTGACCTAGGATATACGGTATAGCATTAGCATATATTGAATGTAGCTGTAATAGGATAGTTCACCTTGATACTTCCTTAGTCTTATTATGTTAGACTCTTGGACATGAATAGGATAGTTGTCCCTTGTTATTCTCATTGACTTATTACATGATTTATGGACTCTTAGTTGTAGTTTTCATTCTGTTTATATATTGTATATATCTACTTTATCTTTGGAGCTCAGTTGGAAGTTTCGTACTGATTCCCATTTGTTTGGTACTCATACTACACCTCTGCAGCCTGCAGATCATAGTATGGGTTATCACAGTCGATGTGTGCATCGTGCGGAGCAGCCCTGATTTGGATACTTAGAGTGAGCTCCTAACATTCAGAGTATTACTTATCTCTCTCCTATGTATTAGACTATCCTCTATGTTGTATTCAGAGGTAAGTTGAATCAGTGTATTTCTCTTTGATATATCACTTCTGTACTCTTATTATGTTTAGAAACTCTTGTACTGATACCACAAGGTTTTGGAATTCTTCTATGTATTGATCTTTATTTCATATATTCCACATTCTTTTCCGTATGTTATTGAGTAGTCTGTTACTAGACTTTTCGGACTACAGGCTTGTTTGCCTACTGGTGGGTTATGGTAGGCGCCATCATGACCGGAAAAGTTGGGTCATGACATGCATGCACCCAATAGGACTACAAAAGATAACTAACAAAAAAGGGCTAACACAAAGAGTTGTACAAGAACATTTAATAGATTAGTATTGACATCTGCCAAGGATGAGATAGAGCTATGTCTAAAGTCAGCAATGCATTTATTCTTTTCTAAGTCGCATCAAAATTTACTCTCCAGGAATTTCTCACATTTGAATAATCAAAGTTTCACCAACGTTATACACATTAATCTTTTGACTTCCAATTGTAATTCCAAAGAGCAGATGATGAAAACATAGCAACCATGAATCCGGATCAATCTTCATTATCCATGGAAAAAGATAAAGAGAGAAGTGTAATCGAATCAATTGGGGAAAAAAGGGAATATCTTTCATTCTACTCAGCAATGTACAAGGTTATTTCTACTGTTCACATTAGTTGAGGGAATGGGTATGTCATCAAAAAATATGTGCTTTTTTGATTGCTTGTTCCACTTCGAGAGGAGGATTTTGACTTATTTTACCACATTGTGATGCGCCACTAGTCAAAATATGCACATATTATTTTCTCAATCCTGTTTTTACTTGTACTATAAATATTACATGAGTCCTCAATCATTTTGTGTAACAGTCGGACATATGAAGAGGAAGAAACAAAATTTGATAAAGTAATGACCTTTACCCACTCTTGGTGTTTCCTCTTTGTAAGAAACAAACATAATAATATGAGTTCTAGAAATAAACAAAACATCTTGTTAAATCCTTAGATTTGATGATTGAAAAATAGCATGTTGGGACCTGTTTCTTGGAGTTTATCTAATGAAAAACTGCTACTATTCAGGAAACAGGTTGGGCTCACCTATCACTATCACGGTTAATTGTCACAGCTGGCACAAAGTACAAAAGTTGGTGAAAAATCTATTTCCACCTTTTTGTCTTAAGCAATGAGATTCCTCCTAGGTTTTCTTGTGTCATACATATATATTGATCATATTCTCCAACAAGACGACCAATGTTTTCATATTCCAACAACTAAATATCTCTCTGAAGCTGGAATCAAAGACTCCTTTTGCAACAGAAAATTGATAGCTCATCATGTTGTATTTTATTTCCTTGTTGTACTTGAGTCTTTGTAAGGTGTTCTTAAACGTTTGACTATTGTTCCTTGCATGATTGTTTGTAGGGTTTGTGGTGTAAACCTGATTTTTTTGTAATCATCTAGATTTAGGTGATTCTTAAGGTAGAGTTAGCTTGTGGTGTTCAATTAGAGTTAGCTGGAGGTTGAAACAGTAGAGTTACTGCTTGTGTCTTCTCGTAATAGAGTTATTACTAGGAGATTAAGGATTAGGAGTTTAATCCTTGGAGTTTAGAGTCTGTATTCAAGAAGTTTGCTTGAATATAGTGGATCTTAGAAATCCTGAAGGTAGGTCGTGGTTTTTCTCCCTTGAGCAAGGAGTTTCTATATAAAACTCTTGTATTTGCTATTTACTTTCTCCATGCATTTTATTGTTTAAGTTCTCTCCTAATTTTAATATTATAGGATTAGTGATTTTTTTCACATATACATATGCTATATCTATGTTTCATATTCAAAATTATTGAATTCAGTTAAATTTGTTGTGTTGGAGTTGCATCTACGTTTAGCTACTTGCATAAAAGAAGAGTAAATTTTATCCATGGTCACTTAGTTTTGTATCTATTACACAAAAGTCATTTTTCTTTCTTTCATTACACAAAATGCATTTAACTTTGCTCCGACCATCACAAAAGTCACTATGGACGGATTTTACAACAATCCCATCGAAAAAAATGATGTAGCAACCTTAATTAGTTCTTAATTTTAATTTAAGTGAATATATAATATATCAATCATATTTTGACCCTTTTTATATGCGCACAACCCAATTTTCATTATAAATTATTTCATGAAAAAATATCAATTTCTTAATAGATTAGAATACCTAATGAAGACTATTTTCATATAAAAAAATTGGTTGATATTTTTATGAAATATTTCATAATATTGCATTCATCTATTAAAAAGGTGCATCGAAAAAGGGTGATAAACAAGATAAATTCTTCAAAACACATAAAATAAAAAAACATGTATGATATTATTTTTAAAAAAAAAAAAATTAATTCTTTGAATAGATTTAAAATAAAATCTTTTTAATTGTGTCATTGAATAAGTATTGTCCAAATTTGTACAAATAATGTTATATTGACAGTTGTGTTAATAAAAGTTATAAAATATAAGTACTTTAATTGATACATAAATTATATGATATTTAATTTTTATATTTATCAATTGAATTAATTAAACAATATGAAAGTTATCAGAAACTAAATATTATAATAAAAAATTTTAAGAGAATTAATCGATTAGTCAAACAATTAAAAAATACAAAGACAAACTCAATAAATAGAGTAAATTATCATATTATTATGATATACAGAATGCAAAGGCCCAAGTGGGCAAGAAAAAAATGTATGCAAAAAATAATTTTATCAACTACATATCACAATTTTAGAGGGAGAAAAATAATTTTATCAACTACATGCCATGATGTTAGAGAAAAAAAATAATTTACCAACACATGTCTCAACTTTAGAGGATTTTAAGAATATATAAGTATAATTTTATTTCATAAAAATATCAATCAATTTTTTTTTCTTTATAAAAATAGACTTCACTAGGTAGCCTAATCTATTGAGAAATTGATATTCTTCCGTTATATAATCCATAAGGAAAATCGGGTTAGGCACATATAAAAAGGGTTAAGATATGGGTAATATATTATATTCTCTTATATTAAAATTAAGAACTAATTAAGGTTGCCACATCATTTTTCCGGTGGAATTGTTATAAAATCCGGTCATAGTGACTTTTGTAATGGCCAGAGCAATGCAAAATGACTTTTATGTAATGAATAAACGAAATTGTGATTTTTGTGTAATAGACACAAAGGTAAGTGACCATAGATGGCAAATTAATTAAGGGTGACAAAAAAGTTTTAAAACTAAAAAAAAGTGACAAAAGTCTTAAATTTTGAGTAGAGGTGACAATTTTAAGATTAGCGCTAATGACATTAATTTTAAAACCCACAATTTTTATTATTTACACAAAGATTCCTATCCTATATTTACACAAAGATCCCTACACCATCACCACCACTCCTCCTCCACACCCTTTTTGATGTCGGCCGCCGCCGCCACTTCCTCTTCCTCCACTATCACTATCACTACCATTGTCACCTCTTCCAGATTCACTATTATTTCCTCCCTCTACATAACTATTGCCTATTTTTCTTCTTTTTTCTCTACCACCGTCGCTACCAACACCACAACAAATGTCATCTTCTCATTCGGCATCACCACTAATACCACCACCTCTATTTTTATCATAAATATCACTTTTTCGTGAGCTCCTCCTCCAATCAGATCATTTTACAGAAATTAAGTATTGAAATTGCTGCAGCAACAGTCGAAGTTGTTGTAGCAACTTCGATAGTTGTTGTAGCAACATCGATAGTTGTGCAGCAACATCGATTGTTGCTACAACAACTTCGATAATAGCTACAGCAACTTTGATAATTGCTGTAACACAACAACTAATAGTAGTTGGTGCAGCAATTACCGTAGTTGCTGAAGCAACTATCGTAGTTGCTGAATTTGCTAAATTATTTATTCATTCATTTTTAAAAGAAATCAAAAAAAAAATTTCAAACTTTTCAATTTTTTTAAAAAAAAAATCATGAAAATTAAAAAAGGAAAAACGAAATGAAAAGAGAAAGAAAAAGAAGATGGAAGAAAAGAAAATCTAGAGAGAGAACAAAATAAGAAAAAGAAGATGCGGAGAAAGAAAAAGAAGAAGAAAGATTGAAAGATAAGAAAAGGGGGAAACTCTAAAATTTGAAATTTGGAGTTGGAGGACTTTTTAAAAAATTTAGAAGTTTTTAAAAATTACACTTTACTCCCCAATTAACTTAATCACAATTTAAATAAAGCTTTGACTTTAGCTAGTCAAAGTTGTCACTATTTTTAATTTGAAGACTTTTTTGTCACCTCCCACTTAATTTTCTCAATTTACTCCATAAAAGGATAATTAAAATTTTTGAAGTTCTTGCATGAGTCTCACCGTAAAAATTTTACACAAATCCCTTCACTTTGATTTTTTCATTTTGATGTGACTATTAATTAGATGATCATATTCTTTACTCTTATGTCCCAACACTAAAATGTAACGGACTACTTATTTTGATGTGTTTATAATTATTGATAGTAATTTGTTAAAAAGAAAACATAAAAGTACATAATATGTAATTTACAATTTTTTCAAATGCATTTAATAGGATCTCTATCACGACCCGAACCGGGGCCCTGGCCGTGACAAGCATCCCAAATCATGAAGGCCCAGACACCCTTCTCTCTCTGGTAATCATGCCCAATATTCATAAGTTATAATAGAAGATACAGAATTATAAATCATTACGGAAATATGGTCATACTCTGAGTTCAATTAAATTATGAAAAATGAAATCCAATATCAACTACACAACATCAGAATCAGGCAGCGAAATCTCTACTATATCTGAAAATGACAACTGTCTGAAACAGGGACAAGGCCCCCAGTGGACCTAAACCAAAATAAATAACATAATCTGAAAGACATAGGACTTATGGAATAAAGAAGGCTCACCAACTGCACACATCACTGCTGTCTGAAAACTCTACGGTCTAGCAGAACCTTTGCACTAAGATTTAGACCCTGGGAGGAAGGGGGTCAATACAAATGTACTGGTACACAAAGTAATCCAAAATAAAGCTTTATATAAATAAAATAATGGAGAGCAATTTTTCCAAACATCATACATAAAATAGTTTTCAAAACACATGAGCATCGTTTTGATAATCATAAAAACCTTTCTGCCAATGTAATTTCTGATCTTCGTATTTCTTCTGAGTTAGGTGGTACACCCCTACAAGTCTAAAACCCCACGGGCTATATGGAGTCCTCTATTGACTTGGTGGGGAAGCCCCCAACCCAAGTGTCCCACAAGGATTGGAGTGTCTGAGTCTAATACGCCACAGCGTACTCAGCCTACGTGATATAATATACCCGGATCAGTAAATCACAATTTTGGGCAATGAGTTGTCTGAACTTGTTCCTTCTTCGGGGGACCACCTAACATCTCTTTATGCCCAATTTTATCCATTTCTAAACATGTATCATTCTAAAATCTTAAGTCATGAAAATCTGGTTTCTATGTTTGTCTGAGTCTATTATGGCATTGTCAATCTTGGTATCGTCATACCAAGACTTGCAAGTCGTAATTCTGAGCCATAATGCCTTAAGCATAATTCTTTCATTAAAAATCAATTCAGACCACCCAACATTTGCAATAGTATGAGATGAATTCATGTTCCGAAACATAAGTCAAAACTATGCAAGAATTCTTCAAACATATGGTGGTCACGTGCTTTTGGCAAAATCATGCACTCTTTCATTATATGTGTATTCAAAATTTATCAACATGCATAACCCTCTCTTTTTATTTCAAAATCATATTCAAGTCATAGTATAAATCAAGACATTTCGTATCATGCTCTTCAAGATGCATTTCAAAACAATCCATAGTATATCATGAGTAAAGGAAAATCATAACAAGAGAAGGATTTTTCATGAGTCATGCTCTCAATTCAATCATCAATCTTTAAAACGTGTTTTTACATATATATACAATTTCCAATCAATTTGGGGGAGGTCTATAGACCAAAACAATACCGTCAAAATTTCTACAACATGATTATATTCTAAATCCAAAACCCCATTTTTAAAATTATAATTTCTATTTCCATGAGATTTTAGAAAAACCCCGCGTACCTTAAATTATGACTCTTGAATGAACTCGTGCTTTAGGGATGCTATTCGAACAATTGATAGGTGTTTCTTGTAGCCCTCACAATGGGATTCCGAATCTCATAGAATTATTGAAAACCCACGGCGAAATCTTAGGATATTTGGACTTTTAGTTTGAAACCCTAGAGAGAGTTTCTTGTAATTTTTTTTAAGAAAATATGAATAAAGTGGTCACTTGAAAGAAAAATTCCATGTTTAAGCTGATAAGGGGGTGGAAATTACCCAATATACCCTTAATGAGACGGAGTAAATCGCAGTGGCTCACTGGAAAATGATGAATAGGATTCTTGGGGTCACCGCATTGTCCCACTGGTTGGAACCTGGAACTTCAGTGAGATGCGTCAGAATCACGCTAGGCTACTGAAATTTGAAAACTGTTAAATAGACCACCTCCGCGCCGCGCCAAGTACAAAAATGATGGTGTTTTACGACTAGGACTAAAATTAGCCATAACATCTTGCTCGGGTATTAGATTTGGGCGAATCTTATATCGACGAAAATCTCATTCAATTTTCCACACTACATAATTGATTAACATGGAAAATTTGCATAGGATTTATGACTTTTGGATCATCTACATGTAGAAATAACGGTTTTTATTCTAGCCCAAAATACGGGGTGTTACATTATCTCCTCCTTGGGATCATTCGTCCCCGAATGATGGGTAGGAACATTGAAGCTTAAAGGTATGGAATAACGTGGACCTGATGTGTCTTCTAAGAAAGGATATAACTGATCTGAAACATTTAAACTTCTATCGTGAAACTGAATCCTGAGCTGACTTGACTTTACTTGCTTCAAAGAGCTGATTCATGCTAAGAGTTTATGATTCCCACCAAAGTGTTTATGCTCAAATCACACATATTGGATTTAAAAGTGATAACTAATGTAGGTACAAATCATGAGGCAACAATATTTAGATCGTACAAAGGTTTTACACTGTCTGAGCGAAAATAGCTGGAAAAATTTAAGATAATGTGTTGAACTCTTATGAACTGAGTCATGAATAAATAACTGAATCTGAAACATTATGATTAGACTGAGCTGAGTTCGCAACTTACATGGATGGAATAGATTATCTTTTGGAATGGTCATACGTATTGAACTTTGGATAGTAGGACTGGTTGTACAGGTAGGAAACCGCAGTAACTTGTCTACCTGACAGTTAAGCTGAATAGCTTGCTACACAGACTTAAAACTTATACTTAACTGAAGTATCTCTTCAACACTCTTTCTAAAGAAGTCCTAGTAGCATTAGGGAGCAAAGAATCTCTGACATGAGTTACACAAAATATCCAACTAAGGAATTACGACAATGATACTACTCTATGGCCTGGAATATAGACATATAACTCGTAAACTAGGATAGAATTACCAAACCTTAGGCAATGCAACTTCTTACTTTCAAGATTAGCCACACTTTTAAAATATTCTCTCAACTACACTTTCCTCTTAAACACCATGCTCATTGATTCCACTTATTTTTTCTCACATGGCCACTGCTATTTCCATCTACTAATGTCTAAACTGAGCTAAATCCCCTCATCATCTTCAAGCCTAACTCAAAATCACAAGACGCACTATATAATACTGTAGTACTAGTCTGAATCATAAATTTAGTACACCCTGCATTTCGTAACTCCTCACTCATGCCTAATTCTTTTTGCCACTCCAACACTCACCTTCAACTTCGTAGTAGACATTCACACACACTCAAAGCATCCATCTACATGAATACAGACATGATATTCAAGCCTATCTTCATACCCCTATATACACTTCTAAACAAATACTCATAAAGCATCTTTATCATAATCTCCAATACTTTCATCCATAACAACTTCCCTACATACTCAGATGATACACATAAAATATTCTCAACTAACCAAACCATAAACGAAACTTCACCTCAAAATTCTTTCAAACTTAAAAGCTTACATAAAATAAGCACACAATAATTTTTCCCAAATATAACACATAAAACTTCAACTAACCTTGACACGCATCAAAGACTCGGCCTCAATCTTACTCCATAATTACTATCTTAACTCAAATAATCATACAACCATCTTTCATCAACAAGAAATGTTTACTCTTTCCCATCTAACCAACTGTTCATCATCACTATATCGACCTAAGGGAAAATGTCACTACAAATTGGAATATCGGGATCCAGAACATAAGGGGAGTACTAAGCATAACTTGATACCTACTGAGGCGTGAGAAATAGAGTACTCACGACATGGACTCAATAAAGAGATCTAATTTGAGGACGTACCTGATATGAATCTGAATTTTCACTAATCATTAAGAGAATCATATGTGCACAAGAGTCATGAACTGCATGACCTGAATTTTTGGAATTCATAACTTACGGAAAGTGGTTCTGACTGCTGAACAAACTGGGAACTCATCATACTAGGAACTAGGATAGTATATGATTCCTTATCATATGCATGAACATGAGTTATGATCATGAAGATGAAACATAAAACATTAGTATGTATCGGAATAACTAAAGTATACTGCTGAAATAAGAATAGATTGAGCATCATTCTTTCTCACGACCAATTGCACAACTTACTAGCACATCTATTAGCATCTGAAAACTTTACTTGGTTAATTGTTCTATCATCCCCCCCCCCATAGATTTAAGACATTACTCTAAGTCTGTGAACCACTATATATACTCTGGTATAAACTGAAATCACTTTACTCTAGAGTTAGGGATATAACAATACACATAAAACTAAACTTACCCTGTAAGACGGTATCTTCATGTATAGCAACCAATGCTAATACCTCCTTCTAAGATTCAACCCCTTAGGTTTCTATAGCCCCAAAAGTCATCATATAACATCTTAAACATTCACCAACTCAGATTTTTCTAACACTAAATATGGATATCTCCAAACCTTTAACGGACCATACCACTTCTGTCATAGTCTACCAGTATCACAACTCCAAACTTATATTTCTAAACCATGAGAATCAAGATTATACAAAATGGCTCAACACCATTAATCATAACTCCATAACTTAGCTATCAAGAACATCGTATATTATCTAACTAGTCTTTCTCCGCCTAGCAACTCAATAGTACTACTAACCACACAACATGCAATGATCCTTGAAAGTAATGCAACCCCATAGCATCTTGGGCATACTTCTTCATCATACTTACAACATCAGACTTGATTACGAATCAAATAAACTTAAGCCCTTGTATACAATACTCAAGCCTACTAGATCACTTTCACACAACTAACACCCACTACATCAATTCATTATATCCACCTTGATCACAATCTACTACTCCAACTTAGTGTCTAGTTCTAGCTATAATGAACCACCACTTCATACAATATTCTTACATGCCAAAACATCTGGAAACATTAATCCGCCAAAACTTCATAACAGTAAGGATCAATCACAATCCTATGATTTCTCTTATTTAAAATCCATTAACACATCTTCCTTCTACACATCATTACTATCTACCCCTTTTATACAACTAAACTTAGTTCATGGATCCATAAGTCCTAACTAAACTCCCTCTTGCAACCTCATGGGCATTAAAATTAACACCACTCATCCACAAAGTGCCTTCATCAATAACCTATAATTTTCTTGCACGACAAACACTGTCAACAACTCTTTTCATACTTCAAGTAAACAACAATTCACCTTAACTAATAACTCTTTCTCTACCTTACCTTCTACTAAACTAACACACAAGAATGTATCACTTCATTACCAACTTAATCATATGCAAAAAAATTTGGCCACACATATATTCAATAAATCGCCATTACCACTTTTCTTGCCATTACACCACTAAACCCCAGTTACAATCAATATAGGAACAACAAGATGAACAACAAGTTGCTAGTAAATCAAAATAGGCCCCACACGGCTCCATTAGACTTTGATTTTGTGTTTTGAACAAGAAATGAGATGAATGACAAGACAACTATGCTAGTGAATCAAAAGAGCCTCACGCGGCTTCATTAGACTTTCAGTTTCAGTGACACAATGATAACAAGATTGCAAGAGATAGAAACTTGGCAGATATCATTCCATGATCTAAGAATACACATCTTACTCTGTAAAAAAAATCTGAGTCAAACACTCTCCCCACAAACTACCATACAATCCACACATGCTACTAGCTACCACATTAGTCTATCACTATAAATGATAAATCATTCTCAAACATCATTTATTCAACTAAACACATTTATCTACACAAAAGTCACCCTTACTCTGATTTCTAGCCTTGCGACTTCACATCACCAACTTCTTGGTCTAATATCACTACTAATAGGTCATGACACCGTCACTTTAACTTATACTACTACCCGGGTGGAAATACAGTTCCAACATTTTGCTACACATCATTCCCTCTGAAGCATGACGTCTGTAACATAAATTTTGAAAAGGACTGAATACACTTAATACTGCAGGCTCAAAAGCATAATTTCATCAGAATCAAAGTTCACACTAGAATCAATACACCTTGGAGTACTAACGGGTTCTTCTCAAGTCCTTGCACAAATGTTAAACTCTTATATGACTCAATCAGAAAGGACCATACCATTTACACTCTAAACTTCTGCACTTGAATCACCCCAATAATGAGATATATCGAAGCACATCAAAGTAAAAAAAGAATTGCGATGACTTTACTTCCGTATGGGCGACACCATAGCACGATTTAGAGTATGTAAGAGGGACATTCTGACTCTATAGCACGAACTAAAGCATGAAGAAATAGAGACATTCATAAATGTCTAGTTGCCTCCTACCTATAAGTGTGGCACGCTACACACCCATAAACAAGACTCTATCCGACGTGATTTTGCAGACACCCTGGGACCATGAACCATGCTTTGATACCAAGTTTGTCACGAACCGAACTGGGGCCCTGGCCATGACGAGCATCCCAAATTATGAAGGACTGAACGTTTTTCTCTCTCTGGTAATCATGCCCAATATTCATAAGTTATAATAGAAGATGCGGAATTGTAAATCATTACAGAAACACGGTCATACTCTAAGTTCAATTAAACTATGAAAAATGAAATCCAATATCAACTACACAACATCTGAACCAGTCTGTGAAATCTCTACTACATCTAAAAATGAAAACTGTCTGAAACTGGGACAAGGCCACAGTGGTCCTAAACAAAAAAAAATAACATAATCTGAAAGACATAGGCCTTATAGAATAAACAAGGCTCACCAACTGCACACATCACTGTTTTCTGAAAACTCTACGACCTAGCAGAACCTCTGCACTAAGCTTTAGATGCTGGGAGGAAGGGGAGTCAATATAAATGTATTGGTACGCAAAGTAATCCAAAATAAAGATTTATATAAATAAAATAATAGAGAGCAATTTTTCTAAACATCATACATAAAATAGTTTTCAAAACACGTGAGCATCATTTTGATAATCATAAAAACCTTTCTGTCAATGCAATTTTTGATCATCGCATTACTTCTAAGTTAGGTAGTACACCCCTCCAAGTCTAAAACTCCACAGGCTATATGGAGTCCGCCATTAACTCGGCGGGGAAGCCCCCAACCCAAGTATTCCACAAGGGTTGGAGTGTCTGAGTCTAATACGCCACAGGGCACTAAGCAAGCGTAATATAATATACCCGGATCGGTAAATCACGATTTTGGGCAATGAGTTGTCTGAACTCGTGCCTTCTTCGGGAGACCACCTAACATCTCTTTATCCCCAATTTTATCCATTTCTAAACATGTATCATTCTAAAATCTTAAGTCATGAAAATCTGGTTTCTATGTTTGTCTGAGTCTGTTATGGCATTGTCTATCTTGGTATCGTCATACCAAGACTTGCAAGTCGTAATTCTGAGCCATAATGCATTAAGCATAATTCTTTCATTAAAAATCAATTCAGACCACCCAACATTTGCAATAGTATGAGATGAATTCATGTTCCAAAACATAAGTCAAAACTATGCAAGAATTCTTCAAAAATATGGTGGTCATGTGCTTTTGGTAAAATCATGCACTCTTTCATTATATGTATATTCAAAATTTATCAACATGCATAACCCTCTCTTTTTATTTCAAAATCATATTCAAGTCATAGTATAAATCAAGACATTTTGTATCATGCTCTTCAAGATGCATTTCAAAACAACCCATAGTATATCATGAGTAAAGGAAAATCATAACAAGAGAAGGATTTTTCATGAGTCATGCTCTCAATTCAATCATCAATCTTTAAAACACGTGCTTACATATATATACAATTTCCAATCAATTTTGGGGGAGGTCTAAAGACCAAAACAATACCGTCAAAACTTCTAAAACATGATTATATTCATAAATCCAAAACCTCATTCTTAAAATCATAATTTCTATGCCCATGAGATCTTAGGAAAACTTCGTGTACCTTAATTTATGACTCTTGAATGAACTCGTGCTTTAGGGATGCTATTAGAACAATTGATGGGTGCTTCTTGTAGCCCTCGCAATGGGAATTCCAAATCTCGCAGAATTATTAACAACCCACGGTGAAATATTAGGATATTTAGATTTTTAGTTTGAAACCCTAGACAGAGTTTCTTGTAAATTTTTTTGAAGAAAATATGAATAATGTGGTCACTCGGGAGAAAAATCCCATGTTTAAGCTGATAAGGGGGGTGAAAATTACCCAACATACCCTTAATGAGACGGAATAAAATATAACTGGGAGCCCGATTTTGTGGGCCACTGCGATGCGCCACTATCGCAGTGGCTCACTGGAAAATGACAAATGAGATTCTTGGGATCACTGTGACGCGGAGCCGTCGCGTTGTCCCACTGGTTGGGACCTGAAATTTCAGCGCGACGCGCCACAATCACGCTAGGCTACTGGAATTTGACAATTGTTAAATACACCACCTCCGCAACGCGCCAAGTACCAAAATGACGGTGTTTTATGACTAGGACTAAAATTAGCTATAACATCTTGCCCGGGTATCGGATTTGGGCGAATCTTATATCGACGGAAAACTCATTCAATTTTCCACACTACATAATTGATTAACATGAAAAAAATTTATAAGATTTATGGCTTTTGGGTTATCTACTTATAGAAATGACAGTTTTCGTTCTAACCCAAAATACGGGGTGTTACAATCTCACTTGCTCAATTTGTTGCCAATTGGTAAAATACAAAACGTAGGGAGATTTTTCTATTTCAAGGGCTCAAATTTAAGATCTATATTAAAGTGTGGAGTAATTACACCTATGTATTTCGTCACATTCTTTGATAGTAACTGCAATTTCAAAAATGAAAGAGGTGAGATTAGGATTAAAAATAAAAGGGAAAAGGCTAAAATATGCCACTGAACTATCAGAAATGACTCATTTTTGTCATCCGTTAAAAGTTGGGCTCATTCATGCCATTGTCATTACAAAATCGGTTCATCCATGTCATTACTTTTTAACAGATGGTTTTTAAAAATAGCCTTGCCACGTGGCAACTTATTAGAGGGTCACGTCATTTTTTAATTTTTTTTAATTTTGTTTTTTTAAATTTTAAAAAAAAAAAAAAAAAATTTCTTTATCCATTAAAAAGAATCCACGCAACTTTTTGATCCATTGAAAATTAGTTTGATCTATGCTTTTAAAATTTGATTAATTTTTTATGAATATATTCTTAAAACATTCTCGTTCAATTTGTTTTTTTGTCATTTTTGACATATTAAGATTGTTTTCATATTTTACCTTTAATATTAATTATTTTTTTATTCAAATTAATTTCAAATATAATAGTGAACATCATTTAATAAATATATTATAATAAAATAGCTATTTTAATTGACGGGCGAGTAACTAAAAGGGAACGGAGAGAGTATACACTCCACGCTTTTTATCACTTTATTTATTTATTTTAAAAGACTCACGTTAACTAAAGTTTTTGTTATTTTTTAGTTGAAACTGAAGGGATATATAAACATCAAATATTATTATTATATTATTAATAGTTAGCTTCTCATTTTGCCAACTCTACGTATACTATATATGTCGACATGTTGTTGTCTTCCTGTTTTTGCAATGATAAATGATGATGCATAAAGTGTTACGTACAAATGTTGAATGTTGATCAGGGGCGACTCAACCAATTAGGAGAAAAGGTGGCCGCCTAAGACCCCAAAATTTGACGGGCCTATTTTTGTTTAGTAATAATAAATTATAAATTTAAGAAGTATATTAAATACTATTTATAGAAAAAAGAAAAATTTTATATAAAAAAATAAAATGCAGGGCCTCCGTTTGATTTTTGCCTTAGGCCATAAATTTGTTTGAGCCGCCTCTGATGCTGATGATGTCATTCTATGATTAATAAGAAAATAAAAAAATAAAAAGTTACTTACATTCGGCTTACAAAATTTTTCATGTATGCTAAGACATACTATATGCTTAATTAGAATAGTGTTTGGTTATAAATTTTAGTAGTAGATTTAAAAAAAAAAAGAACTCTTTAAATATTTTGTTTTGATCATGAAAAATTAATCAAATTTTAAAATCATAGATCAAATTAATTTTTAATGGATCAAAAAATTGGGTGGATTTTTTTTAATGGATCAAAAAAATATATAAAAAGAAAATTTAAAAAAAATAAATAAATAAAAAATGGTGTGGCCCTCTAATAAGCTGCCACATGGCAAGGCTGTTTTTAAAAATCGACTGTTAAAAAGTAATGACATGGATGAGCCAATTTTATAACGGCGATGGCATGAATGAGCCCAACTTTTACGGATGACATAAATGAGTCATTTCTGATAGTTCAGTGGCATATTTGAGCCTTTTCCCCCAAAAAAAATTATCTCCATAACTTTTTTAGTTTAGAAACAAACATATAAAATTATTTATTCAGGGAAATAAAATATCTATGTTACACTCAAATGAAAGAAAGACTTCAATTACAAAGACCTAAATTTTTCCCTTCTCAAAGTCACTGCAGAAGTCTCTTTCACAGAAATTTCAAATTATGAGGTCTATTTGTTTTGGGAATTTTTTTTCTACGATACACGTGCCCTTTCAATTTGAATTTTCAATTCAAATGAACGTATTCTTCACTTTAATAGCTAATTAGGATCATTCAATTGATTCTCTTCTCTTCTAAGAATGGCAGAATTGTACCTACTTCGCCCCATCCTTTGGTGGTATGTAATTTCGTAGAAGAAAGAGGTGAGAAAATAATATTAAGGTAAAAAATTATCTCTAGTTTAGAGGCAAAGATCATAATCATAATAATATAATAACTATTCTAAAATTGGAAAACCACTTAGTTGAAAGATTACGAAAATACCCTTAGGATGTCATAATATTTATGGACGAAAAGGTAAATACATCATTTTTCCCATAATTCAAAAATAAAAAATAAAATTATCAGCTATTTACATAAAAGACAACTACATCAACAAGTATTCACTGTAAATAAAATTCTTGCATCGGCTCAATTTCTTCAATTCATTTTCCTTACTTTTAATATGTGTGTACTTATAAAAGTTTTTATAAGTATAGTTGACCATATATAATAATTTAAAAACTATATGCATAAAATTTAAACCTACTGTATTGAATTAAAAGGTGAAGCTCCAAATTACGAGGTTAGATTATCATATATTTTATTCCTCAGCGGAGGTAAAAGTAATTGTAAAGCGGTACAAAAAGTGAAAAACTGAAGTAAAGAGAATATTTTTGAAACCATCATCATCTATTACTAAATGATTGTGAGTTGATTATTTTGTTTGTTGATGGATGAAATTGGTGCACGGTGCACTTTTTATATTGTAGTAAAACAGTATAAGTTTTGCGTGTCAAATAATTAAGCACATTTTTTGGTCCCAAAGGAAAGGAAAAAAAGAGCAAAGAAAATAAAATCAAGAAAGACTTTACAAGTCCTTGTACTAGTCTTGCTGTGGAAATTTCTTATGAAAACTACAACACACAAATGTTAAGTATCCCACATCGGAAAAATGATGGGTAATTGGTTTCCTTATGTGGATTTGAACAATTCTTCCCTCATGAGCTAGCTTTTGGGGTTGAGTTACGCACAAGATTCATTCTTTCATGGTATCAGAGCCTAAAAGTCCCACATTAGTTGGGGAATTAAATGGACATAGGTAATCCTCACCTCTTGAGCTAACTTTGGAGGTTGACTTAGACCCAAGATCCATTTTTTACAACAAATTCTTATCTCTTTGAATTTTCGTTTTATGTTATTACTCATTAACTAAACGAATTTTTACTCTAATCATCAAGCATCATGTGTAGTTAGTTTGAACTATAAAAAAAATACTCTTTTTTTAATTCTCCTGAAAGGAAAAAAAAAAGTCAAATTTTTTTAATAGATGACAATGCAAATGATGATGTCAATTTATTTTATTAAAACAAAAATTATTCACAAACAATTATGAGTCTTATGGGTGCCCAAGAAGTGTGGGGTTTAATGATCAATATAAAATAGCCTAGTTGTCAAAGAAATGGGCGAAAAGCACAAGCTAGGTAACTTTTCAATCTGTCAAACTCATGGTGGTGAAAGGTAGCATGTATTTAATACACAAGTTAGTATGAACACCACTGCTATTGAAAAAAGGTAATTAAAGCGGAGAAATTAGGGAAAGAATTATCTCCATATGCTTCTTTAATTTTAGGAACATGGATTTGAACCTTTTTCGTATCAATCAATTCCAAGTTTAGAAGATCTTGTCATTCTCTAAGTCAATGCACAAGTTCTTAGAATCATTCAACATATGATGTGGTCATTGCTTTGAGAAAATATTTTCTTTACTACAGTCTATTTTCTATGGCAGCTGTTCTTTTAATTTGAATTTTCAATTCAAGTGAATTTTTTTTTCACTCTTATAGCTAAGAATCATTCAACGTCTATTCTCTTCATTTTAATTTTGATTTTTCATTTTGATGTGACTACTCGAAATTTACTCTTAAATTTGCATCATGACTTAGTGGTTAGTATACATTTAAGTCTTCCTCTATAACTATATATATTGTTTCTATCATGAGAAGAAAATCACGAAGATGGAAACAACATGAAAACAAAGGAAAACAAGAAATACAAAAACACAAAATAAGGAAACAAAGGAAATGGAAACAATAAAGTAAATGATAGATAGATTGACACAAAATGATAAAAAGAGGACAATCAAAGGGTATATTAAACCCAACGACCTTGCTATCAGTTTCAAGAAATACCAAACTCTTACGTAGACCTCATGAGAATGGAGTCCCGAGCAACCCACGCTTCTTACAATCAATAAGCTCTCAACAAGCTCAATAAAAACATTTTCAAGTGTTAACTTACATTCAAAATCATTTACATAAAAAAGAAGAGAGTCCTAGTTATTTATAGATCAATGGTCATTTATTACAATTGGGTTCAAAAGTACCCAAAATGCTAATTGGGTCCAAAAGTGACCCAAAAGTCAAATACGTATGAATTATGACTATGGGCCAAAAGTGACCCACATGCCCAAATAGCAACATGTTGGCGCCTATGCTCTCCGAGGCCCAAGCTATTATCCAAATGCATGTTGCGCATTACCCCCTCAGATGACATCATCAAATGTAGCTTCTTCCCAAGCTATCCTCCAATCACATATTTACTCCCCTAGAACGACCAAGTCTTGAATCCTTAGGTTTTGATCCTTGAGGCATGTATCACAAATAAAATAGTGGAGTCAATTCGACTTGTATTTCCAACAATACTTTTGAGTTGGTAGAGAATCGATGATGCCATCCATACCCTTTGTTCAATACATTATTGAATGAAGTCACATTTAAGACTGTTCAATGAAAACATTGAGTTAGATTATTATTATGAAGTGAAATTAAAGGAATATAGTCTAGGAGTTATGACACAACTGATAATATTATTGCTTAAAAGCATACAAAAAGGTCCGAAAACTGATTAAACGTAACAATGTTACACTACAAGTGATTTTTTCTTCTTCTGTAATTCCTTGGCTTTTGCTGCTTCTTTCTCATCATAATTTTGTGTACAAAACAAGACACTCACAATTTCACGCTCAAATCCCTGGGTTATGACAGCTACCGAGTCTTGGTAATATATATCTCCTTCATAACTTGGTGCCTTCATTGTTTGATCAACTGTCCTCATGGATTTCAAATGCTGAAGCAAGTTCGTTGGTAAGTTTCCTGTGAAGGCATTGTAAGAGAGATCTAAGATTCAAAGCTTAGGAAACATGTTTTTGCTTGTCAGAGTTCTAATAGATCCATGCAATTGATTGGATCTCAAGCTGAGAACTCTCAGCTCTGGTAGAGTCCCCAACCACACTGGGAATGTGTCATTGAGGTGATTGTCTCCTACATCAAGAACTTCGAGTACTTTGCAATTGGTCAAGGATTGTGGAATTTTTCCCTCCAGCTTATTGCCATGAAATTAAGTTTAAGCTCCTGAGTGTACTTCCAATTCTAAAAGTCATTGGAAGAGTCCCTGAAAGACTGTTGTGCATATCCAGAACCGCGAGACCACTAATATTGCCCAAACATTGTGGAATCGCTCCTTTTAAGTTGTTTCTCTCCAAATCTAGCATTAATAGTGATGTCAAACGGTAAATAGATGAAGGAATTTCTCCTCTAAGGTTATTTTCTGATATGAAGAAGTACCTTGTGGAATTTTGTGGAATAGGTAGTGATCCTTCAAGAAAATTTGACCTCAAATCGATGGTATCTACTTACTGAAGAGGAACTGAGCCATGCTTGCCAGCATGTTGTGGAATAAATTAAGACTTTGCAATGAAAACATCCAGTTAGACCATGCCCAATCAGGAAGCCTTCCTTGAATCTTGTTATTTGAAGGATCCAGCCCCTCAAGATGCTTTACGGATCTTAGAAACTCCGATTCTTTCACTTCACATGCAGCCAATCGTAATGTATTAAGAGATTTTGGCCAAGTAACATTAACTTTGTTCTCATTGGTCAATGAGATACTATTGTCTGAAAGACCAAGATACGAAAGATGTTTGAGGTAAGAAAAGAGGCTGACATCCACATGGCCACTAAAATTATTGAAAGAAAGATCAAGATATGTTAAATTCACACAAGATTTTGAATTGAATAGGGAAGTTAGCCTTGCAGCTGATTATTGCTTAAATCAATAATTGGACTTAAAATCGTCAACCTGACCAGAAAAGTGGTTATTATTCAAGCGTAAATAAATTAGTGATGGAAAGGAGAACATCCCTGATGGTATTGTTCCATTCAGGGAGTTCTGTGATAGGAACAAAGACTCTATGCAGGTGAGATTTGAAAGAGATTCAGGAATAGGCCCTCTAAGGCTTCTGTCAGTAAGAGAGAGATACTGCTGTGAAGTTAGATAGCCTAGAGAATCAGGTAGCAAATTACCAGAAAAATTCACAGCATCGAGAATTAACTCCCTCAGATCAAGATGCGTCAAGCTTGAGAACCTGCCAAATTTAGCCGAGATATGAGAACCGTAGAAGTAATTATAAGAAAGATCAAGCTTTTTGAGATGAGAGAGTTGGAATAAGCTACTATTGGAATCGATCACCCCAAAATGTTGACTGCAATGGAGGTTAAGCTCAATGACATTGCCAGTCATCTCATCGTGTATCACTCCATCCCATGAACAACAATCTCTGCTCATGTTCCACAAACTCATTTTTGGATAAGGCTTCTGACAGTTACAATTATAAGCGGTTAAGTGATCTATAGTAAGGGTCTGCTTGAATTTTAGAAGGGAAATGCTTTGATCTTTGCGGCACGGATGAGGTATAGATGAAGAAAAAGGAAGCAGACAGAAACAAAAACGAACAGAAACGAAAATTGTGTAGCCCATGTTTAGCATCAACGAGTTCGAAAGTTGGTTGTGCGAATGAAGAAAAACGGCTACTGCTAAGTACTCTTAAATTTTTATTACAGATATATATATATATATTGTGTAGCCCATGTTTAGCATCAACGAGTTCGAAAGTTGGTTGTGGGAATGAAGAAAAACGGTTACTGCTAAGTACTCTTAAATTTTTATTACAGATATATATATATATATATGTAGGCAGATTAGTCCAAGTTGCTGCTAAGTACTCCTAAATGTTTATTACATGCTGTAAGAATATTCTACTACTACAAATTAAAATTTTTAAATACACACAAAACCTCTTGAACACACTAGTTATATATATATTTTTATTTTCGGGAGCATGAACCTAAGACCTTTGATAATGGTATGGGGTAAAGAAAATATATGATCATAACCTTGTTAATTTGAGAGCCAAAAATATAAAATATATACAATGAAATAAAACATGAATTTTACTCTCAATAGAAGAAAGAGAAAAGTCAAGCAAGGACTGATGTCTTTATATCAAATTATCAATCAATTCCTACATTAGAAAATAGTCATTCTTGTGTCCTAAAATATTAAATCCAATTCAACATGTTGGTTCTGAGTTGCATCCGCCTTTAGCAACTTTAACTAAAGATTTTCCGAATTGAATAAGACATAAATCCCTTTATCATTTTAATTTGAGTAATCTTTCCTCTAAGAGTCCAAGGATCATGACTTAGTCTTTATGCATTTTGTTAATATCTCAAATAAAACAGTTTCAACTCATTAATATAAAATTGATTTTGTCAATGCTTATAATTTTATTCCACAATGTATATTATTTCCAAATTCCACCTTGACCCATAATAAATTTCAAAGAAACATGGAAATATTTGTTATTAATTTGCAGGTCAATGCCCAAGTCTTGCTATGAAGTTTCAAAAGAAAGCACATTAAGTAGTCAAAAAAGTAGAGAAATGTCATTTTCAAGAATTAATTCTTTTAATTTGTCTAAAATTTGAGAGTGATGATATTAACAAATAAACGTAACATGTCCACTAGATAATTATTTTTCAAACTAATTGGAGTGCTGAGTTAAAGGGAGTGGAGGGACTAAATCTTTTTGGTCGTTGAAAATGGCATATATTATGTAAATTTAGAAAGACTTGGGAGTCAATGTTTCATTTTCAATGCAAAAGTAGATTAAAATTTAACAATGTTTGGCAATTACTTTTCAAGTTGTGGAAATCTTTCAACCCATGAAAAAGTATTGTGGAAAGCTTAGGTTAGCTGATTAAAAAAAGCTGATAAGTATGAAGTGTTGAAAAACACTTTTAGATGCTAAAGATCGTGTTTATGAATAAGTAGTTACGTATTTGGATAAAATGTTGAAATAAATTACTTACGAATTTAGTATCAAATGAAAGAGTAAAAGAAAAAATTCAACCAAGGACTGCTCTTATCTCTAGACTAAAGCATTTCAGATTCAAATTCCGCCCAAGACAAAAATCTGATATGTTTTCTTGCATTAAATCTTGGGCGCCCCAAATTATTAAGTTTTCTTGCATTACACACCTCGAGCGTACAACTAGTTGAAACATATCATTTTCGTTGGAGAGTTGTTGGTGAAAAAATAGTTTAGCTTAAAGTGAAAAAATCAATACATTTTACCTTATTTATATATATTCTTGTTCTATCTATAGATAGCCTTTCATTCCATTCATGTAATCATCTTTGAAGAAAATGAAATACTAATACCCTTAGCTTAAGCTCTTAGTTTCAATTGTACGAGAGCTCACTCGACGCATTCTTCCAAATTTTTAAAAACAAGCTGAGGAAGCACAAATCCCTTTTCAAAGGTGCGGGTACTAATTATATTCTTCTGAAGGTTTCCGTCGTACCATTGCTGGTGTGTTGGCCTAGATATGATAAGCTTCAGATCATCATTTTCAGAAAGAAATCTGACTCTTGCGTAAACTAAATTAAGACCATATATAACATCCATTAGGATTAGTTGATGACCAAAATCTTATGCATATCAATGTGAGGACTCTCCGGGAAGTCTAGAAATGATTATTTCTTCTTCTGTAATTCCCTTTCCTTCCCTGCTTCTTTCTCTGTCTCACCATAATCATATATTCCAGCGCTTCAATGATTCTTGCAAGCCATTTAGGGTTTCCAGTTGAAATCATGAAATATATTATGGATAAACCAATACATAGTCCACTTCCATACCCCATGAGAGCAGCTTTCCAAAAATCACTCCAAAATTCAGAATTGCTTTCTTCATCATCTACTGCAGATTCAGTATAATTTGTCTCTGACACACCATTGCCACAACCTTTCGAAACTGGGAATCCACGTAATCCATCATTGCCTCCATATGAATATTTCTCAAATGTTGAGAATTGAGCTCCTTGAGGGATGCATCCTCGAAGATGATTGTAGGACAAATTTAAGAATGCAAGAGATGTAAGAGAAGCAAGTTGTTGTGGTATCTCTCCCGAAAGCTGGTTAAATGAAAGGTCAAATGATTCAACTACAAATAAACTTCCAAGTGATGGTGGTATATGACCTTCCAACGCATTATGAGCTAAATTTAGCACCCGAAGTGCAATAAAATCTCCCATAATGTGTGGAATATGTCCTTCAAATTTGTTACTTGAAAGATCAATAGTGGTGTAAATAGTCAAAATTCTGACAAGTTCAAGCTTCAGTCCCTTGGTTGCAATTGTAATAGAATCTTGGTAATACCTGTCTCCAAGATATGCTGGTAACTTTTTTGTTTGATCAATTGTCCTCATGGCTTTCAAATGTTGAAACAGACTCACCGGTAAGATTCCCGAGAAGGCATTGTAGGATAGATCTATGATTCTAAGCTTGGGAAACATGTTTCCAATCCTTGAAGTTCTGATGGATCCATGCAATTTGTTTGATCTCAAAATTAAAACTTGCAGGTTTGGCAGAGCTCCCAACCACATGGGGAATGTGTCGTTGAGTTGATTATCGCCTAAATCAAGAACTTGCAAATCTTTGCAATTAGCCAAAGATTGGGGAATTTTCCCCTTTAGTTTATTGTCATGCAAGTTGAAGCTTCTAAGTGAGCTTTCAGTGATGAAAGTTGCTGGAAGAGACCCAGAAAGATTGTTGCGGTGCATATCCAAAACCTCGAGATGAATGATATCACCCAAACATTCTGGAATTTCTCCCGTCAAGTTGTTTCTCGCCAAATCTAGAACTTGTAGTAATCTCAAATTGCAAATAGACAAAGGGATCTCTCCAATGAGATTATTTTGTGATATGAAGAAAAGCCATGTGGAATTTCCCGGAATAGGTAATAAACCTTGAAGCAAATTGGACCTCAAATCAATGATTTCTACAGACTGAAGAGGAATTGAATCAATACTTGTTAGCATGTTGTGGGATAAATTAAGACTTTTCAATGAGAACATCCAGTTAGACCATGCCCAATCTGGAACTCTTCCTTGAAGCTTATTATTTGAAAGATCCAACTCCTCAAGCTGCTTTGCAGATCTTAAAAACTCAATTTTTTTCACTTCACATGCTGCCAATTCTAACCTTTCAAGAGATTCGGGCAAAGTAAATTCAACTTCCTTCTCATTGATCAATGATATATTATTATATGAAAGACTAAGATACCAAAGATGTTTGAGATTTGAAAATAAGCTGATATCCACATTTCCACTAAAATTATTGAAGGAGAGATCAAGGGTTGTTAGGTTCACAAGGTTTTGAATTGACTTGGGAACCTGGCCTTGCAGCTGATTATTTCTTAAATCAATCCAGACTAGTGAATTGGACTTGAAATCCTCAAGCTGACCAGAAAAGTAGTTACCACTCAAGACTACTTTGCGTAGTGATGGAAGAGACAACATACTAGATGGTATTGATCCATTCAGGAAGTTTCTTTTAAGATTCAAATCCTCTATGCGGGTGAAATTAGATAGATATTCAGGCAAATTACCAGAAAATGTTATAAAAGAGAGATCTAACTTCATGAGAGATGCACTACTGTTCCATTTTGTCTTTGGAAAAGAACCACCGAGCTGATCATTGTAACTTAAGTCAAGTGTTTCCAGGTTGGGCAGGTGAAAAATACTCTCAGGTATTATCCCATACAATCCTGTCCATCGCAGCCTCAGAGTTGTTAAATGAGAAGAGAAATTTTGAGGAATGGCGGATGAGATGTTTATGAAAGTAAGATCAAGCTCTCTCAATTGGGTCAGATTCAGAATGAGCATTTCAAAATTGTCCCGTCCAAGGATGAGAGTTCTACCCCAGTGTGATAAAAAAAGAGACTGTAACTTGGAAAGATGAGAGATTTCAGAGGGAATTTGACCTGTGAAAGAGGAGTTGGAAAGATCCAGATATGTCAAGCTCGAGAACCTCCCGAATTTAGGAGAGATGTGTGAATCGTAGAAGCCATTATAAGAAAGGTTGAGCCTTTGGAGATGAGAGAGTTGGAATAGGCTACTATTGGAATCAATGGTCCCAACAAGTTGGCTGCAACCGAGATCAAGGTCAATGACATGGCCAGTCATCTCGTCGCATATGACTCCATCCCACGAGCAGCAATCTCTGCTCATGTTCCATGAACTCGTTTTTGGGTAACGCTCCTTACCATACTCATCACAGTCCTCAGAGGCTGAGGGTTCTACAGAAAGTGTTCTCTTGAATTTTAGAAGAGCCGTGCTTTGATCTTTGCGACACGGATGAGGTATGGATGAAGAAAAAGAAGGAAGACAGAAACAGAGAAAGAGAAAAAATGAGAATTGTGTGTAGGCCATGTTTAGCATCAAAGAGTTTGAAAGTTGGTTGTTGGAACTAAGAAAAAGGCCAACCCAAATATATATAGGCAGACATTTGGTTGACTAGTCCAAGTTGTATTGCAGTAGTATAAATTTGGCAATAAAGTGAAAAAGAAAAATTGTAATTGTAAAATTAAAATGAAGTAATGCCATTTTCCTCATAATTGAAAAACTAAAATCTACCATTTAATCACAAAAGAAGGAAGAAGAAAGAAAGAATCAATAACAACTCTCATTTTAATTTTAATTTAATTTGTTCAAGTCCTCTTCTACTGTTTTCATTAGGTATAATACAGTGCTACGAAGTTTGTGAGGTTTAATAATCTTGAAGTGAGGGGAAATTATAGAAGATCGCGGCTCAAATCCCAGTAAAAACAAGAATTACTAGTGATTTTTGAGATGCCGAAATCGTGCTTTTAGTAGAGGTTTAGTGAGAATATTGGTATAGGCAACATGGTCATGAGTTCGAATAGAAGACAATGAACAACTAAGGATTTGTTCATATTGTAAGAGTTTGGTCATAAATTGACTACCTATGAAAAAAACTAATATAAAATATATAGCGACAATAATGCCCCTCTATACGAGACTCTTTAATGACTACATTGTGATGTTATTATTTTACCGTTAGAAGAAAATTCAAGACAAACTGTAACAAGAATTTAATTCAACCTTGACCCATAGTAAATTTGAAGGCAACTAAAAAGAAATAGGGAAATTAAAGTCTGTTATTCTCATATCTTGCTATGGAAATTTCAAAGAAAGCTGCGTCACATAAAGTCATTAAATTTGATGTAAAATCCAATGTTTGCTAAAGAAAAGAATACGAAAAAATAACTGGTAAATCCTTTCACTTGGTTAGACATTTAATTATGTCAACCAATTTTATTTTAAAAAATACTTTATTGAACCAGTAATTGGTCAATAGTCAAGCCTATTTAAGTAGCCAAAAGTGTAGCAAAATGTCATTCTCGAATATTAGACACGGCTAAGTCATATGACAATGTCTTTTTTGGTATAGTAATATGATATTGAGGGACCTGATTATACATGATATTGGAAATGAGATGTGGCCTTTTCTTATTCCTTTTTTGATTTCCTATTCGGTATTCGATATCCAAATTAGGGTCTTGAATAATTGAAATTTACGCCGCGTAAGACATATTAGAGGGGGAAGCACCAAGGTTAGTTCTCCACGGAGTGTTCCTCAAAATATCTTCTTTAATGCAACTAATTGTATAAATGCAGTTCTTTGAATTTTCAAGTAATTCCAGTAACTCTTGTTGTGGAAATTTCAATGAAAGCTACCAAACAGACAACTCCCTTTCAGATTTAATTTTGATACTGAAATAAATTACATTTAATAGGATGTCAATTGTTTAATTTGTTGTCAATTGATAAAATACTAAAAGTAGAGACATTTAGTTAACGAGAACATTTCTCTATTTCAAAAGCTCAACTTTAAGGATGGAGTGATTGCACCTATATATTCCATCACATTCTCTGATGGTAACTGCGATTTCGGAGAAAGAGAAAAGTCCAGTAGTGCTATCATATCAAGTTATCAATCAATTCCTACTGTAGAAAATAGTGTCATTCTCGAGTCAATGCACAAGTCTTGTCAGGAAAATCTAAAATAATCGGGCCAATCTATTTACCTATGAAACTTTTAACTTATTTTACTTCAAATAATTATTTTTAATCAGAAAGTTACCCATGACCAAAAAATAAATTGATGATAATAACCTCAAAAGATATTGAACATGCATATCTTTCTGACGGACAAACTTGTTACGGTAAGTGGTGCATCCAAGATTTAAATTTGGTGAGTTTAACCTTTAGAGTTGTGACCTGCTTAATATATTGTACTTCTGAATGCATGGTAATTTTAATGTAATACAATTAGTGATTTTTTCACATATACAAATGCTATATCTATGTTTCGTATCCAAAAATAGTAAATTCAGTTAAACTTGTTTTTTTCGAGTTACATCTACCTTTAACTATTTGCATAAAAGGATAATTAAAAAAATTTCAAATCCTTGCACGAGTCTCACCGTAGAAATTTCACACAAATTCCTTCACTTTGATTTTTCATTTTAATATGACTAGTCATTAGTTGAACGTATTTTTACTCTAAGTCCAAACATCAAAATGTAACGTGCTACTTATTTTGATGTGTTTATAATAATTGATAGTGATTTATTAAAAAGAATACAATTTTCTCAAATGCATTTAATAGGATTTCACTTGCTCAATTTGTTGCCAATTGGTAAAATACTAAACATAGAGAGATTTCTCTATTTTAAGAGCTCAAATTTAAGATCTATATCTAAGTATGGAGGAATTAAACCTTTATATTCCGCCACATTCTTTGATGGTAAGTGCAATTTCGAAAATGAAAGAGGTGAGATTAGGATTAAAAAAAATGATCTCCATAACCTTTTTTAGTTTAGAAACAAAGATATAAAATTATTTATTCAGTGAAATAAAATATCTATGTTACTCTCAAATGAAAGAAAGACTCCAATTGCAAAGACATAACTTTTTTTCCTTCTCAAAGTAAATGTAGAAGGCTCTACCACAGAAGTTTCAAGTGACGAGGTCTATTTGTTTTGAGAATTTTTTTTCTACGATGCACTTGTCCTTTCAATTTAAATTTTCAATTCAAATGAATGTATTCTTCACTCTAGTATCTAATTAGGATCATATGTTTAGTATCTTAGTTTTGCTAATGATGTCATTATGTTTAGTCAGACGAACAAATCTAATCAAGAATTCGCTGACCACCTATAATTTTTGGGGTCATTATGGGATAATTGGACTAGAGATAAAATTATAATGATAAAATCTCTTGCACCAACTTTGAAAGTTCTGTTAATCCATTTTAAATGATCGAATCAAACATTGAATAATTAAACACATTTTTTTGATCCCGAAAAAAAAGAAGAAAAAAGAGGAGAGAAAAATAAAATCAAGAAAGACTTTACAAGTCCTTGTACTAGTCTTGCTGTGAAAATTTCATATGAAAATTAAAACACACAAATTTCTATCTCTTTGAATTTTCGTATGATGTTACTACTCATTAACTAAAGGTATTCTTTACTCTAATCATCAAGGATCATGTGTAGTTAGTTTGAACTATAAAAAAAAAATATAATACATAAACATGCCCTTTAACTTGACCTCGTATAAAAAAGGCATAATTCTCCTCGAAGAAAAAAAAAAGGTAAAATTTTTTAATAGATGATAAAGCAAATACAGATCTCAATTTATTTTATTGAAACAAAAATTATTCACAATCTAATTATGAGTTTTATGGGTGCCCAAGAAGTGTGAGTGGTTTAATGATCAATTTAAAATGGCCTAATTATAAAAAAAAATGGGAATTAAGAAAAAGGTATGCAATTAAGGTATGACATTTGGTTGTGGGAACTAAGAAAAGGGCTACACAAATATATATAGGCCGATATTTGTTAAACTAGTCCAAGTTGCTTCTAGTACTGATAAGCTCTGTGTTTCATTATACTAGTCTTGGACTCCTCAATTTTCAAAGAGATGAAATCTTTTGCCCTTGTTAAAGTGAGAGACAAGGATATAAAATATATATATGTAGCATTATTTTTTCATTTTCATTTGCACTCCTCTCTATATATCAATGATGAAACTAGTGAAATAAAACATAAAATTTACTCTCAAAGGAAGAAAGAGAAAAGTCAAGCAAGGACCGATTCCTACCTCCATATGAAATCATCAATCACTTCCTACATTAGAAAATATTGTCATTCTCGTGTCCCAAAATATTAAATTCAGTCAAACTGTTGGTTTTGAGCTACATCCGCCTTTAGCGACTTACATAAAAGGATAAGTGTAACACCCCATGTTTTGACGCTTGTATAACGCAGTCTAAAATGACCATTAGAACTCCTGTATTGATGGTAGGCCATGTTTAGATGTTGTGGGTTGTGTTTGGGGTGCTTTAAGACCTTAAAACTGAGTGTGCGTCGCAAGGTAGACTTTATGCTAAGGTCGTGCATCGCATGTCCATCGCCAACAGCTACTGGAAGGGTTGTGCAATTGGCATGCATCGCCCACTTGGGGCTAGGCGATTGCCATGCATCATCCACTTGGGGCTAGGCGATTGTCGTACGTCGGCCACCTTGAGCTGGCAATTGCCATGCGCCGCATAGTAAAGGCAAGGTGGCATAAGTGCTGTGTTTTGTATTATTTTAGGAGCATTGAGGTCTTTTCACGCCCCATAACTATTTCCAGCCCAATATGGACGAAATTAAAGTCCTTAAACACATATTAACACTCAAAGAAATCCCCAAATTCTTCTTCCTTAAGCAGCAACCTAGGGTTGAACTCTTAAGCATCAAAGGTCAATTTCTCAATGTTTTCGTCATCGTTAAGGTATGTGGGACTATCATAATTGTTGGATAACGAGTCATGGGTCACCGTTGTGGACCGACTCGACCTGACCTGTTTCTTAATCAGAAAAATGAGAATAACGCATAGTCTTATTTCAAAAGAAAAGGGCGGAACGGTTATACAATAAATGTTTCCCAAAATCCCCTATATGTTCTTTTTAAAATTCTGACAAGATGAGGAGAAAGAGATTGGGTCAGAAACACAAAACCAAAAATAATCCGTCGATTACATTAACAAAATCACCAAAAGGGAGGCATTTAGTTTGTGGGGAAGAACACTCCATTTCCAAGAGAGACTAAGTAAACTTTGGGAAAATACTTTTCAATAGCAAATTCAACAATTCCCACTGCGAATTTAAGGTACACATACTGGTTTTTTTTACTCCAAATTTGCTTTCAATGGAATCAGAGACAGGTTTAATTGCCCTAATTTTACACGTATTATCTCAAGTTTAAATGTAATAAACTCTTGAAATTATGTATGAACATACCTGTGAGACGACAATTGTGTTATGGATCCCGTCAAACGCCCACAAATTGAGTGTTAGATCCGACAATTATTTTCTTTTCCCAAAATTCTGTTAAAGAACGAAGTTCATCCTAGATTTATTAAAAAAAAGGTTTCTTTTTTCTGCCATTGATGTTCTTTGAAAAAAGATGATAAGAAATGAGACATTTGGATGGAGAAGACTAAAACAAGAGTTTTATGAAAAGGAAAGAAAGTGTCGTGGGAAAAATGTTTGTGTAGAAACTTTTGGTCTTTGATGGCTTACACAACCCTCCAAAAAGTGATGAGCACTATGAATCCTTTAACAATATTGGGAATTGTGTTTTTTTTGTATTGATAACGAACAGTAATTATTATGTTCTTTAAATAAATGTAGTACTGGTTATCTTTAAATGAGGAAAAGAATAGTACTACTTGTGGCAGTGTTTTCTTAAACATAGCCTTTTATTTTTTAATAGTGTTATTAATTTTGAGAAATTGTGATATATATATTGAAAGTGTAATTACTTTCTTTGATTATCTAATTTTATTATCAAGACTATGATTTTATATGTGGTTAAAATTGATTTTGATATTCTTGTTTTTTAATTAATTTCTAATTTTAAAAACAGATTTTGCCTTCTACAATAAATTGTGACATAGAAGGTCACATTGAGTGGTTCAACCATTTTTATTATTTCTTGGTTCCTATTTCAGACATGGTTGAACAAGCACAAACTCGAATCACTCCAAGTGAAAGTTATGGATGTCAAGTAAAGAGAAAAAGTGGAAGAGCACGTCGTCAAAGGATATGTTTTCGAGGTCGTAAGATCATAAGAAATGGTGCCCCCAGGGAGATACAAAATCTGTTACGAAATGAAAGGGCTATGCGAAGGGAAAGAGAGAAGAAACTGAAAGAATTCAAGTCTTTTAAGATGACCCCTAACATTACTGTCGCTAGTTTTATACATTTGTTTGAATTAAAATATGTATAACTAGAAAAAAATGTAGAAATCTCGGATTGAGAAGCATTAGCTATTTTAGCAAATTCTCTCTGTGATCCTTGGGGTGAGAGATTAATTAATGTTTACCACGAGATTTGGCCTAGGTAACCTTTTTTGGGTGTATATAAGTCGTCTCGAATATTTGTGGGATGACTTTTATCTTTAGATTGACTTGCAACTTGAAATTCTTTATTAACTTTATATTATAAATATATTAAGTTGTTTCTCTCCTTCTATATAAATTTCATTCATTTATTTGAGTTTACAAAGACATAATTGAAAGCTATCATTCAAATACACATTAAGAAATTAATTTTGAATTTTGATCAAGTGTTTAGTTCGTAGATGGTGATTGGATTCGTAAGTGTCCTTTCGATTATACACTAAACATGAAATATTTATGTGAAATGATTAGCCTGAATGTGTAACTTGCATGCATAATTGATAAAATACTTGCGTGATTGTATCTTAATAACAGACAAGGCATCGAAAGCATAATTGTTGATTTGAACAAAGGAGAAAAACTAAATGGTGACAATTACGACATTTGGAGTCGTAAAATATGGTATGTGTTTGAAAACCAAAATGCTCTTGAAGTATTAACCATGTCTTATGTCTACCAGAAGAGGGTAATACTGCACAACACAGAAGAGACCTTGAAGCTTATAAGGCTTGAAAAAAGGCTGATTCCATTGCATGTGGAATCATTGTAAGTTCTATGGTTAATGACCTCATACATGAGTGTGAGGAATTTCCTAATGCCAATTTCATCTGGGCACACTTGCGAGGAACATATGGGGTACTTCTATTACCCGCCTCAAATAGTGACTATCAAGTTTGACACTTACAAGAAGTGTCATGATCAGAGCATCAAAAAATACCTTAGGGTGATGTCGAATATGATAGCTCAACTCAAAAGTGATGGTCACTTTCTCTTGGATGAGAAACAGGTTTAGATAGTGATCCGATCTATTCCCAACAGTTGGAAACACTTGAGGGTCAACTTAACTCACAATGATAGCATCAAACTTTTTTTGATGTTGCTCGCACGTTGAACTTGAAGATGAGTGGCTTGGTGCTGCTAAAGCTGCTTCTTATGCCTTTATGGAAGAATCAAGTGGTAATAAATCTTCAAGATTCAAGCGTAAGAAGAAGTGAAAAATGAACAGGAAGGGTAAAAAGATTAAAGAAGGACCCTCCGAGAAAAAGAACAAGCCAAATTCTAAGAAGGAAAAAAGTTTTTTCAAGAAGAAAGACAAGAGCAAGATGAAGTGCTACAATTGCCAAGTTCTGGGGCATTTTGCTCGTGAATGTTCTGAGCAAAAAAAGGTAGCATTTTTAAACGTATCTCTAAGTGCTACATATGTTTTTAGCATTGTTTTATTAACTGAATCTTATTCTATGTGGATTGTAGACTCAGGAGTCACCGACTATGTAAATCGATATCGAGAAGCGTTTGTGGAGTTCCATCGAGTTTCACCTAGATCAAGATGGATTTATGTAGGAAATAATGCAAGACTTGAAGTCAAAGAGATTGGCACTTGCAAATTAGATTTGCATGGAGGCTGTTTTTTAATGTTGCATGGCATCCTATACGCTCAAGAAATTCGACGAAACTTAGTATTTGTGTCTGTTCTTTTAGATGTTGGTTTTCATTTCTTTTTTAGTCATAATTGTGTAAGAATTATCTAGATAATGTTTTTATAGTTTTGGACATCGTTATAATCGCTTTATTATTTTAGATTGTAATCCTTCAACTTATGACTATTATGTTGATCATTGTGTAATATCATGTTATTCTAGTAATAATAATGTTGATATACTTACATGACATGCTAGATTGGGTCACATAGGGAAAGATTGAATGAACAGATTGGCAAAGGAAGGACATCCAGGTTCTTTCTCCAAAATTGAAATGCCAACTTGTAAAAAATTATCTTGCCAGAAAGATTACACGTAAACCTTTTGGGAAGGCTAAAAGAGCCGAATCCCCATTATAATTAATCCATTCTGATATATGTAGTCCAATGAATGTGAGGGCAAAGACTGGTGCTTTATATTTCATTACATTTATTGACGATTTCACGCACTTTAGTTATGTCTATTTGATATCTCATAAATTCGAAGCACTTGAATGCTTCAAAAGATATATGAATGAAGTTGAGAATCAAATAGACAAAAGTATAAAGGCATTAAGAATCGATAGAGGTCGTGAATATTTATAAAACATATTGAAGAACAATGTATTGAAAAAGTCATTATCAAACAATTAACTACTCCTTATACACCTCAACAAAGTGGTGTAGCCGAAAGAAGGAATAGAACATTGTTGGATATGATAAGGTCCATGATGGTGCAAACAAATTTACCAATATCTTTTTGAGGAGATGCATTATTAACTGCAGCCTACATATTGAATAAAGTGCCTTCTAAATTAGTATCTTCTACTCCTTATGAACTATAGACTGGTAACAAACCAAATGTTAATGATCTATGACCTTGGGGTTGTGCTGCATATATTAAAGATCATTTTGGTGAGTTTGAAAAACTAAGTCCGAAAAGAAAGAAAAGTATTTTTATAAGATACTCAGAACACTCCAAAGGGTATGTGTTTATTGGTGAATTCAAAGATGGAAGTACTTCTAAAATTAAATCACAAAATGTTACATTCCTGGAAAATGATTTTTCAATAAGGAGTGAAATAAAAAAATAAGCCTCTTTATGAAATGATAAATTCAGATGATCAAATAATGTCGCCGGACATACTTGATAATTCAATAGATCAAGAAATAATTTTTGATCCAAGTGGGAGTTGTGAATCCCAAAATTCTATTGAGGAATCTGACTTTAATTATGTAAGAGTACCAAAAAAGGTGTACCTAAATGATCTTATGATATTGAGGATTATGTTTTCTTGGTATCTCCCACAGAATTGGATGAACCTAATTCTGTGAATGAGGCTTTATGGAGTCTTGAAAAAGATGAATGGATAAAAGCGATGAAAGAAAAATTAGAGTCCATGAAAATCAATAAAGTCTGGAATCTAGTTGACCTTCCTTATGGGCGTAAATCTATTGAAAATAAATAGATTCTCAAATTTAAACGCAAATCGGATGGGATAATAGAAAGGCACAAAGCACGACTGGTGGCAAAAGGTTTTACTCAAGAAGTTGGGATAGATTATGAGAAAACTTTTTCACCAGTTGTGAAATTTATCTCAATTCGCTTGCTTTTGGCTATAGTTGCACGTTTAGATTTAGAATTACACCAAATAGATTCGAAGATCTCTTTTCTCAATGGAAAACTAAATGAGGAAATCTGCATGGAACAACCTGTAACTTTTGTTATTAAAGGAAAAGAAAAGATTTGTAAATTAAACAGATCAATATATGGCCTAAAGCAGTCTTCAAGGCAGTGGTACCTGAGATTTCATAAAAAGTGATTTCATTTGATTTCACTATGATCGATGAAGACCATAGCATCTATGTGAAATAGTCCAATGAAATGTTTGTGATTCTTTCACCTTACGTGGATGATATTTTATTAGCTAGAAATAATTTAAAGTATATAAAAATTGTTAAGCCATGACTTTCAAAGTCATTTGACATGAAAGATAAGGGTAAAGCAGACTATATATTGGTGTTAAAATCCAAAGATATTATTCCAAAAAAATTTTAAGTCTTTCTCAAGAGATATACAGAAAGAAAATTCTAGAACGCTTTCGAATGAATAGTTGTAAATCCGTGGATACTCATATAGCAAGAGGTGAAACTTTAAGCCTTGAAATGTGTCCAAAGACTGTAAAAAAGGAAGACATGTCTCGAGTATCATATTCTAGTGCAGTTGGGAGATTGATGTATGTTATGGTGTGTACTCGCTCAGACATTTGTTGTGTCGTAGGTCTGGTAAGCAGGTATCAATCCAATCCTAAAAGAGATTATTAGAAAGCAGTAAAGAGAATTTTTGATACGTGAAGGGAACTGCTGATTATTCACTATGTTATAGTGGATATGATTTATCCATAAGAGGTTATACAGATGTTGATTGGGCTGGTGACCGGTATGATAGAAAATCAAACTCCTGTTATGCCTTCTTACTAAATAGTGGTGCAATTTCATGAAAAAGTAAGAAAAAAACTTGCATGTCCGTGTTAAATATGAAATTCGAATTTGTGGCTTGTGCGTTTGCAGTACAAGAAGCTGTTTGATTGAAGATATTCTTTGAGCATTTGAACATCGCAAAGAATTCTAAGGGTCCCCTTATTTTATACTATAATAGTCAGGCGGATATCGCATATATGAAGGATCCTAAATATCACAGCAAGACCAAGCACATTGACATTAAGTATAACTTTATAAGAGACATAGAAGCAAGTGGAGAAATAAGTTTACAATAAATTCCTACATGAGAAATGATAGCTAATCCCTTTACAAAGGTAATATCTAGAGACTTATTGGAGAAACATGTTATGGATCTAGGATTACGTAGGATATGATTATATTTCTTTGTTGTAAGATGATTTGATTGTAATTATTATCAATATAAGAGTCTTGAATTTATGTTCAATCTCATATGCATGTGAAAGTATATTTTATTGATATAGTGTGTCGAAAAAGTCGTGAGATTGGCTCTCTCACATGAGCAATCGCCTATTACGTCAAGGAATGTGAAGAGAAAAGTTTCACTATCAGATTATGACTTGTTTTGTAAAGCCAGATGTGAGTTCCTCTAAGAATATGTATTTGAATATGTATATGAGAATTATTAAAGAAAGAAACTTAGGTTAGACATTTAATGATGTCTAGACCTAGATCTGTACGATGTTGAATGATTACAAAGATTGAGACACATGCACCAATATAAGGTGAGAATATCATAGCACGTATGTTAAGCGGCCAATGGGTTAATGAGAGAATAAATCCTTGCTTCTTCATTGTGTGATACCCTCAAAGTTATTTTAACTTTTTAATGAAATAACCTTAGACCTTTGACTGTTTCTTGAAGTTTCGATTGATGTTGCTACTTTAGCATATTACTAATAGCCATGAGAAATTCTGCAATGTAGTGCAGTCTAGGAAAGCAGTTGATTAGAAATAGATAGATTCGAGTAGAACGGGAAGACAATTAAAATAAATGTTTTAACTTTTTACACAAGTTAGCTATTACACTAACTGTTATGATTCAGACAGAATAAGAAAACCAAAAGTAAAAGAAAACAAGAACAACACACAGAATTACGTGGAAACCCTTGCAGGAAAAATCACAGGCAGAGGCAGAGAAGGTTTCACTATAATGGACAAAGAGTACAATGTGGAGAAAGCTGAATTTTTTGAATAACGAAAATAACCCACTAAATCACACTTATATAGTACGTACATACAAATAGGTCCTAGGCCCAAAAATATAAAGGTCCATACACCACATACCCCATTGAAAAACACAAATATGGTTCTCACCATGAAACTTCCAGGGCCGAACTAACAAAATTTGGGTCACAACTTTAAAAATCTCCACCTTGACACGAATTCTAATTCAGAACTCAAATTCATTTCAATACAAACTCCCCACCTCTTCCATAAAATACCCTAAGGGCACATCTTAATAGCTAACACCAACTAAGTCCAAGCAATGCTCAAACTTGGCACTTGGTAGTGTCTTGGTGATCACATCAGTAGGGTTATCATGGGTACTAATCTTGGTTACCACAATATCACCACGAGCAATAATTTCATGCATAAAATAATACCGAACATCGATGTGCTTTGTCCTCTCGTGAAACATCAGATCTTTTGTAAGGAAGATAACACTCTAATTATCTTAAAAGACCATAGTAATCTGTAAGTCTTTGCCAAGTTCTCCGAACAAACCCTTCAACCAAATAGCTTCTTTGAAAGCCTCTATAATAGCCATATACTCTGCCTCAGTAGTTGAAAAAGCAACCGTAGTCTGTAAGGTGGATTTCCAACTGATAGCAAAACCACCAATGGTGAAAACATAGACTATAAGGGATCTCCTTTTATCATGGTCTATTGCAAAATCAAAATCAACATACCCGATTACTCTATCTCTATTTCACCCAAACTGCAAACAAATATCAGCAGATCCATGCAAGTATCTGAAAATCCACTGAACTATTTTCTAATGTTCTTTGACAGGATTTGCCATGTATCTTCTAACTATACTGACAACATATGATAAATATGGTCGGGAATACACCATCGCATACATAAGAGACCCGATGGCACTAGAGTATGGAACTCGAGACATATAATCACACTCATCATTTGTCTTTAGAGATAAAGTGGCCGAGAGTTTGTGTCGGATTCTCCAATGATATACTGCTTGACACATTCATATTGCTCAGACTCTCAAAAAATATTACTATCACATATGGCTCAAACTCTCAGAAAATGTTAATCACACCTTGTATTGGATCCTCCTTGATACACTATTTGACACCTACATATATTGCTCGGAGTTTCCAAAAATGTTGCAACACTTTGTTGGTTCCTCCAATGATACACTACTTGACACCTATATATGTTGCTCGAATCCAAAAATATTGCATTTCAAGAAGATTATACTGCCAATTTTTTCTACTATATTTGCACAATTTTTTTTTCTGTAACTGCTTTGTTGACTATTTCATTTTGGTGTTTTATCGGATTTTTGTATTCTACTGCTTTGCCTCTGTTCAGGCTTACACTTAGTTGTACGCCTTCTTATATATATCTAAACGAAGTGCAGTTCAATCCTTTTTTCAATTAAATATTTGAATACTAATCCTTGCTCATCTTCTTTGCTCTTATGTAACAAGTCTCAATCGAACAACTGAATACAGAATAACCAAAATTACACCTTAGCTCCTCTGAAACATGACATACTCTTATCATATAAGAAAGAAGTACATAATTAATTTTCTTGCAAAATTTGATTACTCAGCAAATAGTATATGTAAAGTTTTAGTATATCCACATTCGCCGCCTTTACATTTGCATTTTATAATACATGTTCCAATCCGACCTCTAATCAATCATAAATTTTATACTTAGAACATATCATAATGTTGGGGCCATACTGATACGAGCTATGATACTCTAGTCTTATATATAAATATATATATATACATTTTTTCAAAAGTACTTATTTTTAATCAATCGGACGAATTAAAATTAATCTAGAATCCATAACAAAGCACGTGTATTCCCCTTCCCAATATACCTTTACGCGTGCCTTCCCCCTTTCCCAAAGCTGCAGTGCCATGTCTCTTCAATTTTCCACAAATACACACAAACAACAACTGACTTTTCTTGTCTCCTTCTCCTCTCCTCTCCTCTACAATCATCAAACGGGAAACCTATCTGCGGCTCCATAGCTGCCGCTGTCTGCCATCACTGCAAAGATCCCGCCCTAAATTCGTCATGCCAGCTCGAAAATCCGAGAAATCTAGAAGGCTAAGCCCCAAATTTGTGTAAAAAACGAAAAATCTTCAGATCCGCCATTAATGGCTTCAAGTTGGGGTTTTTCAGAAGTTTGGAGATTCGAATTTTGAATTCCCTCCATGTTTTCTCATTTGTTTCAAATCCGAACTTTGAAGTCCGGATTTTGGCTATAAATAGCCGGATTACCATGACTTGAGAGGTGGGGGGGGGGGGGAGGGTGGAAGAAAAATGAAAAAAAAAAAGAAAGTAGAAATCGAGTGAAGGCAATAACAGGGTGGAAGATCGGTGAGAAAGGGCTGAATTTCGTGAGGAAAAGAAAGGAAAATTCGAGTTACTGGATTAGCTGGTTTCTTCCTCTTGTTTTTTTTTTTTTTTTTTTTTCCTTCCAAATTTCACGCCCCGAAGTTGAGTTTAGCAGCCGGAATACTTGACGGAAAACCCAAGTTTGCTGCACCACACAAGGTGCGAATCTACCTCCCTTTCTTCCTTTCTTGCCTTTGTTCGTTTTTTTAGTTTCATTCTGGCTCTGTGAATGTGAAAAAATGTGAAAGCTGTGGTGATCCGAAATTATCCGTTGCCGCTGTTCTGGGTCTGTGGATCTTTAGAAAAAGAGAAAACAAAAACAAAGTTTATGTTTACCTGAAGTAGTGATATTTGACGAGATGAATTAAGGGACCCATTTTTTAGTTGGACGATCCGGATGCTATCCTAGGCTTGCAGAGGCAATGTTTCCGTTCTCTTGTTTTATTAACAACGTGATTTTCAATGTTATTCTCGTAGTCTGTTGGGATGGTTATTGCCTATGATACTGCATTGTTATTCCGTGTACTTGGTGTAAAGGAGATTACCTAACCTTCTGAAACAGAATTGTATGCGAGTGTCCTGTGTTTTCTTATTTTCTTCAAGTTTAGGTCATAGCGTTATTGTTTGTTTTTGGGACACCAGATTTCCAAAAAAAAGGGGAGAATATGATTCCGTCGATGTCCATTTTGAGGTGCCTTTTTTTTTTTTCCGAGTTTGACTCGGACTAAGTTCGAAAACTTTCGATGAATCAAATTTTACTTACGTTGTATGTTCTTATGGTACTTGTGTATAACTGTGAGTTCTTTTATGTTAATAATCACTTGGAAACTACCCCCAACTAGTTTTCGTGTGAATAAGTTGCCTGAGCAATTGAACTTGCATTCTGAACCTCTGTTTTGTACATTGTATGTCACTATCAAGTGTAGTCAACATTTGTTAGCGCACCGATTTTGGTTCAAGCATAAATATACGCATGGGTTGGTGCCGTCCTAAGATTAGTGAATTATGGTCTTATGTTGATATAAGATTCTGACTATTCAATTTCTAACAAGCTTGAAAGTTCTAATCTTGATAACCTCGTCTAAATTTTCACTTCTTACTTCTATTGGTGAGCTTTGAAAAAGTAGGGGGTTTAATTTGATTTATTTTGCAGTGTTTCCCGTCTTTGAATAAATTAACTTGGAATTGCTTCTAATTTTCTTTAGATTAGAATGATAATATTTTAAGTGGCTTTGAGATATTATTGACCTGTAAGATTCATATGAACTTTGCTTGCTAAATGTTGCTCCACTTAGTAATAATCTGCCAGGTGCACGTTTCAGCTTTTTTTTTTTAGTGTCGCGCTTAATCACTGCACGGAAGTCAGAATTATTTGGTCATGCAGCACGTTATCTTTGCCACTTATTTATTTCACTAAAATTTGATTTCTAATTCTTATCTTTCCCTTTTTTACATGTGAATCCGGGAGTTAAAATTTCGCAACGGAACTCATCTTGGCTCTACTATCCGGTCAGCCGCTACTAGGATCGCAGAGCTCCGGGATTGCATGTACTTGAAAGCTCAAGTCTGTTAGGAGTCTAGTATCTCTCAGTCCCTTCTCTTTGTTTAATATTAATGCTATGTTATTACTTTTCTAAAATTTGAGACAATAATTAGTTATTGTTGGTTATTGAAGTTTTGTTGCTTTGTTTTGTTTATTTTGCTTTATAATTTGCAGGTTTTCTTCGAAATAAATTAATGTCTTTGCCCTTTTTCTCAATTAACGCATGACTAGTTAAAGGGATTTCTTCTTAAATAAAAAAAGGATTTTAGCAATATCATATTGGACTAGGGATTTCTTCTTAAATAAAAAAGGATTTTAGCAATATGATATTGGACTAACTAGTTACTCGCCTCAACAATATTTTATTTAAAACAACGAGCGTCACAATTTTCATGTTTTCTTGGCATAAAGAAAATATAATTTTTTTTAATGAATGGCTAAAAACTCGAACCTTAATTAGGGAAGTTGTTTATCAATTCTAACACACTTGAATAAATTAAATTGTATTAATATGTTATCACATTTTATTCGTCCTTCACCACCAGTTTCAAATATCTAGTCTTTTAAAGAACCCAAACAAAAATAAAAACGCAATTACATATAAAACACACTATTGTATATGAAATGTTGTCGTTGTTATTTTTTTTTTTTTTGGTAATTAGGAGCATTTAAATCGACATATAAGGTATTACATCGCCAGGGCCAGTCAACCAGGGTTAATTACAAAAAGATTGCAGTTTTGCTCAATTAGAATTTGAGCATTTGCTTTAATGAATCTTTCAAAAAATAGTTCCTCGCATGTCTGCTTTCAATTTCTGAAGAGCATACCCAGGTGGAGCTTGCAAAAGAAGAGATTATTCGAAGATATTTGTGGCTGCTCCCTGCTTGGCTAACTTATCAGCTACTTGGTTCTGTTCCTTGAAGCAATGTTGGACTATTGTATCCCCTGCCTCCCTCAGCTTTGACCTGCAAAGAGTAACAATGCCATCGATCTTTGAGCATTTGTAATACCTCCAATTAATCAGTGCTAACTTCAATAGGGGTGAGATTTTGTTGGATAGCGATAGAAAGGCCAACCTTGAGAGCTAGTAGCTCCATTTGGTTATTAATAACAAAAATATAACTTTGGGTAAAGCCTATCAACTATTCATCATTGTGGTTGCGTATTACCCCGCTATACCCCCTCTTCCAGGATTGCCAAGACAAAAATCATCTACATTGAGCTTGTAGTGGCCTATTGGTGGGTGGATCCAGTTGATGTAAATGGTAGTCTTGAGGACTCTACAGTGAGATTTGTTGTTGAGTAGAGTACTCAGTCGCTTCACTATAAGCCTGTGAGAAGGAAGGCTTAACAGTTTTTTGTTGGAAGATGTTGTGGTTCCTAGTCTTCCATATTTCCCATAGGCAATAGGGGATAATTTCATGCCAAAGAACCATGCAGCTGAAAGCTTTATGCTTTATGATCCTCCACACATTAGACCAGTTGGTGTTGAAGAGATTTGAAAGGTTACCAGTAGGTGAACACGAAGCTTCACTGAAAGTGTCTGCCCAGATAGAATTGGTGGAGGGGCAGTTGAAGAATAGATGGTTTGTATCCTCAATGATGTTGGGGCAATGTTTACAGTGAGGGTTTATATCTAGGCCTTTCCTGGCAATATTGAGGCCAGTGGGGAGTCTATCATGATGAAGTAACCACATAAAGAATTTGATCTTAGGATCTATGGGGAGGCACCAAAGCCAGTTGAAGGATTTGTCTGACTGAAATTTAAGGTTGGTATTGTGACGGATCAGGTGATGGTAAGCACCACTGGTGGAGAAGGTTCCTTTGCCATTTATAGTCCAGACAAGGGTGTCTAAAGCTACTTTGGGGTTAGCAAAGAAGGAGTTCTTGATGTGGTGAATGAGATCCTGGGGTATGACCATGGAGATGTTGTCAAAATTCCAAGAGCCCTGATGCCAGACCTGGCTGAGTTGGACCCTCTCATTTGAGTTGGATAGAGGGCCATAGATTAGGTTCCTTAGGGGTAGAGAGTTGGGGATCCACCTATCATACCAGAAAAGCACCATGGAACCATCCTTGATGGCCTAGGTGGAGATTTCTTTGCATTTGGCCTAGCCTTGGTAAATATTCTTCCAAGTCTTGGAGGCATTGGTGTGACACACCATTAATGGTGTGCAAAAACCGAATCGATAAAAATGTTATTGATTTATTAGGTTAATGATTTTTATTGGTTTTATAAAAAAATTTATTGGGTAAATGGTTCGGTTTCGGTTTTAGCTTATTGGGTTATTGGTTAAACCGATAACACAATAAAGATACACTATATTATTGTTTTATCCATATTTATGTTATATATAAATATCTCTCTCTCTCTCTCTCTCTATATATATATATATATATAGATAGATAGATAGATAGATATGTGTATGTTTATATATTATATGCACTACTTATTCACAATTCAGTGATTCACAAAGTATTAAACTATTCAGGGCAATGAAGACACAACATAAAGCTCGGCTATTATCGTATTGAAAAGCTTGAAGCATTTATAGCTTCCAACAATTAGGATTTTTTTTTTCTAACTAACGTTCAGTTCAAGTCCAAAGATTCTTGTAAACTAAAATGCATTGCGTAGGATTTTGGCGGTAACCAAGATTTCATTTTTTTATGTTAGTTGTTACTATTTCTATTTTATAAGTATTTTCTTATTGGTTAAACCGAAAATCGAACTGTTAAGGACCAAAAATCGATAAATCAAAACTGATAAGAAAATATCTTATTGGTTGGTTATTGATTTTACATATTTAAAAATCAAAAACCGATAAACCAAATCAATCACACATAAAATCGAACTGAACCGACTGATGCACACCCCTACACACCATGCTATCCTGGCTATATTTTCTTTTCAAGACTTTAACCCAAAGGCTTTCAGGCTGATGCATGACTCTCCAGGAAAGACTCATAAGGAGGGAATTATTTTTAAGAGAGGCTCTTTGGATTCCAAGTCCTCCATCAACTTTAGGAAAAGTCACATTTTTCCAAGAGATCATGTGAATTTTCCTTTGCTCATCAGTAGATCCTCAGATAAAATTCCTAATGATTCTGTCAATATGTTTTAGAATTTGATGAGGGATGAAGATGTACTTGATGATATGGTAGGGGATGCTGCTAAGAGAAGCCTTGGCAAGGATGGTTCTTCCAGCCATGTGAAGGAACTTGGATTTCCATCCTCCAAGTTTGTTGTGGGGGGAATCCGGGATGAAATAGAAATCCATGTTCCTGGGCTTTGAGTGGAAAATGGGAACCCCAGGTACCTGCCCATGTCCTCCTTGGGCTTGATGTGAAAATGGTGAGCTAACTGGTTCTTGAGCTGATTGGAGCAATTATTAGAGAAAATAACTTTGGATTTTAAATTATTTACTCTTTGACCAAAATCGAGAGAGAAGCAACTAAGAGTTTCAGTGATGGTCCTACAGTTCTATTCATCAGCTTTGGCAATAAGAATAAGGCCATCAACAAAGAAAAGATGGGAGATCCTAGGTCCTTTTCTGCTGATTGAAATTGGATCCTATTTGAGAAGGTCTACTTCGTCAATCCTTCTATAAAGGATTTCTATGCATAGAATGAATATATAGAGGGAGATGGTGTCCCCCTGTATGATTCCCCTAGAGAGTTTGAAGAAGGTGTTTTTACCCCCATTTATGACGATAGAGATGGGGGAGGTAGAAATGCAAGACATGATAAGCTTGATGAGATTGCAGGGGAAGTTAAAGAAATGCAAGGCCTGCCTTATGAAAGACCATTCAATCCTATCAAAAGCTTTTTCTAGGTCTATTTTAAGCATCATGTTAGCTTTCTTACACCTTATTTTTTAGAAATGAGTGATGTATTCCTGGAGAGTAAACTAGCTTGAGAATTACTAATGAGGTCCCCTAGGTGCATCTTTATTCTATTGGCAATAATCTTGGTAATGATATTATATTGGGTGTTGCAGAAACCAATAGGTCTAAAGTTCCTGAAGTGAGTGGAATTCTTGCATTTAGGGATCAAGCGAAGGTAGGTTGAGGTAACATTTTCATTAATGGAGGAAGAGGTAAAGGACTGAATACAAAATTGAAAGATGGAAGGCTGAAGGATATCCCAGTATTTCTGATAAAAAAAATAGGTGGAAACCATCTGGTCTAGGGGCCTTATTGGGCTGGAAGGAGAAGACAACTCTTTTAATATCCTCCAGGCTAGGGATGACATCAAGGGTTTGATGGGTATCAGAAGTTAAGGACCCCTTAGAAGAGGGGTTCTTTTGGAAGCTAAGGTAGGAGTGAGTTTGTTCAGAGGAATAGAAATGATGGTAGAAGTAGAGTATAGTGGTGGAAATATCCTCCTGAGAGTAATGCCAGTTTCCCTGGTCATCTTTAATGGAGTTAATCCTCTTATTCCTTCTCCTATTAATGGTAGAGGAGTGGAAAAACTTAGTATTCAGATCTCCATCAGTGAGCCAGTTTATTCTGGACTTAAGCTTCCAAAATTTCTGTTCTTGTCTTAATAACTCACTGTACTCTATGGAAAGCTGGAGTTTAAGATTATGCAGAAAGGAGCTATAAGGGTATTCCCCAGCCCTCTGAATACCCTCCAATCTTGCAAGGAGCTTCCTCTTTTTTTGGAAGAGATTTCCAAAGATCTCTCTATTCCAGGAGGTGATGATAGGTTGGAAGTTGGTGATGGCTTGAGTAAGGTCAGTGTTTCCAAGGAAGGTACCTTTGACCATGTCTGGGAAAGTTGGGTGAGAACACCAAATTGTTTCCATTCTAAAAGGTTTAGAGGAAATGATATGGTGTTTTGAGATAGTGATCAGTATAGGGGAGTGATTAGAGTGGTTCTGGGCAGGTAGGTTACAGAAGCCTCAGGGAAAAGGTCTATCCAAGAGTGATTAGCTAGACACCTATCCAGTCTTTCAAGGATCAGGGAACCTTGTTCCTGAACCTTTTGTTGGTCCAGGTGAACTTGCTGCCCTTGAACCCCAGATCAACTAGATTGCTTTGGTTAATACAATCCCAGAAGAGAGTTGGTCTATTATTGTTTATACAATTTCCCTTAAATTTCTTAGAAGATTTAAAGATTTCATTAAAATCCCCTACCACCACCACCAGCCAGGCATTATTAGGAGAGTCCCTTATGGTATCAACAAAGGTCATTAGCTGGTTCCATAGGTTCTTCCTCTCCTCAGGACAATTGCTAGCATAAATAACACTAAAAAACCAAGTAGAAGGGGGGTAACTAACCTGCATAGTGACATGTATACCTTGAGAAGAGCTATTGATGTCATTGATGGTGATGTTGTCATCATTCCACATGATGGCAATGCCACCAGAGTTTCTAACTGCTGGGTATTGAATTTTCTTAGCAAACCCAAGCATATCTGCAAGATGGTTATAGTCACCCATGCGAGTTCCAAGAGGGCCAGAATGAGGGGTTTGTGGAGGTCTACCATTGCTTTGCAGTACCTTTTGAAATCAGCACTGTTTTCACCCCTAGTGTTCTATAGTATGTAGTTAATCATGAAGGGATATGGGATTGAGGGTTCCTGTAGTACCTCCTTGCCCTTCCCCTGGGTTGATGTTCCTTCCTCCTGATGTTTCCTCCTTCTTGAAAGGGGTGACATCTTGGTCTTGTAAAAGTTCCCAATCCTGGGGGATGAGGAAATAACTTCTAGGTCGAAAGTTCTTCAGTTTTGTGGTAAAAGGATTATTGACATCTCACTTATGACATCCTCGAAGATGAGATGAATTGGCTTTCCTAGAGTTTCCACGTCTGTTCTTGGAGCTCTCAGAGATGCCAAGATGCTCTCCATATCTAGGTTGTTCTCTCTTAGGGCCTCTAGTGTTAGCTCCCTTTCTATGACCTCCTGAGGGGGGGTTGGGGTCGAGAAGGGTTTGTTGAGCCTCTAAATTGGCAGGGGTGGAGAAGGATCCGTATAAGAACACATTATACAAATGACTTTCGTTAAGTGGATGAGTCACTGTACATACAATCGTAATAAGGATCTATATATAAGTTAACATTATCCAATCATTCACACTACCGAAAGTAACAGTTGAAACTATAGTTACGTATGGCAACTTTAGATTTTCTATGAAGCCTCTAATAGAATCTATAATGGTACAATGCTAGATGGTCGAGATAGGGCCCCGACATACACAAACCATAACCAGAAGTATGACCCAGAGTACTCTGAGGTCTCATCTCCTGATAAGAATGGAACTTACCAATTGCTTCGCTGAATACTTAGCAACTGCCTAGTGTGAAGGTCTGTCAGCTTGTATACCTGACCCTGCTTTGTAGAAACATAACACCCCCAAACTTAAGGACGTTAGTACATATACAACAGGTACTAGTATGTAAAGCAGACAGAATAACAAGTAGACATACAAGGATGCTGAATGAATCAAAATAACATGAGAAAGTATAGACAACTGAGTACTAGAAAATCTAGTCTTAAACTATAACTTATGAGCCTACAAATGATAGGTACATAATATGAAACTAAAATCTATGCATTTGTCTAATTAACCTAACATATTGTATAACTCTTATGAGTTATTAATTCTTATGAAATGCCTAGTACTTTGCCTAGGTGATGTCCCACAACTACCTCTATTACAAATGACCATATGATGGCTTACCGAAGGCAATCTGAGGCAAGTATAAAGCATATGTTTCTCACATACTCATTGCTATGATCTCATATGTATAACTGTAATCGCAGTTTGTATCCATGTACACCCCGCCCAGAGGCTCACTATGAGGGTCTGCCCACAGGCCATATATTGGCTCGAGTCAGGAGAAACCAAGACATGACTTTCCAGCTAAATCCAAATGCAAATGATGCCACGAGGGCGGGTACGCCACAATGTTTGGGCTCACTATAATGGTCTAGTCTCGATCATATGCACAAAATCATGTCGAGATATGCCAAGCCAAACCTATGTACCGTCCCGTCGTTAACTTTATCAAATAATGCCTTATAGGCCTATGCAATTATATTGCAGTAAATATTGTTTAGGCACTCAAGTAGCAATATCATTTTAGCAATTAATTTCTTTGACCATAACATCCATCAATTCAAGTGTTAGCTCTTTGGTTTTATACTATAACTATGTACTATGTCTCTTTCACGTAAAACATTATGGATACCCGACGAGAAAGGGTGATATGAATACTATGACCTCAACGAGTAGACATGTGAACTATGAAAATGAGTGGTTTCGAGTGAAGAACGAGTGCAGATAATTGGTTAGGGAAAACAAATAGGCACGTATTTGACGTTTACTAAGAAAGGCTCTACTTATATGCCAAATAACTTAACTCTTCTAGGAGAAAGGGTAAGCTAGCATCGTGCCTTTATAGAGGAGAAGGTTTTAGCTCTACATATCTTAATTCCCGATTTTAGCTCATCTGTAATATCGTCGATGCCCTTCTGGTGACCGTCTTCTTGGATCTTCCCTAATAAGAGTAACCCCGTGAGTTTCGAAAAATCCCCAAGGAATCCTAATTTCTCCCCGGACTTAAAAGTTTGATGCAGATTGTTTGAATTCCAACTATCGAGGTTAATACTTTCTTGCCAATACTCCCCCTTAACTTTACTCCAACTACGTCAATTTGTTATCATACTCTGAGATTTGCTTCGAATATTGATGAATCTCAACATATAATCCACTGGGCGAATCTCCTCCTCCCTAGGAACAACGAAGTAACTCTCTACTTAAAAGTACATGAATGAGTAGGTAATTTAGAAAGTAAAGATTTCTTATATCAATACGGGATAAATTTCACATTAAAAGATTCTGAATGTACAGAGAATATGAAATGATTTAGGTGCCTTATATTAGGGCCAAATCTCTTAAGCGGTGGGTTAGAAGGAACTTAAATCTTATCAACTAGATAGGAGTTGGAATAAGAATGGACAAAGTTGCTGACTTAAGCTTTTGAGGCGGTGAAAACTTATCAACTAGTGGGACTTATTTTATTACTATCCAAAGTGACTAACTTTCCAACTTTCTATCACAAATAAAAACTCTAAATACCTTACTATCTAGTTAATTTAAGTATACATATATATATACACACACATGCACACACATATCTCTACTGGTAAAAATTAGAATATTTAGGAGTATATTGAGAAAATATTTCACTGTAGTTAATTCGTCGTAGAATATGTACACCACATACGAATTACCGATTAATAATTATGTTCGTTAAATGTATTACACTCTACCTAAAATCTTCTTAGGTACTATAATGGCTCCATACATTCCCTACATACGTCAAGTGGGCCAAGCCTTAACTCTGAAATATGAGGTGTTACATTATCCCCTCCAAAATAGTTTCTACTGGGTTGGGGCCCCCAGGTGTTAGCACAAAAGGGGGGCCCTCTCTAATATTTGAGGGATTTTTGATAGGAGGAATGGTAAGGACTGCTCTGTGAGGGTTATCTCTGCATTCATCATCTCCTGAGATAGAAGGGCTATCTGGGTTTCGTTGGTTAGCCTCATTAGTGTTGACAGTCATATGTTTTGGCCGAAATTCAGGAAACCCTGATTCAACCCCTCCATCACTACTTGAGCTAAGTGGCATGGGTCCTGTGTTAATACCCTGAATTTGATCTCCTGCCATTCCAAGTGTAGGGGGATTACCTGGTTTGTTAGACCTATCTCGAACCAAGAGGCTCGTATGTGGGTCATTGGGAGAGGGACTATTGTGAAGGTCAGGAGAGGAGGGGGGACCATGGGTTGGTCCATGGTTAAGAATAGTAGGGGTAGTTTTGGAGAGTTCAGTAATGTGTGTAGAGGAGTACTCAGTGAAAGTTCTAGAAATGGAATGATTAAGGGAGGTAAAGGGTTGCTCCTCCATTTCAGTCATATCAGAGTCAGACTGACTAACTTAGGCAGGATAGGGGGGTTAGAAGTCATAGGGAGGGGGTTAGAGGAAGTCTGAGTATGGATCAACTTTCGAGGCTCAGCTGTCTCAAAAGTCTTTGACAAGACTGGTAGGACTTTTTGGGCCTCCATTTCCAGAAAAGGAGATTTTTGGGCTTTATTTGGAGGGATATTGGGCCTGATGGAATCATTTTTTCCCTTCTTAGTAAAATCCACACTTAAGAAGCCCAAATTGGTTTCAAAAGGAGTTGTGGGTTCCTTATTAGGCCTGGAAGAACTTGGGCCATTACTAGAACCCAAACCGCTTGTGCGAGCATGGTAATGGGCCACAGGGTTTGGGAGTCTGTTAGTTCTGCCTTGGGGTAGGGTTACGGTGCTAATCGCCTTGACTTTCCCGGCAGCTATATTAATGGAGGTAGAAGACTTACCTAGGCCTGTTGCAGATAATTTTGCATGCGTGTTTTCCTTAGTCAGGTGTTTTCGTCTTGATTGTTTGAAGGTCATCGTAGTCCATTGATTCTTACGCTCCATTGATTGGCCATCACTTTGTGGGTTGTCGTCGCCTTGCTCCGGTGTGCTGGGCTTCCACTTTGGGCAATTACTCCTAGTATGGCCCAACGTCCCGCAAATATTGCAAAGGAAGTCGTCCCCTTCGTAGTGAAGAGGTTGTTGGTGGCTTCTGATGTTGACCGCACTTTTGACCTGGGTGTCCATCGGAACTTGCACGCATATCCTTCCGTAGCAGCCACGCAGTGCTGCGGATGTACATGCATCGATTTTGACGAGGGATCCAATTTTCCTCCCTACTTTCTCCAAGATAATTCGTTCGTAGAACTCAGTTGGCAATTCCGGTAACCTGACCCAAATTGCCGTGGTGAGGACTTTAGAATCGCTGGGTACGAAGTTAGGGACCCAACTCCGGACTGATAAGTAAGCACGGGCGACGAGCCATGGACCTTGTTGGAGCACCCTCCTTTGAATATCCTCTCTAGTAAATTTAGCTGTGTAGAAGTCTTTGCCCAGATCTATTAGTGGAAAAGGATCACTTATTTTCCACAGATCCGCCAACTTCTTGTGTAAATAGTGGTGGTTGAACCTTTTGCCCACCGCTTTCACAATAACCGAGTGACGCCATGGATTTTAAATCCTTTCCTTGTCCTCCATCGTTAAGGGTACACAGTCGTTTGACTCCATTGGATCTACGGAGGGAGAATCCTCTGGTAACATTGAGGAGTTGGAAATGGTGTGGCTTTGAGCCTTGAGAATGTCGCTTTATGAAGCAGTAGCAGGTTTCTTGGTATCTTCCTGAGAGGCTCCTTTATCTAGTGGTTCCGGTGGGATGAGGGTATCGAGGGGACGGTCCTCCATGGTTTTGTCCATGAGAGAGAATCAGAGGTTAGTATTTTGCCCAAGTTTACTTTATGCTCTTTTACGTGACCAAGAAAGTCGTTACTATTTTATTTATTTATTCTTTTAAAAATAAAATATTATTATTATCATAATTACTACTACACTTTGTTCCAACGACATAGTTATACGTGTATTTATTATTATTATCTACTTTAACTGCTACTTTAAAATATTTACAAATAAGTAAACAATCGTCCAATTTCTTATACTTCAAGAATAGTCCAGTCTATTTTACTCCAAAAATTAATACGTGGACGTATTTTATACATTTATTTGTTTATTTTTGAGAGATGTATTTTGTATAACCATTTTGTATAACTATACTTTCGAAATAAATAACCTTTTATATGAGCATGATGATTTATCAACATTTTTTTTTTTACATACTTTGGTAGGACATTTTCTTTTATCTCATAGATATTTTCCTTTACACACTTATATATTATGGAAGCTTTATATTCTTATAAAATTATAAAACTTTAAGTTTCTTAGTATAAAAAAATGTTAATGTTAACCTTTTCGCTTCGCTTTCATTTTTCTTAAAATATGCATGTGTATTTTGATAATAAATTATATTACTTTTCGTGTATCATCAGAATAAGTTTATGTACCTTGCGTGTTTTCATTAAATTTGATAAAAAGCAAATAACCTTTTCCTAAACTGAGTTTAAGGACTATCTTCGGATAGACTCTGAGGGTTTCCTAACACCTTCCCCTCGGGTAACCAAAATCCTTACTCAGAATCTCTAAGATGTTTTCGAAAGACCAAAACAGAGTTTACAATAAAAATAGTTTTTTCCTAAAAAGTTAGGTGGCGACTCTAAAAAAAATAAATTTTCAAATCCCAAGAGTCACGACACACCATCATACACTGTGTTGTTTCGACCGATTTGAAATAGGGCGCGACATTGAGTTTAAATGTTTCTTTACTAATTATGGATGGTTGTTTCACTTGTTTTACAAAGAGGTGATTTCTCTTCTAAATGCTATTGTTTCCTAATAAAGAAACTTCATGTGATTAATGATTAAACTGGCCATCGCCTATTTAATCCTTGGAAAGAGAGTGTGTTGCATAAGATTTCATGTGTTTTTGAAATAAGAACTCTCTTGTGATGTTTAAATTCTTTGGGTGGTCAATCATATGCTTTTGAGTAAGAAGGTCTATAGATATGATGTGGTATGAAATAAATGACTTGCAAGTTTGGGTATGACGATACTCTGTTGTGATATGCCCTTAATAGAATGAGAAAGAATTGCTTATAAGCATGAAGTACATTTTTATGAGGCTAAAATTGGACTTAAAGAGAGTTAGATGGTTACCCGAAAAAGGTACGAGTTCAGATAACTCATTGCCCGAAATCATGTTTTGCCAACACGGAATTAAGATGTCCCACGATAGGGATTATACACTGGCGACGACCCTGTGGCGTGTCAAATTATCAGCACTCTATCCCCTTGCAGCAAACATGGAGTTGGGGGCTTAGCCGACGAGCAAATGGCGTACTCATATAACCCATGGGTACTACGATTTGTAGGGTGTATCATCTAACTCAGAATTAAAGCGAAGAGTTGAGTCCATGTTTTATAAGAATGGTTGAAGTTTTCATATTACGCCCATGTGTTTTCATTATGCTAAATTGATTTATGAAATGCTCTCACTTAAGTTGTATAAAAATATATGTTATTTTTGGATTGTTCTACATACCAGTACTTTCTAGTATTGACCCCCTATATTTCAGGTTCTGAGGTCCATTCCCGTGGTCCTGCAAATCAGTAGATTGTTTTCAAGACTTTTAGAGATTGGTGAGTCTCCCCTATACCGGAAGGCATCTTTTCCCATGTGTTGATTTCCTTATTAGCTTTATGGTCCGATCGGGGGCCTTATTCTGAATTAGATAAACTATTATTTTCAATTCAGTACAGACTCCATAGACTAGTTCAGAATGGATTTGAGTTTTCTTATGGTTCCTATCCTGAATTGTTAAGTTTTGATTAATGGGATTGCTATGTTTCATTTATCTTCCGCATTTTATCTCTCATGGCTTATGCTTATGATTACATGTTGAGGGGTCTCTTGGGCCTTGATGGCTCAGGATGCCCATTGGGGCTAGGACCTCGACTCGAGTCATGACAATCAGTAAAGATTTTCCAAGTCCTTGCACAAGTCTTGCAATCGGAATTTCATATGGAGGCTACTTAACACACAATTCCCTTTCAATTTGATTTTTCATTTTGATTTGAATTCTCAAAACATACTCTTTAATCTGGATGCCCAAGGATCATGACTTAGTCTTTATGCATTTTGTCAATGTCCTATATAACATAGTTCCAACTCATTAATATAAAATTGATTTTGTCGATACTAATAATTTTATTCTACGATGTAATTATTTTCAAATTCCACCTTGACCTATAGTAAATTTGAAAAGAAATAGAGATGTATTTGTTATTTGCTAGTCAATGCACCAGTCTTGCTATGAAAATTTCAAAAGAAAGCATATTTCAGTATCCCAAAAAGTGGAGAAACATCATTATAAAATGTCAGACACGACTAGGTCATATTTAGCTGTTGAGACTTGATTAGACATGATATTTAGAATGAGACGTGGCCTTTTCTTGTGGTTCGTTATTTGATTTCCGACATCCACATTAGGGCTTGGTTTATCTGGATTCATGCTGCGAAACATCAAGTTTTTGTGGTGTGGCTCCAAATATCTTTTTCTCGCAGCTTAAAATATTAATGAAATTCTATGAATTTTCAAGTAATTGCACTTGTTTTCTTGTTGTGGAAATTTCAAGGAAAGCTAGTTAATGCACAAATCCTTTTCATTTGAATTTTCATATTGAAATAAATTACTTGCGAATTTAATATCAAATGAAATAGGAAAAGAAAAAGTTCAAGCAAGGACTGCTGCTTTTATATTACACCATCAATTAATTCCATGTTTAGGAAACACAAAATAATAATACAGTCAGAAGTTTCTTACATGTACAAAGTAGAGAAACATCATTCTCAAATATTAGACACGACTTAGTCAAATGAAAGAGTGTTGTGGGTCTATTTTCTTAATTTATTATTATATGAAACTGAGTTGTTGAGGGACCTAAATGGACATGAAATTTAGAATGAGACGTGGCTTATTTTTGAAGTTCTCATTTGGTTTTTGATTTCCACATTAGGGCCCTGATTGATATGTATTTGCACTGTGTAAGCTCATTTAATCTGAATCCACGTCGCATAAGAGCCATTCAAGATGAAGCGTCAAGTTTTTACGCTTCACTCAATACACACAATACTTGTTGAATACATTAAAATCTTACATAAACTTGATAAATGTATCATCAAATTATAATATTACAAAGAAACTAAAATCAAATACCATATCCTAAGCTGTAACATCTGATATTATTACGTCTCGAGCATTCCACCAAACGCTCCTCCAAGCACCTGCATATTCAGATTTGTTTATTTACTGTCTGATGTTTACAAAAAAGAAAGTAACATCCTACTTTTATTTTACACTTAAATCAAATTACAGTTAGACTTTAATCTTACACAAAGAAAGTTAAGTCTGGCGGTGTTGGTGCTTATCTGAATTTCTTACCATAACTGGGTTTTCTTAGGTACCATAATTGGGTTTCCTTAGGTGCCATAATTGGGTTTCCTTATTCTTGTGGAAAAAGGTTGTAGACTATATAAATAGAGATTCCTTTCTTCTAGTTTTGTGGCATCCACAATGTAGTCCTAAGGGATTGAGAGTTTCGTTTTGGGGGAGACTTTGTGAGACACAAGTGTTGCACTATCACTTGTGTGTACCTCTTTTTATTATGAGTGAATTGTATGAGGTTGTCTCTCTTGACAGTTTGTACTCTTTTTTATATAGTGCATTGCTCATCTCCTTTTGTGGATGTAGGTCGACTGACCGAACCATGTTAAATTATTGTGTCTTTTTTGATTTATTTCTCTGTTATATTCTTATTCATAGTCTTTCGAGGTTTGCTTTGCTAGCTTCCGCATGACACTTAATTATTTCGGTCCTAACAAGTCGTATCAAAGAGATTTTAAAATAGGGTGTTCATCTTGGCGGATTCAATTCTAGTCACAACCTATTAGATGATAATGAAGATTTTGGTTTGAGAAATTTTATCAGTGCTACTCTGTGTAGAGACAAGATTTAATGGAGGAGATTTTGGAGATGGAGATTGAACTTGTTGAAGACAACATGATGAAGGTGGAGCAAATTTATTTTATCAAAAAATCAGGCCAAAGAAGAGAATTGTTGGTGTTTATCTTGCATTTCTTACCATAATTCCTTAGGTACCATAATTGAGTTTCCTTTTAGGAAAAGGAAAACATATTCTTGGCTAATCCTTATTCTTGTAGGAAAAGGTTGTAGACTCTATAAATAGAGACTCCTTTCTTCTAGTATTGCAGCATCCATAATGTAGTCTTAGGGGTTTGAGAGTTTCATTTTGGGAGAGACTTTGTGAGACGCAAGTTTTGCAGTATCACTTGTGTGAATCTGTTTTTATTCTGAGTGAATTGTGTGACGTTGTCTCTCTTGAAAGTTTGTACTCTCTTTTATATAGTGGATTGCTTATCTCCTTTTGTGGATGTAGGTCGACTGACCGAACCACGTTAAATTCTTATGTCCTTGTTGATTTATTTCTCGCATGTATTCATTCATGGTCTTTCGAGGTTTGCTTTGCTAGCTTCTGCATGACACTTAATTATTTCGTTCCTAACAAATGGAGCAATTCAAAATCATGGAAATAAAAGAGTGTCTAAATTAACTTGAATACCTAAAATTCTGAAATCAAATGTAGTTCGATCAGTAACTTGTCTACAAGGGATTGTTTCTTCTTCTGTTATTCCTTAGAAGTTGCTGCATCTTTTTTATTCTCGTAATAATTTTGTGCTCCAGTTCCAAAATGATTCTTGCGAGCCATATCAAATTTCCAGTTGAGATCATGATATATTATGGATAATCCAATACATAGTCCACTTCCATAACCCATAAGAGCTGTTTTCCAAAAATCATTGAGAAATTCAGAATTGCTTTCTTGATCATCTAGTTCAGATATGGTATAATTTGTATCTAGCACACGATCATTGCCACAGCCTTTTGAAACTGGGAATCCATGTAATCCATCATTGCCTTCATATGAATTGTTCTCCAAGGTACGACATTGATTTCCTTAAGGAATGCATCCTTCGAGATGATTGTGGGAGAGATTAAAGACTTCAAGGCATTTAAGAGAAGAAAATTGTGTTGGTATCTCTCTTACAAGATGGTTATCGGATAGGTCCAATGGTTCGACTATAGATAAATTTCCAAGTGATGGTGGTATATGAACTTCCAATTCATTATGAGATAAATTCTGCACGCGAAGTGCAACAAGCAGAGGACGAGCCAGAATTTAAAGTCTGGGAGTTTGGAATTTCAAGTTAAGACAATGACCTCAAGCTAATGTATAACCTTAGCCAAAGTAACTAACAAACAAGAATATTTAAAAAAGCGATAAATTACTTAAACGCTATAAATATAAGTATTATCATTACAATTGCATTCGACGATTTGTCATGTTTTGAAAACGATTAATGATCGCATCATTAGGTACACTATCAAATACTTCATCCTCTATATAACAAACTAAACAATCATTCAAAAAATCATCACCAATCCTGCTTCGCAAATCATTTTTTATAAACTTCATGGAGGAAAAGTTCTTTCCACTGTTGCAGTAGCCAAGGGTAATATCAAGCTTAATTTCACAAGCAAATAAACAAGTCCCCACGTCTTGTGCATATTTGTTTCAACCAATTTCATCGAAAGATCTCCAAGTCCTTTCAAATTAGAGAAAGCATTATCCACTTCTCTCACATAGTAAATATAATTGTCAAGATCAAAACTAAGATCTTCAAGCTTGAGGCACTAAACTCATTTGGATAATATGTAGCAAGATTCATGATCTTGTCTTTATCATAATTTGCAAAACAATTCTCAGGACTCAAACTAGCCATTCCAATAAGTAGATCAGTATTCACTTCACTAAAGCGATTATTAAGCTTTGAAAGTTGCAAATCAATAACATCATAAAAAACTTCCACACGCAAATGATGAGAATATGTAACACTTGAGCTCTTGCACTTCGACTTTCCAAGATCATATTTCTCATTCATTTCAGGAATCACAATATCATTCTTTTTACAAAATAAAGAGACATCTTCTAACAAAGAATTCCATTTACATTCCCTCATCAATTGAAATTGTCTCTTTGAGAAATCCACAAGCTTCATAGCACTAACAATATCTTGATATTTTCGTCGTAAAGCCATATTCAAATCATATGTAACTACCAAATTTTCAACATCAAATGCAACATGTAGACAAACTCATAAGATCGAATATCTTCCACTAGACTTTTTGCCAATGCTTTCTCGTGATAATTTGCACCTTCTTTTTCAAGAACTCCAAGTACATGAACAATTGATGAGAATAAGGAAATGAAGTTATGTTCTGTCTTAAAATGGGACCCCCAACGAGTATCACCGGGTCTTTAAAGTCCAAGTTTCTGATTTAATCAACTTCCCATATGAACTTTACCAAGCACTAATAATTCCTCTAATTTTTTAGCTTGATCATCTCGAAGCATCTCCCTGCGCTTAAAAGAACCTCCAAAAATATTTAAAACATTAGCAAAAATGTCAAAAAAGTTATTCACATCATCATGTTTCTTCACAACAGAGGCAAGAGTTAATTGCAACGGATGAACAAAGCAATGTACATAATATGCTGAAGAATTATCTTTCAAAATCAAAGTTTTAAGACCATTAAGTTGTAACGCCCTGAATCTGATACCCGGAATGCTACACAGTGCTCATGACCCTGAAGGACCACAAACTAACCCATAACTGATATCTGTACCTGAACACAATATAATACACTATATAAATGCGGAAATAAAGGCTGAAAGGCCATAAGGTTCAAAACTGAGACATAGTATCTGATAAAATATAACATCTGAGTGGGGTATGAAATATCCAAAACAACTGAAATAACTGTCAAATCATGATAGTCTGAAAATCCTCTAACTGTCTGAATAAGGAGTTGATGGGACATGTCCCTAACTAACTCCAACTACTACAATAAACTAAGTACTGAAATGATAGAATAATACTCATGTCCTCAAAAGATGATGACTCACTGCTGACTCTAACTGCTGAGTACTGGGATACTACTGATGTTCTGGAGCTCGTGCTTCTAAACCTATGGTATAAAACACCATAGCAAAAATGCGTTAGTACATTTGAAGGTACTGGTATGCAAGTGAGGTAGGCTGAATACAAAGGGTTCAAATGCATGAACAATGCTAATTGACTGAATAACATGAACGTGAGAATACATTCATGAATAAGTGACTGAATTCGTGATTATATTGACTACTGAGTCTGATTACTGATAACACGAGTCACTGATAACTGATATAACTGATACTAAGCAACTGTATTTGAAAGTCTAGGTTCTGATGGAACTAACTGAGTTCTTTACTATTCTGAGTTGACTGTATATGACAGTCCTAAAATTCTGAAGAACTATCTGAGTTCTATTACTGAGACTGAGTCTGAAACTATAACTGTGGGAAGTAGTCATATAACCGACATGCCCCAAATAAAGTAATATAGCTAGGTTGGGATCCAATCCATAACCACAATTTGAAGGGTGTCAATACCGCTCCAATGGTAAAGACAAACTGTCGGTGACCCTCATCTGACAGTGTCCCCAAAAGAGAACGGTGGGAACCTCATCTAACAGTGTTTATCCACCTCATCAACCCTCATCTTCCAGTGTTGATATCTCAACCTATGCTGGCTACATAGTTCTGGAATGCAAGGATTGCTTCTAAGGATCACACCCTCAACTGTCAGTGTGTGTTCTCATCCTTGGGTTCGCTCGGTGCTAAATCCTACTCCTATCTGAATAGACACTGAACATGATTAACTGAACTGAACTGGACTGAGTTTATTGAGTTCCGTTGACTGATGGAATACTACTGAGATTACTGAAGTACTGAGCTTTCTGAGATTACTGGGATTACTGAGTTTACTGAGTTTTCCTAAGTCACATGACTGACTAAATTCTACTAAATATGGCTTAACTGAGGATATCGAGAAAACATGACACATGATCTAGGAACACAACTAAATTGTCGAGTATTAAATACCCCCAGGACTCGATAGCATAATATGTAAATCATGACACAAGCCTAAAAGCCCAATAATGGCTATATACTCAAAATTTATTCATTAAGACATTTCAACGAATAATTGGGGTGTATCACTTGTACATGAATGGGGAATACATAATTGCATACTATATCGTGGCATTAATCCATTCTCATGGACAATTTATCTAACACTTACACAAACTAATCATGGCATGGTTTCTTCTCTTATTAGTTCACATAGGCAATTCATCAAGCACATAATGAACATAGTATATGTAGATCACATTGCACAACAAGTAAACATCATGATTCAATTCTAATTTCACAATTCAAGGGTTAATCATGGGTTCACATGAATCTACACATATAATAACTAATTCCACATAAAATTCATCACGAAACATGTATTAGAATTCAATTGGTCATTATCAACATGAACAAAAGAAAACCCAATATGGGATTCATAAAAATCCATATACTTGAACTTTGAAAAGAGATTCTTAAGCTTCATGGGTGAAAGGGACCCATGAATCAACACTTGACATACCTGAGTTAATAAATTTGGAAGGATTGATGGAGAGTTCTTGTGATTTGGTCCTTGAATTTGAGAGTTACGGTTTCTTGGCTTGAGAGAGAGCAGCTCAATTTGAAAAAAATAGAGTGAATAATGATATCCTTAGGTCATGTAGGGTTAAATTTCGTGTTTAAGGCTGAACTAAAATCATGGGAAAAAACCCATTTAACCCAGGACACATCTTTTAATTTTTGTGAAAGTTTTCTGACCTGGACCCCTAGCACGACGCGGCCTATTGTGCCGTCTCACTGCAATTTGACAACTAGGAAATTTGACGACGGCGGGTTATGGGGACATCGCGGAGTTTCACTAAATTTTGACAATTGAGATTTGGGAGCCCTCCGCGATGTGGTAAAATTACGGAGTCTTACTGGAAATTGATGAATGTCATTTTGGCTTATGGAGCGACGCGCCACTGACTGAGATGACAGTGTTTTACGACGGGGACTTGAAAAAGTCATAACTTCTTACTCGGTTATCGAATTTGGGCGAATCTTATATCTATGGAAAGCTTATTGAATTTCCCACATAACTAAAAGTGAAAATCTTAAAAATTCTCCATGGAATAAACATCATTCTATTTAGAAGATAATACTTGACATTCTTGGAATGAAATTAGTTAGGAAACTTTGGGGTATTACATAAGCTCTCCCTGCATGTTACTAGCTCCATCATAACCTTGTCCCCGTATTGGGATCGACTCAAAGAATGATCTAAAAAAATAAATAGATCGTTTCTTTCAACGACTTCGCTGATGTGTCTTTAACATGAACAAGACCAAAAACTCGCTAATAAGCTTACCCTCTTTGTTGACATACTGCAAAACAAGTGCCATTTGTTCCTTATGAGAAACATCTTTAGACTCATCAACCAAAATTTCAAAGAAACCCCCATTTATGTCTTCAATAATTGCTTTCACCATTTCTTTTGCACAAGAACTTACAATGTCTTTTTGTATATCGGGAGAAGTCATGGTGCTATTTTTTGGAGCTTTTCCTAATACATCATTTTTTACTTCTTCCTTTTTGTCTGCATACCACTTCAAGAGATCAAGAAAATTGCCTCTTCTTGTAGAAGTTACACACTCATTATGACCTCGAAAAGACAAACCTCGTTTCAAAAGATGACAAAACACACTCATTATGACCCCGAAAAGACAAACCTTATTTCAAATGGGGAAAAGACTTAAATATGTCATTGAACTATCAGAAATGGCTCATTTATGCCACCAGTTAAAAGTTGGGCTCATTCATGCCATCTCCGTTACAAAATCGGCTCATCCATGCCATTAATTTTTAATGTTGATTTTCAAAAACAGCTTTGCCATGTGGCCTTTTATTAAAGGTCCACGTCATTAATTAAAATAAGAAAAAGGTCTCAAATATGCCATTAAACTATCAGAAATGGCTCATTTATGCCACCAATTAAAAGTTCACCCCATTCACGCCATCGTCGTTATAAAATCGGCTCACCCATGTCATTACTTTTTAATGGTGAGTTTTTAAAAACAGTTTTGTCACGTGACCTTTTATTAGAGGCCCACGACATTAATTAAAATAAATAAATATTAATTTCAAAATATCTTAGACCCATTAAAAATAACCAATTCATTTAAAATAACCCGATCCACACCCATTAAAATATTTTTTTCCTACAACAACAACTATTTTTCTAATCAGAAAAAATAGTGATTAATGTATATCCTTTGGCTATTTCTTGTTGATTCTAAATCTTTATAAATAGTACGCTTAATAGAAACCTCAAAAATTCTGTCCTATAGTAACTGGTTAGTTTTAATTCCAATGACTCCAATATATACTCCGAAGTTGCAAGAAAATAAACCAATGAACGATTAGGGAAAGCAAGAAAAAGAAAGAGGCGTACCAATAGAACTTATCCATTCTCCCATCACGAGTTAGGGGAGTATACATTATTGAGAAAATCATTTCCAAATAATGACTTAAAAGAAGTCTGTTATCCCAATTATCCCGCCTTGCATATGGAATAACTTCTCCCATCACAAATTAGTGAAGCATCATTGTTGAAAAATTATTTTCAAATAACGGCTTAAAAGAAGTTTGATATTCCAATTATCCTTTCATGTATATGAGATAACTTCTCCTATCATTAAGGTATAAATGCTGGAATAAATAATCTCGATACTAACTAATTTCAGATATTTTAAAATTAATATTGATTTCTTTTAATTAATGGAATGGACTTGTAATAAAAGACCACGTGGAAAAGCTATTTTTAAAAACCCATCATTAAAAAGTAATGGCATGAGTGAGTTGATTTTATAACGGTGATGGCATGAATGAGCTGAACTTTTAACTGATGGCATAAATGAGTCATTTCTGATAGTTCAATGGCATAGTTGAGCCCTTTTACTTATTTTAATTAATGACTTGGACCTCTAATAAAAGGTCACGTGGAAAAGTTATTTTGGAAAACCACCGTTAAAAAGTAATGGCATGGATGAACTAATTTTGTAATGGCAATGGCATGAATGGGTCAATTTTTAATTGATGGAATAAATGAGTCATTTCTGATAGTTCAGTGGCATATTTGAGCCTTTTCCCTTTCAAAAGATATCTGGTCACATCAGTTGAAGCATTCAAGTGAATACGATGTTCACCTTTAATTTTTTCGGATTGCTTATGAAGTGAGGCTAAAATATATTGTTCTGGATTTATCAAATCTAGTGTCATCTTGAAACATCAACGATGAACACTATTCACTTCACCCACATATTTTTTAAGCCTTTCTATGCCTTTGATCCAACTTTAAAAACCTTCTGTTGTTAAACAAATAACAACATAAGAAAACTGTTGCATCTTCTTTAATGCTATATTCTAACCATTGAGAATATGGAGGTTTAAACCATTCAGGATTAAAAAGTGACGTGGTGTACCTCCAAAATCTCTTACGGAAAACTCAAATTTATCTGGTTGACAAGGTGTTTTTTTTGTATGTAATATCTCCTTATCCGATCACGTACATTTGAAGAAAATTCTGTAATTGGTTTTCTTTCAGCAGGGTCTGATTTAAGATCCAACTTTGCCAACTCTTTGTCATAATCCGATACTCCGAAAAGATTGATAGGCAATGAAGAACTTGCCAAAGAAGAGGTAGGAGCAGTATCTGAAGGAATTTGAGGCTTGAAAAATTTCGTAATCATATTGTCACTTGCTTAAAGATCCTACGAATCATAAAACACAAAATTTTCTACAAAATTATTTTACTGCGTTGCAATCACAATTCACAAAATACGAAAATATATGTTGCAACAGAATTATAGAAATAATTCATACTAAAATACTTCAACCCAAAATGTAAAGCAAAATTGAAAATCTAATCACAATTTATTGGTCGCGACTCATGAATTCCGATGCAAAACTATGAGACTAGCAATAAGTAATCTAACACATGTGAAAACTGAAAGAGAAATCGAAACCACATTACATACCTTGGAAAAGAAGCAAAAATGCAATTTGGAAAAATAATAACTCGTTTGTCGTTTCTTGTTTGAAGAGACGAAGAGCCTAATTGACCAAAGTTCAAAAGGTCTCTGCTGGGTAATGCCGTGGGTATTGGGATTTGGGTAACGTTTTTTTTCTCTTTTCTTTAATAATAATTAGTTTTGTTTTTGTTTTTTGTTTTATTTTTATAAAAAAGTGTAAAAGTGTGTGAATGTTGACAGTTGTAAAAGGTTAAATGCAAATAAAAAAATGATAGTCAAAATTTAGCACGTACACCTACCATTGGACCAACAGACTACATTGCATGTGAGTTCGAACATAAATAATCATATACGTTTTTTGAATTTTTTATTTACAAATATAGAATCTACGCAAAAGCTAGTGGGTTCGGCCGAACCCCCATACAACACTCTAGCTCCGCCCCTAGCAACAAGATCTCCCACAATACTTGGAATATGTCCTTCAGATTTGTTGTTTAAAAGATCAACAGTGGTGTACAAAGACAAGATTCTCACAACTTCAAGCTCCAATCCCTTTGTTCGACAGCTTCCGTGTCTTGGTAATACCCATCACTTGGTTCCTTCTTTGATGGATCAATTGTCCTCATGACTTTCAAATGATGAAACAGAATCGTCAGTAAGTTTTCCGTGAAGGCATTAAAAGAGAGATCTAATATTCGAAGATTAGGAAATATGTTTTCAACTGTTGGAGTTCTAATGGAACCATGCAATTCATTGGATCTCAAGCTTAAGACTTGCAACTTTGGAAGAGTTCCCAACTTCATGGGGAACGTGTCAATGAGATGATTATTTCTTAAGTCAAGAACCTGCAACTCTTTGCAATTGGCTAAAGATCGGGGTATTTTCCCCTCTAGTTTATTTCCATGCAAGTTGAGGCTTCTCAGTGATCTTCCATTGCTGAAAGCTCTTGGAAGATTCCCATAAAGAATGTTATGTCACATATTCAAAACCTCCAGAGCAGTGATATTTCCCAAACGTTGAAGAATTTCTCCGCTCAAATTGTTTCTGACTAAATCTCGTATTTTCAGTGATGTCGAATTGCAAATAGATGATAGAATCTTCCCACTCAGATTATTTTGTGATATGAAGAAGAACCATGTGGTATTTGGTGGAATAGGTTGTGACCCTTGAAGAACATTTGACCGCAAATCAATGGTTACTACATACTGAAAAGGAATTGAATCCACACTTGTCAGCATATTGTGGGATAAATTAAGATGTTGCAATGCGAACATCAAGTTAGACCAATCTGGAACTCTTCCTTCAAGCTTATTATTTGAAAGATCCAACTCCAAAATATTCTTTGCGGATCTTAGAAACTCCAATTCTTTCACTTCACGTGCAGCCAATCGTAATGTATTTAGATAATCTGGCCAAGTAAAATTAACTTTGTTCTCATTGGTCAATGAGATACTATTTATATGAAAGATCAAGGTACGAAAGATGTTTGAGGTTTGAAAAGAGGCTGACATCCACATGCCCACTAGAATTATTGAAAGAAAGATCAAGCTCTGTTAGGTTCACAAGGTTTTGAATTGAGTTGGGAACATGGCCTTGCAGCTGATTATTGCGTAAAATAATCACTTGTAGTGAATTGGACTTGAAATCCTCAAGCAGACCAGAAAAGTGGTTATGACCCAACACTAAATAACGTAGTGATGGAAGCTGGGAGAGCATCCATGATGGTATTGTTCCATTCAGGGTGCTACCATCAATGAACAAATACTCTAAGCAGGTGAGATTTGAAAGAGATTCAGGAATAGGTCCTCTAAGGTTGTAATTAGAAAGAGACAGAAAATGCAGTGAAGTTAGATTAGCCAAGAGTCTCAAACAGGAAATTACCAGAAAGATTTACTTCTTTGAAATCTAACACTATGAGAGATGCATTGCTGTTCCATTTGATGTTTGGAAAATAACCACTAATTTGGTCATTTTGTGTCACAACCCGAGCCAGGGCCTAGGCCGCGATCGGTACCCCGAACCACAAAGGCCCGATAGACCCTTAGCATCATCAACAAAACTCATAGTTAAAATAAAAACACAGAAGATAAACTGAAAATACGATAGTCGCATAATCAACCTTAAAACTTGTCAACATCAACTCATAAGAAAACTCAAACCCATCTGAGAAAATCTACGTAACCCCTACTAAACTGAACATAATTAGTCTGTCTAAACCGGGACAAGGCCCCCGGCCGGACCATAAAACTAAAAAGGGAACAACATACAGGAAAGATGCCTTTCGATGTAAGGGAGGCTCACCAACTCTGAATATCTGGAAATAATCTGCTGGTTTGCGGGGCCACGGGACTGTGCCTCAGAACCTGAAATATAGGGGGTCAATACTTGAAAGTACTTGTATGTAGAACAACCCAAAAATAACGTGTATTTCATATAACATAATTGAGAGCATTGTGAAGATAATTTATCATAATATATATATATATATATATATATATATATATATATATATATATATATATAAACACTTGGCATAATATAAAGGCTTCAAAACATCCTTGTAAATCATGGACTCAACTCTCTGTATTTTAATCCTGAACTAGATGGTACGCCCGACATTTCTGATAATAATCCCATGGGCTATATGGAATCGCTAGGGATGGCAATGGTGTGGTGCGGTGTGGGTTTTTTTCTAAACCCGTAAATTTTAGAACCTCACCGCATTACCTTTAAACCCGTATAAACCCGCCCCACACTCATACCCACGCATACCCGCACCGCACCGCCCCATGTTTTTATTTTTTTTGAAAAATTTGTAACTCCATTGGAAATCATAATATTTCTAAATCTACAACTAGAAAATAATAACAACTAATTTCTATTATATCATTTTTTCACTAAGAAATTGTCAAAAAGTATCACGTGTACAAGCAATAATTAAATATCATGTTTTTTTAAAAATAAATAGAGATATCAAAAAAGCTATAAAATTATTTATTTGTAGTGTTATACATGTCATTTTAAGTATTATAAAATTTTAAGTAAAGAATACATATAATTTTAGGAACATTCACGAATATAATATTAATTTTTAACTTTTTTTAAATTTAAACCCGCATATACCCGCAACCCGCACTAACCACATCATTTTAAAAAAAACTTACTCTAACCCCCACCGCCCCGCATAGCTTAAAACCCGCACCGTCCCCGCACCCGCCCCATTGACATCCCTAGAATCTGCCCTTGAGTCAGCGGCCAAGCCCCCAATCCATGTTTGCCGCAAGAATTGGGTACGTGATCTATTATACGCCATAAGGTTGTCGCTAATGTACAATTCCCTCTTTCAAGGCACAATAAATCTCATATCGGCAAAACACGATTTCAGGAAATAAGTTACCTAAACACGTGCCTTCTTCAGGTAACCATCTAACTCTCTTTAGCCCACTTTTAACCTTTTAAAATAATGCTTCATGTTCATTACATTATTTATTTTCATATTAAGGGCATTTCATAATAGGTATCGTCATACCTAGACTCGCAAGCCATATCATCTCATATCATGTCCACCGCTCTTCTCATTCAAAAACATGTCAATGACCACCAAAAAGTTTATCACATCACATGAGAGTTCTTATCTCAAAAGCATATGAAACTTATAAAAAAACACTCTTTTCAAGACTTTAACACATGGTGGCCAATTTTTTCATTAATCACGTGCAATTTCTTCATCAGGACACAAAAGCTTTTAGCATGAGAAATACACCTTTGAAACGTGCAAATCAACAATGTATAATAGTTAAAGAGGAATTCAAAACTCAGGGATTAACATTATTCATAAAACAACCCCAAGCATTAGTCACACATAAATCTCATGATAAAAAGGGGACTTATAGTTCATGCTCTCAAACCAAATTCACAATCCATAACATGTTAAGACCATAATTTCATCATGGCGAAAGTAAATTTCACAAATCATACTCATAAAACACTTTTCGGAACTCATATCATATATGCACATGATTACAACTCAAGTTTATGGAAAAATCCTATGATAAATGCACACTTTCATCAAAATGGGTTCATGATGCATGCTCTTCAAATAATTTCCAAAACCCTTTTCATATACATACATATATATCTTTAAAACTTGTTAAAAATGTAAAAATTTATGCCCATGAGATTTAGGATGGTGCCACATACCTTTTGATGGAGAAAAATCAAAGAGAACGTAGAGAAATTGAACCTCTGAAGCTTGAATTCCTCAAACCCTAGGTAGTTTCTCCTCTCATTCTTATGGAGATATGATTAGGGGTTTTAGAGAGGTGATATAACGATGTTATGTCGTGAAACTGATAGAAATAGCTTAATGTAGTGTTTAGGGGTCGTTTATAAGTGAAAGGAATTCAATACCCCTCTTCCCAAGTCAACAAACCCAAAAATTAATGCATTTAAAGCATTGGTGTGTCATGGAGGGTAATCTCCATGATAAGCTCCGCGTCGTGCCACTATCGCGGACCCTTACAGTCTCCTCACAAAAATGCTCATAACTTTTTGCTTGGGTATTAGATTAAAGCAGAATCAGATGTGTTGGAAAGAGGACACATTTATCTATAATTTAGTGGGTCATGATCCTCAAGATTCCATATATTCAATAAGTTATACATGTTCAAAGTTGACCCTGGTAGAATTGAATTTCAAAATTTGGTCAATAACGAAAGTTCTTAACTTCACTTCACTCTAAGTGTTTAATATGACCATTATTCCCCTCAAAAACACTTTTCGCACTATATAATGATCATGGCACTTATATTTATATAGAAAAAAATTAGTTTCAAGTTTATTCACGTAGAAACAATGTTCGAATTCTAGCCCAAAAATGCGGGGTGTTACATTATCTGCCCCGTGGAATCATTCATCCTCGAATGATGAATAGGAATCTTTTGAAGCTTTAGAAGTATGGAATAAAGTATGTAACTTCTTATTAAGAACTCCCCCCTCAACAAAACACGTATAGGAATAAGAATCAAAGGTCTTCTTAGCATTAGCAAGTAAATTACGTGAGCACGAATCATAAGACAACGAGACCAAGGTCGTACAAGGGGTGAAAGACCCAAAGATCCTCAACTCAAGTGAGAAAATAAAAACAATCAAAATCTTACCTAGGTCCATGTCGCGGTCCTTATTCTGGAACACAGCCTCTGCATCGTAGGGTTATTATGGAGGCTTACTGCCTTTGTGACTCAAAACTATCTCCAACCCCATTCAAAAATTTCAAAACTCTTTTGGGTTACTCTTTTTATATCCCCGAACATGGTTCGAGTCAAAAATCAATGGTTCAAACACGAGAAGGTCAAAAATAGAATGATGGAAACTTTGAGGGTCTTATACTAATAGCCCTTAAATATCATAATACTTCTCAACTATGACTTCAGCTACAATACTATGCTTATTCATTTTAATCATACAATTTCCCAACAATACACATTGCTACAAGAGTCGGAGTCCAGTTATACCTATAGACACCTACTTTTGTTCCTCCCATAAACTCAATTTATCCATTTTTTTCCTCACCTTATCATACACCCTCACCTATTTAATAATTCACCCTACAAGAATCTAAATTACAAACTCACAACAAAAGTAACAACCCCTCTAACTAATTTTGACACCTCATACCCATACCCCCGCCCTCTAGCTATACTTCATACCCTCTACCTCTAACCCCTAACACATTTTGTTTTCCTTACCAAAATATATCCATACACAAATATTCACATACACACACACAAATCGACACACACAATCCTCACCCACACATTGTTATACACATACACTCCTCACCATCACATACGCTGGTACACCACACTCACTTGAAAAATTAGAGAGGACACACAATATACACACACGCACTTCACACAGATTCCACAGACACTGACCTCATGATTTTTCTTTTCCATTTTAAATACACAAAAAACAAAATAGGGAGGAGATATTACATACACACTTATATTTAAAGAGAGAAAAAAGGGACTCCTTCATTTTGGGAGTTCAATAGAAACCTTACACACACAATATACACACAAAAGTAACCGAAATGGTACAAATACTCACAGACCAGGAATTCACCATACACACCTAATGGAATAGAGATCGAGAGAGAGAAGGCGAGAGAAAAGAGAACAAATGAGAGAGTGTAGAGAAACAAGCATCTCCCACCAGTTACTATTCTAGTAATCATTTTCTTCGCTGAAAACAGTGAAATCTTGTCGAAAATGCCACCATCTACCACCGACAATACGACCTTGAAACCATCCTGCCGAACAACCCTCAAATCAATTAAAACCAGAAACCAGTCAATCAAAATCACCGAAAAACACTAAATATCTCTGAAATTGATTCCCCTATTCCAGATTTCGGTGAAAACAATCAAATTCAGTTTAGGGTTTCCTCTTGAGACGTCGAGTGGTGCGATACTGTTTGGGTTCGAGTTGTGGGTTGTCGGTTGAGGTTCAATCGATGTATTGTTTATCCGGTTCTATCTTCGATATATCAAAATCGATAACTGAGGTCCAATTCTACTTTTGTTCTCTTTTAACTTCGATAAATTTATTTGATTTTTTATGTGCTTATGATGAAAGTGCTTGAATATATGTTATTGTCATCATATGGAATTGTTAGAATTATGTTGAATGGGTTGAATGCATCCTAATAAGGAAAATTGGATATGGTTTGATCAATGTTTTGATTAATTTTGATTTGGAGGAGAAACCAGTAATTTAAGAATAGAGTTAAAGGTGGGAATTGAAAATCAATAAAAGGAAAATATGGTTTGTTTTGGTTCATTGTTGATTGTTTAATTTGGAATAGATATCGATTCTAGCTAACTTTGATGATATCATGTTTACGCCAATAATTGATAGGTAAACGTAGGTTGGGTAGGCAAAGTTTAGGACTAGTGGTTTGTTGAATGTTTGAAATTTTATTGAATGATTTTATTTTCTTGTATTTGGAAAATGTATTCATTTAGCCGGGGAATGCCCCGAGGTCAATTCTATTTATTCACCGGAGAATGCCCTAAAGTATTATGTATACAAAGGAGGTTCGTGATAAAGGATCGACACACTGGGTGGAGCATGATTTAGGATTAGTGTAGGTTAGTGTAGGCTTACATTTCAATACCTTTTTATTTCAGGTCTGTAATAAATTAGACTGGACACTATTTTTTTGAGTTTTTGAATTGTTTGGTTGTTTGTTTTCTTTTTTTGTGTGTGTTTTATTGCTTTATACATTCCATTGTGTCATCCTAGATGATATACTATACGGAGTGACCGTGGTCAAACCACGGGATCGGGGGATGCCAAACATCTTCCCCTCGGTCAATAGAATTTCTTAACTGGAATCTCTGTTCGCGGATCAGCTTAAAAGAGTCAAAAAATTATTTTCAAAAGGAATGTTCAAAGGTGACTTGGCACACTAGATTTATGCCAAGTGGAAACTCTGAGTTTTGATTGTTAGAAGTCTTTTTCGAAACAAATTATTTTATTTTGTCACTTTATAATAAAATCCTTTTCAAACATAAAATGAATCTTTTTTGGTAAAAAGGTGTGTGACAGTTCTGGCGACTCTGCTGGAAATTTTTCAGAATTCAAGCTTATTTTTGGAGTTGTATCAGCTTAGTTTGACATTATGGGCGTATAGACGTTGTTTGTGTTATCGTTTGTATAGTTTTATCATTGTTGCGTGATTATGTCTACATGTTTATAGTTTTTTCTTATGTATTACAACTTTATACCTATCATCATTTGCATAACCCGATTTATTTCTTTCGCAACAAGTCTCGTAGTACACGTTCTGTACACAATCTCTAGTTGAGTCACCCTTATTTTAGGAAGGAGAACTGTCGGTTGGTATGGAGTGGGTGGAAAGCAATCGTGGCCACTATCGATCATATGCTCCCCCGAACAGCCTTGTTAGTGGAATCCTAGCCTAGTTCAGCCTTTAGGTCATGCTTATCTGCATCATATTGAGACCTAACGAGACTCACTTGGTCCTTTGTAGAAGACTCACCCCTAAAGCATCCCTACATGATAAGTGTTGCATATCTGAGGGTAACAGAGTCATTTAACGAACTGATTTGAGGAAAGCATGTGCTAGAATTAAAGGAGCGTGTGTTTAGGCAAGGAAAAAAAAAGAAGAAAAAAGAGTTTCGTAGTTGTTTAGAGTTTTTATGACTTTTATTTCCCATAATCCAAAAAATCAAAAAGAGTATTACCTTTTGCACTCACTTGTCAAAAACAAAATATCAAAAAGATTTTTCTTTTGTTCCCTTAGCAAGCATTCATAATTCAAAATTTTTAATTTTTTTTAATATGAGATTTTTATAAAGAAAATTCAGAAAGATGGTATAAGTTTTGTACATTTCATATAACAAAAATACCAAAAAGATTTTTTTTCATAGTTTTTGGTGTAAGTTTTATGTGAAGTGTCTAATTAAAAATCCAAAAAAGATTTTATTGACATTTTTTCCTCGTCTGTTTGTGGTCGTGTCTCTCAAGTCGGGATTTAGTTGATAGTTAATCTTTAATTGTTCAATCTGGACGAAATACACACACTTGATTGTCCTCTTTCAGGAGTGAGATACATAGGCAGCTCTTCTAGGGTTCGGTGATCTTATTTAAAAAATTCAAAAAGATTTTCTTCACTCTTCATTTAGAGTAGGTGTCATATACATCTTTAAAAGAAAACTACAAAAAGATTTTCCTTTAATAGTTTCAAGTTTCATTTTCATATGAAATTCAAAATCAAAAATCCAAAAAGATTTTTCTTTGGTAATCATAGGTTTCATTTTGTATAGGGATGTTAAAGCTAAAAATTCAAAAAAGATTTTTGTCAGTTCTTTTGACAATTTATTACTTTCTTTTCTTCTAAAGTTACAAGAAAAAGAAAAAGAGTTTGACTGGCCATTTTGTGGTCAAACTTCACGAACTACACATACCTGATTCTCCTCTCTCGGAGGTGAGATATGTAGGTGCCCTTCTTGGGTTCGGTGATCTTTTCAAAAAGAAAAAAAAAGAAAAGATTTTCAGAAAGTGTCGAACTCTAATGCATTTGTTATCATTTGTTCAGTTAGTTTAAGGTGGTTGGATTGTGGCATTTTGGATAGTCCTCCATATTGCACCAAGTTGAAGAGAAAGTTATAGCCAACAAGCATACCGAGGTTGTTGTCACTAATTAGATAGAGAGTTTGTGGAGTGAGAATTTAGGAGCTAATCAAGAGATTTAGAAATTAGGGCAAAAAATGATAGAAATGCATCGAGCTTGGGATAACGGGCTACCTCCTCCTCTAGTTCTCACTGATAATATGTAATATATGTCTAGCTTGACCCCCGTGTCATGTGCACATTTCCCATTGTTGTTGACTTGCCACAACATGCATCAAGATCTACTCTAGGGCAACACTATCCAAATACTTCTAATATTCATTTCCTCACTCCTCAACACAAAACTACCGCATGCTCGGCTCCACCTACTACTTATGTTTTTGTACCCCCACCCCACCTGAAGATGCTACTTTTGATGTTCATACATCGGTTGTGACTCCCTACTCTACAAGAGAGCCTGTATTAAATATTTTTGGTAATCAACATTATCCTCCCGAGCCAACATTTAAGTCGACTGGTCCTTATGGCTATACTCAACCTCTTGAATTTCCTCCTAACACTAAGAAGCCTGTTGTGACAGAAGAACAAGAGGGCATGACATAAAAATTGAAGAGTTTAGAACAAGCCATGAGAAACTTGTATGGGTTCGGGGGTTATAAAAGTGTATCGTATAATGATTTGTGCATGTTCCCAGATGTTAATCTCCCTCCTGATTTTAAAATTCCAAAGTTTAAGAAGTATGATAGGCACTTTGACCCAGTGGAACATTTAAGGCGTTATTGTATCCATTTAAGGGGTGTTGGAGAGAAGGAAGAATTTCTCATGGCTTATTTAGGTGAGTCTTTCAAATCGAGATTCACAATGGTTTGTTGATTAAGACATAGACAATTGGAATAGTAGGGATGACCTAGCTAATGAATTCGTACAATAATTTCGATAAAATATGGATTTGATTCTTGATGAGAAATCCCTAACTAATATGAAGAAGAAGAACACCAAAATTTTCAGAGAGTATGTGATTAGATGGCGTGAACAAGCCACTAGGGTAAAACCACTAATGAAAGAAAGCAAGATAGTGGAGGTATTTATTCAAGAGCAGGATGAAACATATTATCAACACTTGTTATCTGCATTAGGCAAATCATTTATTGAGGTCCTCAAAATAGGAGAGATAATATAGGATGAAATCAAGAATGGTCGTATTGTGAGTTTTGCAACATTGAAAACAACACAAAAGGATTCAGAAAATACTAGAGGGAAGAAGAACGAAGAAGATGTAGCTGCAATTGTAGTTGGACAATGGGCATGATCAAGAAGACCACATCGTCGTTATCCTCAGGCTCAAACCTAAGTTCATGCCCAAGCTCACATAAACACTCCTAAAATCCACTATACTCCATTCCTTTACTACATATCCAGTGTATAATGCACAACCACATGTTTAACCCCTATCTTACCCACAATTGCACGCACCAACTCCTCAGAGTTATCCTCTAACTCCACAAACATACCAAAGCCCTTCTAGGCCCAATTTTTGATCCAAGACAAATAATGAAATGAGGAAGAAGTCGAGGGATAGATTCACACCAATTGGAGAGTCATATGCTAGTTTATTCTAGAGATTGGTACAGTAGGGCATGATCACTCCTCTCCTTGGGTATACTCTTGACCCGTATTCAAGAAGTTTTGATCTTAATATACGATGTGCATATCATTCTGATGTTCAGGGTTATAGTATTGAAGATTGTCCTGCTTTGAAAAGAGAAATAGAAAAGTTGATTCAAGATAAATCGATTATGGTGCAGAAATTGACAGTGGTAAAAGCTCTAGTCATGCTGATGTACAAACAAGTGGATAAGATATCAGGCTTAATAATTGAGAAGTCACTCTTCTCTTTACTAGAAAGGGGTTTGGTAGCTTGTTTTTTTTTTTTTTGGTTATCTGAATCATTTCAGGGTTGTAGTTTGGTATCTATCTTGTTTTGTCCCTTTGTCATTTATGTTCAAACCCTTCTATCTTTAATTTTAACTAAATGAAGTGTTCTTTTTTCCTTTATGTTTTAAATATGTGTTTGTTTGTTTTCTTTACATAGTACATTTTATGTTGGTTCTAGTGATATGACATGCTTGCGTAATTTTTAGCTAGATCTTAAAATCCAGTTTAAGCATAAACTTTGAATCAGAGGGATAAAGTTAGAAAAAGGCATCTGAGAAAATAGGTAGAGTGCTAAGTTATTTGGTAACCAAGTGGAAGTCTTCTTTGAAAATTAAGGCAATTATTTTGAGAATCACAAGAGTAACTTGGTCATCAATTGAAAATCATAGCTCAATTAGGTTAAATAGTAGACGTGTGATCCCTATATCAGGAGAAATAAAAAGATAATCAGCTCTACGAAAGCATGAATCATTTAATGTGAGGGATATACAACAAAGGTGGAGTTGTATGTTTGACAAGTGAAGAAAAGAAGTGGCACACATGCTCAGTTAAAGTTAGTATTGTTAAAATGTTACAAATGATCTTCATCTTTCACTTCATATTGCATAATATGTACTTGCAATTTTAAGGATTGATATGTCAAAGGCATTTCATTCTGCTATCCAAACATTATGCCATCCTTTGTTTACCCTGTTTGATCTTTAGTTCTATTTTCTTTCATACCCCTCTTTTGGAATCAAGATGGACTCAGCAAAGAAAAAAAAGTGTCGAGCAAAAGAATAGTGTCAGAAAAGTTCCAAAATATAATAACAGAGGAAAATACATCAAAAAGGAAGAAAAACAAGAGTGTCAAGAAAAATAGAGTCAGAAAAGGCCCCAAAGAGAAAAGATCCAATAAAAAGAAAAAACCATAGTAAAGCAAAGGAACAAGTTGTCGGAACTATGTGTGACCTAATTCTCCTCTCTCAGGAGTGATATACGTAGGTTTCCCTACTCCGGGATCGGTCTAACCAAATAAATAATTTAAGATTGTTCAGTCAAAAAAAAACTGGGGCATAAGTTAATCTTCATTGATTGAATCGATTCCAAAAGTTGTAAGTCCCACCCCACTTCAAGTGTAGTTTGAGCCTCATACCATCCTTTATTTCTAACCCTATCTAAAAGCCATATAACAACCAAAGAAAGACCTTCAGATCAATCTTTGAGGATGTTAAGTCTAAGCATGAATGGGATATGATGATGCATTCAGGAACTACATGTCTTTCTCAGCATAAGGAATTAAGAGCGAAATAAAAATGAGAGAGTCTTATTGCTGAAAACCTCACGGGAACTATAACGTGAGAGAGAATAAAATGAGAGTCTCATTGGTGAAAATCCTCACAGGCATTGTAAGGTGACGGTAAGTTGAGAGAAATAAAAAAGATAGAGTCTTATTGGTGAAAACCTTCATGGGCACCATAAGGTGATGGTAAGCTGGGAGAAAAATGAGAACGGCTTATTGGCGAAAACCTTTCAAGGTGTCACTAGCCGAATGAGGTCTTAAATGTAATTGACCTAAGAAAGCAACTCAGTTTCAAGGCCATTAACTCAACAAAAAATGGTGAAAGTTTGGATGAAAAGATCAGGCATCTTAATCCAAAAAACATGTCATAATCATTAGAGCTGACTGTCGCTTTCAGATAAATTTTTATTTTCTCTATTTCAGTAGGGACACTCATTGTCATATATTTTTTGTTTATATTTGTATTTTAATTTTTGTTTTCTTGAGTCAGTTATTCAAATGGATAGTCATTTTTTTTGTGTCTTTGAGTTAAATAAATGTCAAAGCAAGTGAGAAAAGATTTCAAAACTGACTACCAACTTCTTTAATTGCACAAAGCAAAACAAAAGGTCAGTACATCAAAGAGACATGATTGTGAGCCGAAATAAGGCATGCAGAAAATTTTGTCAATAGAAAAGTCTGGAAACTCATGAAAATACTAAGGTTCAAAGAGTTTATCTGAGAAACATGGGAAAAAAGAGATACTGTGTTTGTTTTAGAGTTACTCTTAATAATCTGAGTTTGGGTCAATGATTCAACAAGTCAATGGCATATGATAATACTTGAAAGCAAGGTTAAATATGATGAGCGAAAGACCGATTGCCGCAAAAGCTAAATCCATAAACTAGCCACCGTGTTTTTAGACTCACAAGTTTTCTTTAATGAAATAGGAAACATGTTACCTTCAAATCAAGGACTTCATAGCATAAATTTCAAGGGTTGCAGTGTCTCACTTCTACAAATGCAGGAAGCAATGTTGCTGCACAAGTTTGTTAATCAAATCATGGTAAAAATTCATCATCCTATATCCTTAGAGATGCACTTCCCTGTCTAGGTATTTCAGTTTTCAATTGTTAGGTGATGCACTTCCTAAATTGAACCTTCACTCCTAGAAACCGCACTTTCAAGTTGAGTCCTTCTATTTGATCTTTAGGAGACACATTTACTTATCTAGGTAATTCAAGTGGCATTTGTAAGGAGACACATTTTCTTGTCTGGATAATTCAAGAGGCATATGTAAGAAGACACATTTCTTTTTTCGGGTAATTCAAGCGGCATTTATGGGCATTCAAGTTTTGCTTGTTAGGTGGTTCACTTCCTAACTTAAACCTTTACTCCTAGAAATTGTATTTTCTAGTTGAGTAGTTAAACCTTAAGTGACACACTTTATTGTCAAGGTAATTAAAGTTTTTGCTTGTTCTAAGATACACTTCCTCACTTAAGCCTTTACTCCTAGAAAATGTACTTTCTAGTTGAGTAGTTAACCCTTAGGAGATGCACTTCCTTGTTAGGATAGTTCAAGTTTGTCTTTCCAGGTGACATACTTCCTAACTTAAGCCTTTACTCCTAGAAGATGCACTTTCTGGTCGATGCCTTCCATGCAACCCCTAGGAGATGCACCTCCTTATCGGAGTAATTCAGGTTTCATTTATGAGGCGATGCACTTTCTAAATTGAACCTTCACTTCTAGAAGCCACATTTTCTAGTCGATTCATTGCCCTTAACCCTTAGGATACACACTTTCTTGTCAGTTTTCATTTGTCAGGTGGTATACTTCCTAACTTAAACCTTTATCTCTAGAAGATACACTTTCTAGTCAGAATTCCTCACTTTAATTCTTAAAAGACACACTTCCTAGTCTTGGTCATTTAATTTTACTCTCAAGAGATGTATTTCTTGGTTTGAATCTTGATTCATCATTGCAACATGCAAGTAGTTATGATTGGATTTAACATTCACAAAAGTTTTCTGATGATAAATTGGGGAAAAATTTAATTCATGTTATTGAAAGCATCCTTTAGGATCCTCTTAAAAATGAGACTTTATTTTTTTTTTGAAAAGTGAGATTTCTATCATAACCTTTGTTTGAGATAATTTTCTATCTAATTTTGATGTGGTTTCAGGAGTCCGTCTGAAGAATAGTCTGAATAAACGAAAAGTCAAGCAACAAGGTGAAGAATTTGAAAGTTAAGCAACAAGGAGAAGAAGTTGTAAGTCAAGCAACAAGGTGAAGAAGTTGAAAGTCAAGCGACAAGGTGAAGATGTTGAAAGTCAAGCAACAAGGTGGAGAAATTTAAAGTCAACAGATTGAAAAAATAGAAAGTCAGGAGACCGCCTGAAGAACAAGGTGAAGAAATTGAAAACCAAGCAACAAGTTGAAAAAAATTGCAAGTCAGGAGCCCTCCTGAAGAATAGGGTGACGAAATAGCAAGTCAAGAGTCAAAAAAAAGCTTCATAGATAGGACTTTTGTAATTTTATTTATGTTTTTAACTTGTAATTTTCATTTTGATATAGTGACAGAGCCGCGGCCCAAAACCTCAATAGGACCTCACTCGACTCTCCAACTCGGTATAGACCTGTGACTTGGTTCTTTCATAACTTGGGTAGGTAGAATGTCCTAAATCCAGACTTGGTGGTACTCTGTCCTTCTTTGTCTCTTTTTTTGACTAATGATCGGATCAAAATTTTGTATCATTGTCTACTTCTTTGTCTACAAACACTTTGTGTTTACATCCAAAGAGGGACATGATGTAGACACCTAATTTGTCCCTCCCAAAAACCCAATTTATCTATTTTTTGCCTCACCTTGTCATACACCCTCACTCATTTAATAACTCACCCCACAAGAATCTAAATAACAAATACACAGCAAAAATAACAATCCCTTTAACTAATTTTGACACCTCACACCCATTACCCTACCCCCTAGCACATACCCCCTACCCCCTACCCCTAAACCCTAACACATTTTTTTTCTCACCAAAATATATCCATACACGGATATTAACATACACACACAATCCTCACCCACACACTGTTATACACATACAATCCTTACCATCACATATGTAGATACACCACACTCACTGGAAAAATTGGAGAGGACACACAATATATACACACGCACTTTACATAGATTCCACAGACACTGACCTCACGATTTTTATTTTCCAATTTATATACACATACAGCAAAACAGGGAGGAGATATTACATACACACTTACATTTAGAGAGAGAAAAATGGGATTCCTCTATTTTGGGAGGTCAACAGAAACTTTACACACACAATACACACATAGAAGTCATCAAAAATGTGTATACACACAACACACAAATTGGGATTTCCCATTCACACACCTAACGGATAGAGATCGAGATAGAGAGGGTGACAGAGGAGAGAACTAATGAGAGACTGTAGAGAAACAAGCATCTCCCACCAGTTAGTCTTCCAGTGATCATTTTCTTCTTTGAAAATGCCACCATATACCACCGGCGATACGACCTTAAAACTATCCTATCGAATATACCTTAAATCAATTGAAACTGGCAACTAGTCCATCAAAATCACTAGAAAACACTAAATATCTCCAAAACCGATTTCCCCATTCCAGATTCTGGTGCAAACAATCAAATCCGATTTGGATTTTCCTCTTGCAACGTTGAGCGGTGCGAGACTGTTTGGGTTCGAGTTGTGGGTTGTCGGTTGAGGTTCAATTGAGGTATGTCAGACGTAGTTCTATCTTTGATATATCAAAATTGACAATTGAGATTCAATTCTACTCTTGTTATCTTGTAACTTTGTTAAATTTATTTGATCTTTTGTGTGCTTATGATGGAAAGTGCTTGAATATGTGTTATTGTAATCATATAGAATTGTTGAAATTATGTTGAATTGGTTGAATGCATCCGAATGAGAAAATTGGATATGGGTTTATCAATGTTTTGATTAATTTTGATTTGGAGGAGAAATCGATCATTTTAGAATAGAATTAAAGTTGGGAACTGAAAATTAATAAAAGGAAAATATGGTTTATTTTGGTTCATTGTTGATTGTTTAATTTGGAATAAATATCGATTCTGGTTAACATCCATAATATCATGTTTAGGCCAACAAATGATAGGCAAAGGTAGGTTGGGTAGGTAAAGTTTAGGACTCGTAGTTTGTTGAATGTTTGAAATTTTGTTGAATGGTTTGATTTTATCGCATTTAGAAAATGTATTCATTTAGTCGGGGAATGCCCCGAGGTCATTTGTATTTATTCACCGAGGAATGCCCCGAAGTTTTATGTTCGTAAAGGTGGTTCGTGATCAAGGCCCGAGGCACCTGGTGGAGCTTAGTTTAGGATTAGTATAGGCTAGTGTACGTTTACATTTGAGTACCTTTTTATTTGGAGTCTGTATTAAATTGGACTGGACACTATTTTTTGAGTTTTTGAACTATTTGGTTGGTTGCTTGTTTTTTTGTGTGTTTTATTGGTTTATACATTCCATAGTGTCATCCTAGCTTATATATTCTACGGATCGACCGTGGTCGAACCATGAGACCGAAGAATGCCTAACACTTTTTCCTCGGTCAACAAAATTTCTTAACTAAAATCTATGTTCGCGGATCAGTTTTAAAGAGTCAAAAAATTATTTTGAAAAAAGATTTTCAAAGATGACTTGACACACTAGATTTATGTCAAGTAGTGACTCTGAGTTTTAGTTGTTAAAAGTCCTTTTTGAAAAAAATTATTTTATTTTGTAACTTTATAATAAAACCCTATTCAAACTTAAAATAAATCTTTTTTTTGGTAAAAAGGGGGTGTGACAATACCTTGCTTTTATGTTTAGCCTAACTTGAAGTTAAAAGATGCTAACTTAAGCTATGGGGTTCTATACCTTACATCCATCCATGAATACTACTCCATCCTATCATTGTATTCAAACAACATCATGCCTTAACCAAGAGTACTAGTCATATAATACAATGGTTTGTGTATTCATCAATCACAATGCTCAGGACTCTTTTTTCTACACCCACTTTACGAGTCTCCCTTCTTAAACTAGCAACTTTAATAACTCTCATGAGTATTTTCACCGCATATTCTCCATCCTAACTATTTCACATAATGAAGGTTCACCTCCTTCTTCCCTCTTTGTCTACTACCTTGGCCCGAGTAGTCACATTCAAAATCTTACACAATAAGAAACATATACTCCCTTATCTAAGACATTAATATGCTTCCATAACAACTATCATACTAACATAAGGAGGGTCATTGAGGAACTAGAGCGAAAATATCATGAATGGGAGTAACACTCCTCAATTAGAACTTATATTAGTGATCTACTCAAGGTGGGGCATGAGATGCCAGATGTTTTATCCCTTCTCGTATTTGTCAAAGGAAAGATAAATTATTTATAAGAAAATGATTTTTGACTTCTTAAATCATTTAAAAACTTAGAAATTTTTTAAAATAACTCAAGAAAATTTATAGAGTCGCCACTTAATTTTTTATAAAAAAAAAATTAAGAAAACCTAAAAGAATTAAAAATTTTAAAATCATAAATAAACCTTTAAAATTAGAGAAAATGGGTAAGAGTTCAATTAACGACGTAAGAATGGTTTTAAGGCACTTAGAAACGTCCGTTTTAAATCGATTAATCAAAATATTTTGACTAACTTAAAAGGGTGGTTAACTTTATGAAAATATCATTTTATATGAAAATATCGAACTTGAATTGAGTGATTTTTGAATGATTTTATTTCGCTAAAAAAATAGTTTGTTTTTAGCTAAAGAGAATTGACATTGAAAAGAAAGTTTTAAACAAACAAAAAAAAACCTATTTTAGTAACAATAATTTATTTTTATTTTATGGGAAAGAATTATTACTTTTTATGGTCGAGGTTAATTGAAATCTTAATTTTAACAATAGTAGATTTTAAGAAGAAATACTAAACCAAAATTTAAAAAAAAATGAAAAATTAATCAATCATGGGAAAATCAATTTGAAAAAATCTATTTCTTTTTATGTCTAAGAAAATTCTATTTATCCTAAAAATGAGATTAGTTAATATATGAAAAAAAAGGTCATCTTAATGTGAAAGACTTGTTTTCAAGAGATTAACATAAAATTCAATTTCTATTCTTTTATTTGAACAAGATAATTTTTTTTTATTGTATTTTTGTTTTAAAAAAGGAAAATCCAAATAAGTAAAGAAAGGAAAAATGAAGACAAAATAAAAATGGCAAAACCTTGAGTAATTTATCTAGATCAATTAATTAAAGTGTTCAAGAAAATACAAATAAATAAATTAAAATGGACAATAAATAGAGGAGTGAAAATTAGGGCCGTTTGGCTCATTAAAGATCTGTCCAATTTTGGACCGACTCCGTGGACTTGCAGCCCATTTTTGTGCTATGTATATCAGTTGTATATCATAACTCCTTTTTTCTGCGTTTTTCTGTATACCACTGCATATACAGTGTATATTAGTGTCGAAAACTGCTTGTTTCCCCTACATTTTTTATTGTGCACAGTATTATAGTGCGCAGCAGCTTCTTCCAATGTATAACAGACGTATATAATTGTATACCGGACTGTATGCCCGTGTTGGTTCTTGTATACCAATCCACCTTTTGAATTTTGATAAGGATGAACTCGATGGAGGTTGGGTTTAACCCCATCCAATGCGAGGAGTGAGAGTCCGAGGGACTCATAAGAGAGTGTTTATTCAATAAAAAGAAGAAAGAGATTAATACGCGATTGAGTAAAGAGAAGGATGATTAAATAGACGACAACCCGTTCATAGGGATAAAATGAGGACCCAATGGTTCGAAACTCTTGACATGATACATTGACATTTACATTTTAATGGCCAGAAACAAATAGAGCAGTGTAGTTGCATAGAGGTTAATAATTATAACTTACAAATTCAACATTTCGTGTTGGAAGAAAAATGCAACATCTTCATTTGCAAACAGGTCTAACAGACTTTGACGGGTACCCGGAATTCGTTCGAAGTCCAATATATGCAAATGAACTATGCAACCACACTAAATTTGACGTTTTGGATGTGTTGGCAAAGTCGGATTTTTGAAAATATATCATTTTCATAAAGTTGGCCCCCGAAACCTGAAATTATAATTTTTTAAATCGAGGGTCGAAATTAGATTTAAAAATCGTACAATCATACCAAACATGTTAACACCCTAAAATCGAGATTTTAGATCTGCTGGCGAAGTTGGATTAAACATTCAGAGTTATTTTGATCAAATGGTGGGTCCCACACCCATATTTCTAATTTTACAACTTTCCGACCAATAGGTCGAAATGAGATCGGGTGCCAAGATCTACCTAACCTAAAATCGATATTACAAAAATGCTGGCATAGTCCGGTCAGCCATCCATCGCATGGATCAAAAGATATCCACATAAGTCCAAATAAGGCTCTCAAAGCAATAAAAACCCACAATACCGCATAAATGGTACCAAAATACATCAAAAGCCGTGCCAATCACCCCCACGCCTCAGAAATACATAATGCAACTATGGAGAGGGTTAAAACAGTCAAATCACACAAAAACACATAATTCACATATTTCATCAAAAAGTTGATCGTTACATCACCCACCACTAAAAATGTAGCTCATCCTCGAACCAAGACAAAGAAATACCTAAATTGAAGAGCCGGGGATTGGAATTATCCATATCAAACTCAACCTCCCAAGTAGCCTCATCTACAAGTTGATGTCGCCACTAAACCTTAACCACGGGGATAACTCTAGAGCGCAACCACCTAATATCCTTAGCCAAAATGGAGATCGGATCCTCAATAAAAGACAATCGTTCATCTGATTGAACTGAATCCCAATGAATAACATGAGACTCATCCAAAATGTATCAACGAAGCCTATAAACATGAAAAAATAGAATGAACAACTGATATATCGGGGGCAAAACCAACTCATAAGCCACATCACCAATAGTCCGAATAATCTCAAATGGACCAATATACCTGGGGCTAAGCTTGCCCCTCATCCAAAACCTCATCAAACCCTTTATGAGTAAAACTCAAAGGAAAACATAATCCCCAACACCAAATCTCAAGGCACAAAGTCTATGATCAGCATAACACTTCTACCTACTCTGGGCCACTCTAAATCTATTCGGAATTTGTCCAAACACTTACGAAGCAAGTCCGTTCCTCAAGATCTCACCTCTGAAACATCAAACCAACCCACTAGGTAACGATAACACCTATTATACAATGCCTCAAAAGGAGCTATATCAATACGGGAATGGTAGCTATTATTATATGTGTTTTGCCCTTTTTTGAATTTGAAGGGTTGGAAAATATTGATTTTGACTTTTTAAACTATTTCAAAACTTTCAAAAAAAATTGAAACAATCTAAGAAGTTACAGAGTCGCCACTTAATTTATTTGAAAAAAATTCAGAAAACTTTTTAAAATAAAATCCTAAGTCTCAAAATAGAAAAAGACTTAGGCCTTTAAGAAAATTTCGGGTAAGAGGTTCTTATTAACATTTTAGGAAGGCTTCAAAGGCATCAAAAATGTCCGCTAACTTGCGGTTATTTAGACTATTTGAAAATCACTTTGACTAACTTTGAAAAAAGAGAAGTTGGTTTTTGAAAAGAAAGTGATTTAGGATGAAATTTGTATAAAATCAATTTTTGACGACTTAGTAGGGAATTTAACCAAGTCTAAGAAAATAAATAGAAAATAAGCACGTAAAGGGGAAGGGAGAGAATTAGAAAACTTAGGCTCGTAAGCCCAAATCCATCAACCCTGTCCTAATCTAATTGGACTTTTGGCCCACCTACACCTGTCCTAATCTAAATATCGGGTTTTGGCCCATAACCTGTCCTAAACTATTTTTCCGGATCCATTGGACCAGAATTGACTTCACTTGTATTAAAATACAACTTTGGCTTCGAGGCCCCAAATGAATGAGTAAATAAATAATTAAATGAATAAATAAAAAGAAGACAATAATAAAAATCGAGACTTTTAAAGACTCTTAGTGACCTCATCAATGGGTTTTGACTCATTTTCCTTCTTCATCTATCTTCTAGCACCCGCACGCCACATAGTCGACCTTAAATTTAAACTTCAAACTTGACTCGAAGAGGTGGGCCTCATTGGCCCATTACGAAATGCAAGAGGAGAGGAGTCCATTTGGACTCGAGACATTTTTGGCATGCAAAGAAAAAATAAAGAAATTAACATATGTTCAAGGCATAAAAGTGACACATTTCAAAGCAAAACAAAATATCAAGAACCAATTTTTGAATGACAATGATAAGTACACTTGCACACGTATAAAAAGAATGGGAGTCAACAGATAAAATGCAAAGAAAAGACACCCACTTACATGTCTCATGATTTATGTTCATATTAAGAATGAATAAAGGTAAAAAGGAAGAAGATCATATTCAATGAATTAATGCAAGAACAAACAACGTAAGCTTGCGAAAGTAAGTGGATGAGGCAATAAGAAAAATAATCATGACTTCTAAAATTGAACAAACATAGACACTAATCCATATAATAAAATAAAATAAAGGCTAACTTTTCAAGAAAAGGAATCTTTAAATTTCAATTAAGGCGACATTAACGGAGTTTCATACATCCAAATTACAACCAATATTTTAGGAGAAAATGTGAAATGACCTATGATTTATCTTTCTAAGACATCGTTGATTATCTTTTGGTATTATGAATCAAAGAGAGATACGAATCAAGTCTTTACACACACAAAGAGAACATATAACAATCCAAAGGGAGTAAGAAAATTAGAATAAAAGTTTATCATTTCTAAAAGTGAAATATCGTTCAACAATCATATTATGCATGACTTGAAAATATCTAAATAATTCTATTTAGCCATAAAAGCCCAAACTTTCTCATCATTTTGACAAGTCAACATGCGGAAAAAAAAGGAATAAACATCTTGGATGAAAATTAGCTAGCACTTCATCTCTCATATGAGGATTTTGAAATTCATTAAAATAATTAGCAAGCAAATGGAAAATTCTTGACTTAACCAATTACTATTTTATCAAGGAAAAATAAACAATAGTAACTATTCGTTTTGACATAAAGAAAACAACTTTACAAGCTAAAAATAAATAAATCCTCCAACAATGAATTTTAAAACAAAACATAAGAACGTTAAGCAAAGATTGAAACTTTATCCATAATAATCAAAGAATAAAGCCAAAAAGGAGAAACAATCAATATTATCTATTCTTTACAACATAAAGGAAACAACTTTACATGTTAGAAACAAACATAAACAATAAATTTAAACAAAGCATAAGTACATCTTTTAAGCAAAGATAGAAACTTTATCTATAATAATCAAAGAATAAAGTCAAAAAGGAGAAACAATCAATATTAATTATTCTTTTCAACATAAAGGAAAAAACTTTACATGCTAAAAACAAATATATCCGCCAACAATGAATTTAAACAAATCATAAGTACATCTTTTAAGCAAAGATTAAAACTTTATCTATAATAATCAAAGAATAAAGTCAAAAAGGCACGTACAACTATTGCTAGCTCATTTTTATACCATGAACATGAAAATAACCATAATATTGATATCACAGCCCTATGGCCTTCAAGTCCATCTACAACAAATAATCTCAGCAAATAAAATTATAACTACGAACTACGAAGAAGAAAATGATAATAAAACTAAAAAAATAGATAGGTGTGTTTACCTTTTTTTTGGAGTAGTAAAACGGGATTACGAGATATCTTTAGAGTCTTGATCACTACCGAAAAACGTTCAACTCGAGAACTTCGATTAGCCCACGAATTTCATGAAAAAGAAATTTTTTTTACTAAAATAAAAACTCTTCTTTTCTCAAGCTTTTTTTTTCAATCTTGAGACCTGGTCTTTCTACCAAAATAGTGGTAGTATTTATAGAAAAGGATGGGGATTAATTATTTTTCATCCACTAATGCGGGAGAGAGAATATATGGATATTTTTAGAATTTTAAAATTGAAGATAAGGTGAGGTGGAAGATAGGGTGGGGGAAATTGTACAATGTAGTATAATTTTTTAATTTTAAAATTTAAATTTGAATAAAGGACAAGGTTGAGGGTGAATTGTACAATTTAGCACAATATTTGAATTTCAAAATCAGATAAAGGACAAAGTTGATGGGAAATTGTACAATATAGTATAAATTTGAAATTATTTTGTGGGAATTGGGTAGAAGTCATGAGAGTTTTGGGGAATTTTGATGTTATTTAAAATATGGAAAAGGTACAAATATACCCTCAAACTTTGCTAAATGGTACAAATATACCCTCCATTATACTTTAGGTATAAATATACCTCCGTCGTTAATGATTTGGTACATATATACCCTTCTCATTAACGGCGTGCCACGTGTCGCAATCCTAGCAATTTATTCATTTTTTTTTACAAAAAAGGTACAAATATACCCTTGAACTTTGATAAATGGTACATATATACCCTCCATTATACTTTAGGTACAAATATACTCCTGCCGTTAATGATTTGGTACATATATACCTTCTCGTTAATGGCATGCCACATGTTGCGATCCTAGCAATTTATCCATTTTTATTTATTTTATTCCCAAATAATTAATCCATCCTAATTAAAAATTCATTACCCGACCCATTCCATCCTAATTCGACCCGATCCAAACTGAAGCTTCACGCGTGTACACCTAAAGCTTCTAAGAGCTGCAGAAGCAAACAAGGCAACTAATGCTGCCAAAATATTTACGCGAGAAAAATCTTACTTCATGATGACTCTTAGAGATTATAATGAAGTAAGGAATCAGATTCTGGTGAGGTTAAATCGAATGTGTCAATTTTTTCCTCTATAAACTATTCTGTATGTCAATATATTCATACTCATGCATATTAATCTTTCATTCTTCTTGATGCATACTTCAAAACTCATCACAATTTGCAGATTATATTAGTTGACTTTGTGCAAGAGTATATGCCAAAGACTTTAGGTGTAATTGAACTTCAAGATTCTAATGGAAATAGGTAGAATGTTCGTTGCATCAGGAGGAAAATGTGGATGATTTTATGCAAAGGATAGTCAAAATTTGTTAGGGATGTCAATTTAGTGGTAAGAGATACGTTTGTAGGGTTAAAATGACTTCAGATTTGGTTCGTCACTGCCATTTGCATCAATCCTTCATTCAATTCTGAGTTTCAGAAACTTTTGGCATAAACGCATCTCTCAGAAGCTTCAATTTAGATTGGGTCGGGTTGGAATATAATGGGTCGGGTAGTGGATTTTTAATTAGAGTGGATTAATTATTTGAGGTTAAAATAAATAAAAATGGGTAAATGTCTAGGATCATGACACGTGGCACACCGTTAGTTAGGAGGGCCTATATGTACCAAATCATTAACGGCAGGGGTATATTTGTACCCAAAGTATGACAGAGGGTATATATGTACCATTTATCAAAGTTCAGGGGTATATTTGTACCTTTATCATATAAAAATGGGTAAATGGCTAGGATCGTGACACGTGGCATGCCGTTAGTTAGGAGGATATATTTGTACCAAATCATTAATGGCAGGGATATATTTGTATCGAAAGTATGACGGAAGGTATATATGTACCATTTATCAAAGTTCAGGGGCACATTTGTACCTTTCCCATTTAAAATATAACTCCACTTGGGATTTAAAATTTAGTCAAATTTATTTAATTTTGACTAAATTAAAAATCAATTGGCGTATTGCATTGCAATTATGGCCAATTTGATTTCAATTAAGGGCAATCTAATAGATTGGCTAAATTAAATTAAAATTTGATACGAATTAATATTATTTTTAATCATGAGCTTCTTTATTTAATAAAATCAAACACATATTTATTCAAATAAATTAATTTTGAGAACAAATTTTATTTAAATCAAGACTTTATCGGTTTAGATTAATTTTAAGCTTAATTAGTAAAAGTTCAATTTTGATAAAAATGTTCATTTAAGTAATAAAATTTATACAAATTCGCATATGTAAATACGAAAACGTATAATCGTCAATTAAATGACAAAATTAACCCAAACAAATATTTTAGAGCGCATTTATCTGGATGAAATAAATATTTTAATTTTATTAAAAATTGAAGAAACCCAAGGTTAAATTTAGTCGTGGAGGGCAACTATTAGGTGTCAACAACTGCCCCCTCCCTTTGGGTAGGGTGGATGCAAGTGACCTTGGGCAAAGGGAGTTTGATGTTTCTAATTTTTGTCTGACCACAAATTTGTTTCTAAGAGAGGTTAGTTTTCGCACGAGTTTCATGGATTTATGGCTAGACCTTGATATCAGGTTTTCTGCATATATCAGGTTACATGAGAATTTAGGCCACTTGTAGTTCTTAAAGCTTGATTTAATGCACGATTTTAAAAAAAATTCCAAGTTATCTCAGTTTTGGAATTTTTGATGAAACGAAAAGCTAATGAATAAAGGAATTTGGGGGGAGGTTGAAATGAAGTCGAGTTTTCTACATAGAGCCTAGCCTACATATCCATAAGACTCAGGGAATCAGACTGCTTGTAGTTTGACTCGATTGGTAGAAAAGATAGTCTTTTAGTTCAGACTATCTTTGGCTTGGGATGAGTGACAAGTTGATCGAGTTATGGAGAAGAGGTTTGTAACCTCTTAACCATGAATGTGGTATTCTTCACATCCTTAGGCAAGAACTTACCTGGACATAATTTCCAAAACTCTAAGTATGTTGTCACACAGATTTAAAAGAAAGAGAAGGTTAGCCTCGGTATAAGTTTAGAAATATCCCAAGGGTAAAACTAAAACCAGAAATCACAGAATACCCATATTCTTTATAATAGGGATGTGGTTGGATGGTGGTGGCGATCATCCTTTAGCTCACGTCCAAAGAGTTTGATGTCCCTCTCTAGACTATGTCCTATTTTGCTGCTACAAAATAGTTCCATATTGTGCTGCATCTTTTTTGGAGTCGTCCACACCTGTGGTTTTGATTTGAGATTTTCATCCTCTCGGATGCTCTCGACAATGTCTCTAACAAGAATTGTTAGTAATATACATAATTAACGAAGTGGTGTATAGTTTTTTTACCTTATTTCTATGTGAGTTGTTGCCTGGAAAACGAAGTCATCCTCTCATGTACCTGTTTGGAAGAAAGTAACTTGCAATAACAGACACAACAACCCTTTTGGTTGTTGCATAATTAGCTCATTTGTCACTTGAATATGTCTTCAAAGTGGGGTGACCCTCTTGGACACCGATGATACTTTATGTAGAACGGTCCCTGCAACCGTGTAATCTTATACTGGTGCGGCAACCCTTTTGGTCACCTATAATTCCTGTCATATGTGGAATGATAATCTCTCCAGTTATTGACAAATATTTTTTGCATGTGACCTCGGGTAAGTCTTGGGCATCTTTTGTGTTGATACGACTTATAGATTTTCCTTGAATTGTCAATCTTTGGATAATTTTGCATAGTATTTTATATTGGATATAAGGTGACTTACATATATCCTTTGAATTTGTAGCTTTTAGGTATTCCTGCATATTATCCAACCTTGGATAAGATATGGCTTATATATATCCCTCCAATCGCTAACTCTCAGGTATTCTAGCACATCATCCAACCTTGGATAAAATATGACTTATAGATATCTCTCAAATTGATAGTCTTTAGGTAACCCTGCACATAATCGATCTTTGGATACGATGCGGCTTATAGAGAACCCTTGGACTTATCAATTTGATAATCTCGCATATTCTCCGATAATGATTTGGTTGTGGCTTATGGATAACCTTCGGACTATTAATTTTTGGGTAACCTTGCACACTATCCGGTTAGGATGTTGTTACGGCTTGCAGATGACCCATGGGATATCAACTCATAGGTAATATTGCATACTATCCTATTTCAAATAATAAGGATTATAGACGATGCTCAAATTGTCAATTTCTAGGAAATGTCATATGTTGTTTGCTTTCAGATAGCGACTTAAAGACGTCCCTTTGAATCATGTGTTTTTGATGCATTCAGATATTGATTCATAAAATCATAAGATATCTTCGACACCAGCATATGCTATCTTGTGTGTCTATAGATATTAGATACTGATGATATCCTCGATGCTAGCGTATGCTATCTCGGGTGTCAACAGATATTAAATGCTGATGATATCCTCAGCGCCAATGTATACTATCTCGCGTGTCAACAGATATTAAATGCTGATGATATCCTCGACGCCAGTGTATTCTATCTCGCGTGCCAACATGTATTGATTGTTGATGATATCCTCAATGCCAGCGTATGCTATCTCTCGTGTCAATAGATATTAGTGATCCAATTCATCTTCCAAGGCCCGACCTTATCGTCTTGCATGACAAGCGATTATGGAGACTTAGTTGAATGGTATGATGGCCCTCTTGGAGATAAAATGATATGAAATATCCCTCATGATAATGGAATAAAATAAAATAGACCTCTCAGCAATGATATGAAATGGCCCTCTTGGTAATGGTGTGGACCTCTCGGCAATGATATAAAATAGCCCTCTCGGCAATGGCATAAAATGACCCTCTTGGAAATGGCATGAAATGACCCTCTCGACATGGCCCTTTTGTCAATGGCATAAAATGGCCTTCTCGGCAATGATATGATATGAAATGTCCCTCTTAACAATGGCATGAAATGACCCTCTCAGTAATGAGATAATATAAAATGTCCCTCTCAGCATGGCCCTCTTGGCAATGGCACGAAATGGCCCTCTCGGTAATGAGATGATATGAAATATCCATCTTGGCAATGTCATGAATTGGCCCTCTCGGTGATGTTATCAATGGCCCTCTTCGCAATGGCATGCAATAACCCACTTGGTAATAAGATGAATGGACCTCTCGGCAATGGTATGAAATGGCCCTCTCGAAAATAAGATGATATGTAATGTAGTTCTCGGCATGGCATGAAATGGCCCTCTAGATGATAATATGAAATGCCCCCCTGGGAAATAGCATGAAATGACCCTCTTAGAAATGAGATGAAATGTACTTTTCAAAAATTACATGAAATGGCCCTCTTAGCAATGAGATAAAATAGCCCTCTCGGCAATGGCATGAAATGGCCCTCTCGGCGATGATATGAAATAGCCGTTTTGACCATGGTATGAAATGGACCTCTCGACAATGATATGAAATGGCCTTCTCGGCACGGCCCCCTTGGCAATGGAATGATATAAAATAGTTCATCTGATTTGAAAACAGTTTCACCTGTGTTCGTTTGTCTGAATTTTGCTTTCTACGTGTACTTGTACTCAAGGTAGACAGTTAGTAGACACATATCGCTCTCACTGGCGACTACGGTTAAGCTTTATAATAGTTTAAATGACTAATCTGGATAACTTTGTTAGGTTATCTTCTTTTGGGTATACATTTAAATGATAAATCAACTGAATGTAGACAAATGGGTAAAATTCCTTTTTGGGGGACTTCTCAAATACCGTTTGCGTCACCTCATGGAGAATTTGAGGATGACCTTTTGCTCTTCCTTATCTTGGAAAATCCTTTGATTGTGGCCTTGTCAGGTTATCTCCTTTGATCGTACCTACGCTTAAGGTAAATATTTAGTAGACGCAAAGTCACTTTTTAGAAAAATTCTAAATATAATAGTCATAAAGAAGATTGGGTGCCTTTGTTTGTCCTTCATGGTCTCAGAAAATAAGATAGACAATTTAGAAGATCCTCGATAAATGGGTATTAAACCTGTTTTTGGGGATACTCAAAAATACTATTATTGAGAATTATATGCTTTGGTGTGGCTCGCAATTCGCTTGGTTTTTTTTTTTTTGAAAAAGAATCCCATTTTTGTGTATTGATCCCTACATCCACAGAAAAATGATTAGTCTTGACTGAAACTACTCTGTGTTGACCTCCTTCAATCCCTGGTTTGCTCCTCACCTTCTTTCAGGTGCTCCATTATGTTAGGACTTCCACCCTAACTCCCCGTTCCAATATATGCCTAGCAATCACCAAGTAAAAAGATTTGTATAGATTTTCGAAAGTAGTCTTAATTTGTAGAGACTAGTTTCAAAATATTCTGTAAAAGATTTTAAAAATATTTGCCAGTAATGTCATGTACTAGTTCAACAAATGTTTTCCTCTTGGTTCTGACTATGTCTAATGTTTGACGGAGGATTGCCAGGGATTCATCATCGTTGAGGCTTTCTATCAGAAGCATAGCCGGAGATTTAATCTGCCTAGACTTTGTCGCGGATGGTGATATCCAGAACTTTTATTCGACCTCTGGTGCTAGGATATTTGAAATATATTCCACTATATTAGTGGAAATTTTGAGGACCTCCTCAAAATTTCTACCCCAGTTTACTACTATTCGAGATGATCTTGGCTTGAGAAGATCTGAAGTCTTCACTGATCTTCATTCTCTTTGTTGAATGATGATCTTTTCTTTTGAATTTTCGATATTCCTTCTCAAAAATTTTGTCCTAGTTTCCATTTTCTGGGGTATTATAACCGAGTCGTTGGGGCGCTTACGTATCCAGTTTAAGCAGTAATCATGTCAAACATAGTTTAGGACTACACTAGGGATATATAGAAAATCTATAGAGTTGACTGAAGCCAACATAGGCCTCCTACGTATTCCTTTCTTGGAAATTCAGGTCATCACGTAGTTCATACTTAAAAGAAGAGGATAAATCCTCCTAAGAGGTTGACCGAAACCGACATAGGCCGCCAACATATCCCTTTCTTGGGAATTTAGGTCCAACATAGTTCGTATATAACTCATCTTCAAGATTTAATGGACCTAGATACTCTTATCCATCCTACTAGTATAAAAATAAGCACTCTAAAAATGACATGACGCTTTCATTGCGTATGTCCTGATAGAACGGAGGGTCAACTGTCCAAATTCCTTTGGGAATTGATAAGGTTCCTTCTTCCTTACTTTTTCCTAGACAGACATCGACTCTGATTCTCTTAACTTAGTCATTGTCCTCCTAGTTAACCATCTTGGTTTCTTCTAGATTAGGCTTTCTTGACTTTTAGACTTATTGATTTCTTTTGTTGACCGCTCTAGGGTCATTGTCTCCTATTCGTCATTATCTTCCTTGATTTGTTTTTTTTCCCTTGGCATGAAATGACATTGGCAGGTTTTAGATGTTTGCCATTTCTTGGCCATGACACATACAAGTGGCTGTTTATGCCTTCTGGAAAGCATAAAAAGCAAAAGATAAGTAAATAAACTTAAAGGGGTGGGTATCGGGCCTCATCCGTACTACCACCGACTTTGTGAAAAATTAAATTTTAGTTTTCCATCTATTTTATTGATCACAGAGTAATAAGTGGAGTGAAAGTCCAATTTAATAACGTTTCCTCCAATTCTTATTCCTTAATCCCAGTTGTCTTGGAAATTTCTTCCATGGTAGCATCACATTTTCCCTATTCCATCCTCTAGACCATCACTTATAGGTTTTGAAAAAATGACTGGTAGAGTCCAACTTTACTACTAGTCATTTTTTTCTTTCCTATAACAAAGCTATAGTCAAGAGAGGAATCTTTATTCACTTTGATCCAATGAAGTAGGTTCATTTTATGTCAACATAGAGTAGTTTCTATTTCCTGCAAATTAAAAACAACTCAAAGGCTGATGTATTAGATTCCGTTAGTATAAGCAAAGCAAGGTGATAAGGTAGGAAGTAAATACATAAAGTTGTTTCTCATCTTATGCTGATTGATCCATGGAGTAATGATGACTTGAGAATTTTAATAAGTAGGATTTTTCTCAATGATATGGATAAGCGGAATTTATCAGGAAGGCTCAACTCTTCTTCTTTCCGACCTTATACTTCTTTCAAGAAAGTGGAGGACAACAGAGTTTTTGAAGATAGGGGCCGAGCCAAAATGCTGCCTACGTATCTCACGAAGGAGAAATCAGTCCCTACGTAGTCTGAATGTATAATGGATTCTTTTGAGTCCATAGTTAACCTTCTTGAAATGGTAGCAAGCCTTTAGGAAGTTTTAAGAATGATTGCAGATTTTTCTGAGAGACTTGGGAGACTTGGACTATGTTTGGACGAACTTTTATATAGTGGGTATTTTAATGCTTAGAGGTGCTCTTTGAAAAATGAGATTGGATCAATTCTCTTTTGATTCGAATCAACATAACACGTATAAGCACATAAAGCAATTATAACACAAGTATATTTTAATAAACGTGCATCCTAATTGGGTAACCCTTTTGAGCAAGGGTTGGTCTAACGTATTTGAAGAAAGTATATGCTTTTTAAAAACCAATCCATTATCCCCCCCAAACCTCCATAGGTATACATAAAGGGCATAAATTCTTATAAAAGTTGCACAAAAGGGATACAATCTTTAGGGAAAGGGAAAATAACATGAGAAAAAAAAACAATGTCCCACGCAGGGGATAGAAAATACTAGTTCCTAGATGCTCCTCTATCAGCCTTCGCCTTCTTAACTTTGTCCACTTCTTATCATAGGCGACATCTTTTGATGATCAAGCGATCCCCGTATAACTGTGCTCTATACTCATACATCATTAGTCTAGGAAATCATGCAATCATCAAAATTGATCAACCTCTTGCCTGGCTCACTTTAATTTTTGCCTTAATTGGTGGATGATTGTAGCGTCCTTATACAAAAGCAAAAAAAGTAAGCCTTCTCCCTACCCCAAAGGATAATGGATTGGATTAAATAACATATATTTCTTTAACACATAAATATGGTTCGTCTGTAATTAACTCGAGGTCAATAGACGAAGAGCAAGTTTTCTAATAGGCCCAATACCCCTCGGGTATTGGGTCATCCTAGGCTCATGCCTAAAAGAGGGTTTAGGTTTAGCTCTACACTGGGTGTCTAGAGTGGGTTGGAACACAGGTTTCAAAGAAGACTACTTGGGTTTGGAAATACAAACAGCCTCCGACCACCTAACGTGCTGATAAATTGTCATATTCCCAACAGTTGATTTGGAGTTGATCAACAGGGGCCAGAACATCCATGAAACTCCCAAATAGTTTAATAATCATGTGGGATTATGCCATGAGATGCAACAGTTAAATTTTGCAGAATTAAAACATATAAGCACGTCAATGGTTAGTCAAACGATAAATTCAAACATTTGGTTAGAACCTGGTTAAAACTCCTTAGCGGAGACGCCATTTTTGTTTTGCCTCTTTTCGGATTTGAAGGGTTGGAAAACATTGAATTCAACTTTTTAAACTATTTAAAAACTTTAAAGAAAATTTCAAAACAATCTAAGAAGTTACAGAGTCGCCACTTAATTTATTTGAAAAGAAATTAAGAAAACTTTTAAAAATAAAATCCTAAGTCTCAAAACCGAAAAAGACTTAGGACTTTAAGAAAATCCAGAGTTAGAGGTTCTTATTAGCATTTTAGGAAGGCTTTTAAGGCACCTAAAATATCCGCTAACTTGCGGTTATCCGGCTTATTTGAAAATCACTTTGACTAACTTTGAAAAAAGAGAAGTTGGTTTTTGAAAAGAAGGTGATTTAGGACAAAACTTGTTTAAAATCAATTTTTGACGACTTAGTAGAAAATTTAACCAAGTCTAAGAAAATAAATAGCAAATAAGAACGTAAAGGGAAAAAGGGAGAATTATAAGACTTAGGATCGTAAGCCCAAATCCATCAACCCTGTCCTAATCTAATTGGGCTTTTGGCCCACATACACCTGGCTTAATCTAAATATCGGGTTTTGGCCCATAACCTGTCCTAAACTAGTTTTTTGGATCCATTGGCCAAGAATTGGTTTCACTTATATTAAATACAACTTTGGCTTCAAGGCTCCAAATGAATGAATAAATAACTAATTAAATAAATAAATATAAAGAAGAAAATAATAAAAATCGAGACTCTTCAATTCTCTTAGTGACCTCATCAATGGGTTTTGACTCATTTTCCTTCTTCATATATCTTCTAGCACCCGCACGCCACATAGTTGACCTTGGATTTAAACTTCGAACTTGACTCGAAGAGGAGGGCCTCATTGGCCCATCACGAAATGCAAGAGGAGAGGAGTCCATTTAGACTCGAGACATTTTTTGCATGCAAAGAAAAGATAAAGTAACTAATATACGTTCAAGGCATAAAAGTAACATATTTCAAAGCAAAATAAAATATCAAGAACCAATTTTTGAATGACAATGATTAGTACACTTGAACACCTATAACAAGAATGGGAGTCAGCAAATATGCAAAGCAAAGACATACACTTACATGTCTCATGATTTATGTTCATATTAAGAATGAATAAAGGTAAAAGGAAGAAGACTATATTCAATGAATTAATGCGAGAACAAACAGCGTAATCTTGCGAAAGTAAAGGGATGAGGCAATAAGAAAAATAACCATGACTTCTAAAATTGAACAAACATAGACACTAATACATATAAGAAAATAAAATAAAGTCTAACTTTTCAAGAAAGGGAATCTTTAAATTTCAATTAAGGCGACATTAACGAAGATTCATACATCTAAATTACAACCAATATTTTAGGAAAAAATGTGTAACGATCTATGGTTTGTCTTTCTAAGACATCTTTGATTCTCTTTTGGTATTATGAATCAAAAGGAGACACGAATCAAGTCTTTACACATACAAAGAGCACATATAACAATCCAAAGGGAGTAAGAAAATTAGAATAAAAGTTTATTAGTTTTAAAAGTGAAATATCGTTCAATAATCATATTATGCATACTCGAAAATATCTAAATAATTCTATTTATCCATAAAAACCCAAACTTTCTCATCATTTTGACAAGTCAACATGCGGAAAAAAACAAATGAACATCTTTGATGAAAATAGCTATCACTTCATCTCTCATATGAGGATTTTGAAATTCATTAAAATAATTAGAAAGCAAATGAATAATTCTTGACTTAACCAATTACTATTTTATCAAGGCAAAACAAACAATAGTAACTATTCTTTTTGACATAAAGAAAACAACTTTACATGCTAAAAATAAATATATCCGCCAATAATGAATTTAAAAATAAAGCATAAGAACGAATTTTAAGCAACTATTGAAACTTTATCCATAATAATCAAAGAATAAAGTCAAAATGGAGAAATAATCAAAATTATCTATTCTTTTCAACATAAAGGAAACAACTTTACATGCTAAAAATAAACATAAACAATGAATTTAAACAAAGCATAAGTACATCTTTTAAGCAAAGATTGAAACATTATCTATAATAATCAAAAAATAAAGTCAAAAAGGATAAACAATCAATATTAAATATTTTTTTCAACATAAAGGAAACAACTTTACATGCTAAAAACAAATATATCCGCCAACAATGAATTTAAACAAAGCATAAGTACATCTTTTAAGCAAAGATTGAAACTTTATCTATAATAATCGAAGAATTAAGTTAAAATGACACGTACAACTATTGCTAGCTCATTTTTGTACCATGAACATGAAAATAACCATAATATCGATACCAAAATGTCCTATGGCCTTCAAGTCCGTCTACATCAAACAATCTCAAGAAACAAAATTATAACTACGAACTACGAAGAAGGAAAAGATAAAGAAGAAAACAATAATAAAACTAAAAAAAGGGAAAAGGTGTGTTTACCTTTTTTTGGAGTAGCAAAACGGGACTACAATCTTTCTTCGAAGTCTTGATCACCAAGAAAAAAAGCGTTCATCTTGAAAACTTTGATTAGCCCACGAATTTCATGAAAAAGGAAATTTTTTACTAAAATAAAAACTCTTCTTTTCTCAAAGCTTTTTTTTTTCAATCTTGAGACTTGGTCTTTCTACCAAAATAGCGGTAGTATTTATAGAAAAGGATGAGATTCAATTCTTTTCATCCACCAATGTGGCAGAGATAATTTAGGAGTATTTTTGGAATTTTAAAATTAAAGATAAGGTGAGGTGGAAGATAAGGTGGGGAATATTGTACAATGTAGTACAATTTCTGAATTTCAAAATTTGAATTTAAAAAAAGGACAAGGTTGAGGGGAAATTATTCAACGTAGTACAATTTTTGAATTTCAAAATTAGTAAAAGGACAAAGTTGAGGCAAAATTGTACAATCTAGTACAAATTTAAAATTATTTTTGGTGGAAATTGGGTAGAAGTCATGAGAGTTTTGGGAAATTTTGGTGTTATTTAATATATAACCCCAATTGAAATTTAAAATTTTGTCAAATTTATTTAATTTTGACCAAATTAAAAATCAATTGGCGGATTGCATTGCAATTATGGCCAATCTAATAGATTGACTAAATTAAATTGAAATTCGATACGAATTAATATTTTTTTTAATCCCGAGCTTTTTTATTTAATAAAATCAAACACATATTTATTCAAATAAATTAATTTTGAGAACAAATTTTATTTAAATCCAAACTTTATCCATTTTGATTAATTTTCAAGCTTAATTAGTAAAAGTCCAATTTTGGTAAAAACGTTCATTTAAGTAACAAAATTTATACAATTTCGCATATGTAAATAGAAAAATGTATAATCATCAATTAAATGACAAAATTAATTCAAATAAATATTTTAGAGCGCATTTATCCGGATGAAATAAATATTTTAACTTTATTAAAATTTGAAGAAACTCAGGGTTAAATTTAGTCGTGTAGGGCAAAAATTAGGTGTAACAATATGCAAAATCTGCTAAAGCCAAATGCGGCTCCCACTAGCCACTAAAATCCATCACACAAGTGCGGAACATATCTCCAAAACCTAAATAACTTGCTCTGACAATCCATCAGTCTGGGGTGAAATGATGTACTGAGATCCACTCGAGTACCCAACTCATTCTGAAAAGTCTTCTAAAAGTGAGGTGTGAACATAGGACCTCGATCTAATATAATGTCGGCACACCATGAAGACGTACAATCTCATGAATGTTGATACGGGTCAACCTCTCAGCACTAAATAAGACCTGAACCAGAATCAAATGAACTGATTTGGTCAATCAATCCACGATGACCCAAACACTCTCAGAACCATGAGATGTATGAGGGAAACCAGTCACAAAGTCCATATTAAATTCAGTTAAAACTGTTGGTGTTGAGCTGCATCCGCTTTTAGAGACTAAATAAAATTGTAAGTTCTTGCATAAAGAAATATCAAATGAAAGCTACTCATCACACAAATCCCTTAAACTTTGATTATTCATTTTGATGTACATATTCAGAAAGTACTCTTTACTCTAAATGTCCAACAATCATGACTTAGTCTTTATGCATTTAAGTCTTCTACTTTTCTTTAAATTTTTTGGTTCTCAGATACATTTAATAGATGTCAATTGTTCAATTTATTTTCAATTGATAAAATACTAAGAGTAGAGATATTTAGTTAACAAGAAGATTTCTCTATTTAGAAACCTCAACTGTAAGGATGGAGTGATCACAACTATATATTCCACTACACTCTCTAGTGTTTAACTGCAATTTTGAAGAAAGAGGTGAAAAGGAAAAAAGAGAAAAATCTAGTCGTGCTTTCATATCAAGTTATCAATCAATTCCTACTTTAAAAAATAGTCATTTTTTAATCAATGCACAAGTCTAAAGGCCGATCATCGTCACGACTTTTTGAAACTAGGAATCCATGTAATCCATCATTGCCTTCATATGAATTGTTTTCGAAAGTGTGAGATTGAGGTCCTTGAGGGATGCATCCTCGGAGATGATTAAGGGAGAGATTTAAGAATGAAAGAGATGTAAGAGAAACAAGTTGTTGTGGTATATCTCCAGTAAGTTGGTTTCCTAATAGATCCAATGATGAAACTGAAGATAAGTCTCTGAATGATGGTGGAATATGACCTTTCAACCCATTATGAGATAAACTCAATATGTGAAGTGCAATGAAATCCCTCATTATACTTGGAATTTTCCCTCTAAATTTATTACTTGACAGGTCTATAACAGTGTACAAATACGAGATTGTCAAAATTTCATGCTCCAGTCCCTTGGTTGAAACTGTTATAGAATCTTGGTGATATATAGCTCCACAATAGCTTGGTGCTTCAATTGATGGATCAATGTACTCATGGCTTTTAGATGTTAAAACAAACTCATAGGTAAGTTTACCGAGAACACATTAGAAGAGCGATCTATGATTCGAAGCTCGGGAGAAATAGTTTCAAACATTGAAGGTTGAATGGACCCATATAATTCATTGGATATCAAGCTTAAAACTTGAAGCTCTGGAAGAGATCCCAACCACATCGGGAATGTGACTATGAGATGATTATCTCCTAAGTCAAGAACCTGCAACTCTTTGCAATTGGCCAAAGATCGAGGAATTTTCCCCTCTAGTTTATTTCCATACAAGTTGAGGCTTCTCAGTGAACTTCCATTGATGAAAGTTGTAGGAAGATTCCCAGAAAGATTGTTCTGGCACATATCCAAAACCGCGAGAGTAGTGATATTTCCCAAACATTGAGGAATTTCCTATGCAAATTGTTTCTGGCCAAATCTAGCATCACCATTGATGTCAAATTGCAAATAGATGTAGGAATTTCTTCACTAAGAAAATAATATGAAGAAATAACTTGTAGAATTTGGTGGAATAGTTAGCGAACCTTGAAGAAAATTAGATCGCAAATCAATGGTATCTACATATTGAAGAGGGATTGAATCCATACTTGTCAGCATGTTGTTGGATATATTAAGACATTTAATTAAAAACATCCAGTTAGGCCATGCCCAATCAGGAATCCTTCCTTGAATCTTATTATTTGAATGATCCAACTCCCCAAGTCTCTTAGCGAATCTTAGAAACTCTAATTCTTTCACTTCGCATGTGGCCAATCGTAACGTATAAAGAGATTCTGGCCATGTAAAATTAACTTTTTTCTCATTGGTCGATGAGATAATATCAGGATCTTTTAGGATCAAAAGGTTTTGAATTGAGTTGGGAACACGGCCTGGCAGCTAATTATTGCATAAAATAATCACTTATAGTAAATTGGACTTGAAATCCTCAAGCAAACCAGAAAAGTGGTTATGACCCAACACTAAATAACGTAGTGATGGAAGCTGGGAGAACATCCATGATGGTATTGTTCCATTCAGGGTGTTACCATCAAGGACCAAATTCTCTAAGCGGGTAAGGTTTAAAAGAGATTCAGGAATTCGCCCTCTAAGGTTGCAATCAGAAAGAAACAATATTGTAGTGAAGTTATAGAGCCAAGAGGCTCAGGCGGGGTGGATCTAACACTTTGAGAGATGCATTGATGTTCCATTTGATCTTTGGAAAATAACCAATGAGTTGATCATTAGAATTTAAGTCAAATGTTTCCAGGTTGGGCAGGTTAAAAATACTCTCAAGTAGTATCCCATACAATCTTGTCCCTCCTAGATCCAGAAATGTTACATGGGAAGAGAAATGCAGAGGAATGATGGAAGAGATGTTTATAAAATTAAGATCAAGCTTTGTTAATTGGGTCAAATTCTGAAGGAACAACTTAAAATCCCAGGATGTGAGTCTTAGATCTGTTCCAATTGATAGGAAGAGATGAAAAGACTATAACTCGGAAAGATAAGAGATTTCAGAAGGAATTTGACCTGAGAAAGAGGACATGGTAAGATTAAGATGCGTTAAGCTCGAGAACCTACCGAATTCGGGGTATATGTGAGAACTGGAGAAGTTATTATAAGAAAGATCAAGCCTTTGGAGATCACAGAGTTGGAACAGACTGCTATTGGAATCAATCTTCCCTACAAGTTGACTACAACTACGGTCAAGATCAATGACATGACCAGTGATCTCATTGCATATCACACCTGAAAAGTTGAAGAAGGTTGCTCCTCAACTTAGGTACTTGTTCCCAGATGAACTCAAACATCAAAACCAATAGAAAAATAAACAAAAGAAATACGAGGAAAGATAAATAGCAAACACAAGAGTTTTACGTATAAACTCCTTGCTCAAGGGAGAAAAAACACAACCTGCCTCTAGAATTTCTAAGCTCCACTATACTCAAGCAAACTCTTGAATACAGACTCCAAAGTTCAGGAATAAACTCTTAATCCTCACTCTCCTAGTAATATATCTATTACAAGGAAACTCAAGCAGTAACTATACTATTTCATACTCCAGCTCACTCTAACTGGACACCACCAGTTAACTCTAGCTTGAACAATCACCAAACTCTAGATGATTACAAAGAGAAATTTTGCAGCTCAACACCATAGACAATCATAAGAAAATATAGACAAACGTTTAGGACCAAAATACAAAGACTCAAGTACAACATGGAAATAAAGATAAAAATCGATAAACAACCAGTTCCCTATTGCACACTGCAATCTTTGATTCACAACTTCAGAAAGATATTTAGTTTTAAGAATATGGAAGTGTTATTTTTATGGTTGAGAAAGGTAAGCAATATATAGTATGACACAAGAAAACCTAGGAGAGAATCCATTAGTTGAGGCAAAAAGGAAGCAATAGTTTTTTCCATCAACTTTTGTACTTTGTGTCAGCTGTGACTGTGATTGTGATAGTGATAGGTGAGCCTAACCTTTTCCCTAAGTTGTAGAAGCTTTGTCATCGTAAAACTCTAGGAAACAGGTACCAACATACAATTTACATACAATTTGTCAATCATCAAAACTAAGGACTTAACAATTTCCCCTTTTTGATGATGACATACCCATGCAAGTATTCAACATCTTCAAAATATCCACACACAGTACAGTCTACACCTCAGCAACACATTGTAAGCCACAAGGACATGCTAACCCAGTTTTCCCAACCTATTTCCTCTATCACTGATAACTATAAGTATATATGCACCCTACACTATATTCTGTCTTTCCATAAGCATCATGTTACATCAAGTTTCCATAGTTCCCCCTGAATATGAGTTCCCTATCTCCAACTAATATCATGTACTCCAGCCCCTACAACCCCTACAACTTATTCCTCTATCAATGAGCATCAAGTCCCCCCAGAGTGAGATAACTCCAATCTTGATCAAAACAGCCCAGCTATATCCCAACCTTTATAATGCAATGTAAGATACATCCCATATTTCCCACTTTTGGCTAAAAGAGAAAGACTAAAAAGGGACTAAGGTGGAAAGGAGTCGTGAAGAAGCATCGCTGCTTAAGGAGTGAAGTCAATCTTTCACCTTATTTAGTATCAGCATTGAGCATTTGTTGTGTTAATTATTCATTCATTATGTTCAAGGCTTCCACTCTAGCTTCCAGTTTCTTCACCTTTTCATGCAGGACAAAATTTCCATTTTTTAACTTCCCAATTAAACCAGTGCTCTCTTCTCCTCCTTTTACTGAAGCATATATTTGGTTCGCAAGCCAGTCTCCCCCTTTCCACATTCAACACTGAAGTAGACAAATAATTTGTTCAGCTAAAGACTATAAGCTGACTCATGTTATGATAAAACATCCTTATTTCTTCCTCATACAAATAAGGCACAACTAATTTAAAGAAGTTCTCCCAATTCTGAAACCTTAGTAAGTCAGTTAGCTTTCTTATTTCTATCATATCAGCAACAACAGAGTCAAGAACTCGTCTACTTAGGACTTTCTAATCCTTAAGAATTCCTTGCCTTATGTCTCTAGACATACTTTTCTCTTTTCTAGATGAAGAAATAACTCTCTTTGAGGTCCTTGCTGATTTGAAGCCGGGACCTGGTCCCTCATCAACAACTTGTTCTAATCCTTTTATCTTTCCAGTGATAGTGGACACTGGTTTCATAACTAACAACCCCTTTCATTTATTTAAAGATACATCCCCTTTTTTCTCTTGTTCTCTTTTGGGCCATTAGTGTATTTCTCACTATCAGAGTCAAGTGACTCATCTTCATAGTCACTCAATCCTTCAAATATGTGCTCAATTTCACTATCCTTACTACCATTGAATTGGCTCTCAGTATCATCTTCTGACTTTTCAAAGTCTACAGACCTTTGAGTACTTGATTCGACTATGGCAATTTTACTTCTCTCTTGCATTTCTCTTCTTTCACTGCTTTCCTTGCTAGCTCTATTGTTAGCTGATAGATCAATAACGGGTGAAAGTAATACATCATCATCATTAGTACTTTCAATGAGGCCATTTTGTCTCTTTGTGGACAAGGTTGGTGAGGGCAGTTCCCATATGGGAGGTTTAGTACTCGAGGCTATCTGATTTTGAGATCTTATCTCTATACTCATGGATGAACAAATGCTTCTTTTAGAGTTAAAAGGTCTAATAACGATGAGAGGATTAAGATTTTTAAATTGTTAGGGAACTAATAAGATAGTATAAGCGAGTTTTTTTTTATTAAAATTTTTAAAAGATGAACAAAAAGATTTGAATTTTTCTTTATATAGGGCATGAGAGAACTGTTAAGATCGAAAGATTCAAAGAGTCTGATGAGACGTGTTCGGTGAAATGGGCACGTCTGTTGGACTTAACGTACAGGAGTTAGCCTTTTTCAAAAAGGCAGAAGAGTGATGTGGCACAGTCATTAGATATTTGAAATGGTCGTAATTTAGGAATGACAAGTGATACTAACCTGACTAGGGACCTAGTCCATAAGCAATGTCTAAACTTAACCACTATGTGCTTTCTTATCTCGTTTTTCATATCTTCTATTTCTTGTCATGGGTGTATATCTACAAATATACGAGACTAAATTATACATATCGATCATCATCCAACCAAGATACCTTCTTACCAGTTCATAGCCATGTCAGGAGAATGATGAGATTAACCAGTCATTAGTCAGATCCCACCACCTCTATTCTTTCTTATTCTACTCAACTTGCTGAAAGATCAGTTTGAACCCTAAACTTACCTTATCACCAGCATAAATAATTTTAAATCATTGGTTCCATTACCAAGGAGACATTGCCTCTACTAAGGGTCTTCAGCAAGAGGTGACCTTCAGGTCTTTAATTGCATACACTAAGCAGCCATTATCATTATTCTTGTTCGTTACCTTCGTTTTCCTATCCCTACATGATAGATCAATTAATGGCCTTGGAAACCCATTTCAGTCTTAGTTCCCAATAAGAGGATAAAGGAAAGATCAACTTCCTTTTTGCCTAGCTGGGTAAGTTCACTTTTTTTCTATATCTGTCAATCGGGCCAGTCTAGTTCGAATCGGCATCGGCCTATTAATTGTAAACATTCTTTGGGCCAGTCCATCTGGGCCCAGTTCTTAATAGGCCGGTCCGATCCAAGCCTAACAATAAAAAATTGCCAAACAACCTGTGACTGGCCCACCTAGTCTTGAACCAGATTTGATCGATTTGGACCAATTCAACCCAGCATACTTTAAGAAATAGGCTGGTTATCGGTCCATTATTAAAAAAAAATTTGAATTTACATGTTTTTTCCAATATATACTATATATACACACCTATATATTTTTTAAATACGTTAAACAATAAATGTATACTACTATAGAAAACAAATACACATGTATACAAAAAATATATACTACTTTAGAGTTTAGACTTTAGTCTATATAGAAAACACTTACACATATTGTAACATCCTGAGTCTACACCCTAGGCGTCACACGGTGCTTACAATCCCAAAGGACCATAAGCTAACCTATGACTGGATTAAAACTCAAACAACATCATGAACATGAATTCAATCTAATTCAAACATGGAAATCATAAATCTGAGATCTTGTATATTTAAAAAGGATTCTTGCGCTACATGGAAGGTAAGGATCCATGGATAAACATCTAACATACCTTAATTCGTGAGTTTCTTAGAGTCCTTGGAGAGATTTTCTTGGGATTGACCTTGATTTTTTGAGAGCTAGGGTTTGTTTTCTTGAGAGAGAAATACTTTTTGATTTTGGGAAAAATTTAATAATGAAGAGTTTTACACATTTTTAGGGCTTAAATCCCACAACTGGGAAAAATAAAATCATGGAAAAAGATTGATTTAACCCTGTCCACAACTTTAATTTTTTGTGAAATTTTTTTGATCTGGATACCTGGCGCGACGCGGCGCTATCACATCATGTCACTAGAAAATGGCAACTGGGAAATTGCATGGTGGCTCGATATGGTGGTATCACGTTGCCACTTTCTTTGTGAACTAGAAGCGCACTTCGATGAGGTGGAATCGCGTTGGTACACTGGAAATTGACAATTTGAAGTTGGGTCTATGGTACAACGCACCAATATCGCAGAGCAACAGTGGAAATTGATGATTTCTATTTTAACACACTCCACGATGCGCTACTGGTCTGAATGACGATGTTTAGCAACTGAAAGTTAAAATCATCATAACTTCTTATCCAGTTGTCAGATTTAGGCAAATTTTATATCGTTCAGTTTCATGATCACCAGTATAGTTCCCAATCGCTAGGGTCGATTGTCCATCTAGTGAGTGAGCGTTGAAATTTTTTCTCCCACCAGTCAAGTCAGGGGGTCATGGAAAGAGAGTGGGCATCAGACCTCATGTAATTCTCGATCCTTTTTTACCTGTTCCTGAAACTTCATGGAAAGTTGATTGAATTTCCTACGAAATAGCAGGCTCTAATCTGGAAATTACTGAGTATTTAAATTTTTTTATTTAGGATAACCCAGGTACTGAGGGTTAATCTAGGCTATAGAAATACGGGGTATTATAATATCTCCCCCTTGGGAACATTTGTCCTCGAATGTGGCTAGTTAAGCAGAGAGAATACTGGTATACTGAATTTTATGTACTGAACTAGACATGAACATATAAAGCATGGTTACGTGAATGGTCTGATAGACTAAACTTACATCCTAAACATGCACGGGATACATCACTAAAGATACTGATAAGCTGAGTTTACATATTGAACATACATGTCTGATGCATGAGTACGTCTGAACGGATTAATGAATACGTGACTGAATATGCATGAACGAGAACATAAGGACATGACTAAGTCTGCATCATAATACATGAACTGAACAGACTCCTTGGATACATTTCATGACAGGGGGATGGTCATACAACTGAGATTGGGACTGAGGGTCAACTACGAGGACTAATTACTTCGACTGGATTCACTACATGAAGAAAAATTGGAAGGTTTAGATCGTGATAGCTTGGGGATTATAGTGCATCTCCTTCTTGGGATGCTAAGTACCTCGAGAATACTGACTTGGCTGAGATACTAAGGAAAAGTATGAGACGATGCACTGGGCACCCATGAACTAAATCATGACTGAATATATGGGATCTGAAACTGAGGCAAAAATATGTACATAGGGGATTCTTACCATACCAGTGACCACATCAGAGAACTTTCCTGATTTTGTTTGGACTGAAGTGCATAAAGCCTATTTAGGCATTCCCCACTGGTGGCACTAGAAACAGCACCTTGTTGATTCGGGCAACCTGACTGAGTTGAAGGACGACTATACTGACCATGAAAACCTAAATGAGGATAATCTCTGACTCTGTGGCCTGGCTTGCCACACCCAAAACAAACATCACTGCTAGTCCTACACACACTTATGATTATTACCACACTCTTCGTAAAATGGATTAGTACGACCATTGCTTACACTATCTTGGGTCATTGGTACTCTGGCTGAGGACGGAGCTGGAATTGAAGACTTTGGACAAAACTTGGAATGATTAGCCCCATCTGACTAAGGCTGAATGAAATTAAAGCTACCTGTTCTAGCCCTTTTATTTTCTCTATCTCCTTCTCCTTAAGTTTTTGCTCCTTAATCTATTGAGCATGGACCATAAGCCTAGATATGTCTATATTTTTAATTAACATTGTTGTTCTGCACTTCTTAACCACACGATCTGACAACCCAGATACAAACTTAATTATTCTGTACCTATTGTCTGCTACTACATGGGGAGCATACCTAGCTAACTGAGTAAACTTGAGGGAATACTCTTTTACGCTCATACTACCTTGTTTGAGATTGATAAACTCTAATACTTTGGCTTCTCTCAACTCCAAGGGAGAGAATTTGTCTAGAAAGGCAGTAGCAAACTTTTCCCACTCTATGGGCTCTGTATATATACCCCTGTCTACCTTCTACTGCTTAAACCATGTATGGGCTACATATTGTAGCTAATAGGTTTCTAATTTGACACTCTCACTGGCAGTCACTCCCATAATGTTTATGACTTTTTGAACCTGATTGAGGAACTCTTATGGATCCTCTTCAGACTTAGATCCCATGAAAGAAGGATTTATTCAGGTGAAGTCCCGAATTCTGGTTGCAGCCGTATTGACCATTGGGTTGGCCGAAACAATAGCTAGCCATCCATTCTGAGCTATGAATGAATTGGCTAGAGTAGTGAATGCAACTCTGAATTCTGCGTAAGAGATATATTCTTCAGGGGATCTACCTAAACGAGCTGAGGGCTAACTGGTTTCCTATTCTTCTTTCGTTAGCCTTTTTGGGAGGCATGTTCTGAAAATGAAAAAAAAGTGGATTAGACTGAGAGATTAACTTGAGGTCATGCTTAATCACACGACATGAATATTGAAAGAAGAGAAACTTTTTCTAAAACATCTCATAGCCTCCTGTCCATAAGTGTGGTGTGCTACACACTCATGCACAAGACTCTACACGATGTGGCTTTTCAGACTCCCTAGGAAACTGTTGAACCTTAGGCTCTGATACCAAGTTTGTAACGATCCGAGACTACCCTCTAGTCATCACATGGTGCTTACGACCTCGAAGGACCACAAGCTAACCCATGAATAATATATATTGTGAGCACTGAATAATAATACTATAATTAATGCAGAATAATAGGCTAAAATACCATAAGGTTCAAAATTTTTGAAATACTGATAATAAATAATAACATCTAAATCTGAAATACTGTCTGAATCTGGTTTGAAAAGCCTCTAACCAAAACTGTCTGAAAGTGGAGTTGATGGGACAATCCCCCAACTAACTCCATTTACTAAAATACTGCTAAGATGAAGTACTAAAATAAAAGCATATCCTCGATAGATGTGGACTCACTGCTAAATATGTTGTTGCTAGCTGAATTTGGCTAAGCGCGGTCAGGAACCTGAGCGTCTGAAGCTATGATATGAAACATCATAGCGCAAAAAATAGGTATGCGATTAATACGTGGGAATGTACTGGTATACTAAATAAGGTAAGGTTAAATGCATAGGTTCATATGCATAAACAATAACTAACTAAATGATATGCAAGAGTGGATTAGCATACATGGAGGATTTGTAACTATTGAACATACCATGCATACTGTAACTGAGTACACTGGAACTGAATTTGATAATTGATAACTGAATATACTGATAAGTTGAGATCACTGATGATCTGTATTACTGATAACTGAGAAACTGTATCTAACAGTCCTGATTTTGTAGAACTAAACTAAGTTCTATTCTAAAGACTGAAACTGAAACTAAAACTGTAGAAGGTAATCATCTAACTGATACGCCCTAATCTGAACTAATAGAGGTCCAATCTATAGCCCTAATTGAAATGGTGTCATTACCGTGCCACGGGTAAAGACAAGCTGAAGAGTAACCCTCTACAAGCAGGTTTCCTAAATGAGAATGGTGGTACCCTGTACTGGCAAGTAGAGCACCTCATCAACCCTTAACTGGAAGTTTGTTGTATCAACCTATGCTAGCTACGTAGTTCTGGAACACAATGATTTCTTCTAAGGATCACACTCTCTGCTGGCAGGTAAGCCCCCATTCTTAGGTTCACTCGGTGCTGAATCCTACTCCCAACTAAAAGACACTGAACTAAGTATATAACTGGACTGGACTAATACTGAGATTACTGAGTTTTTCTAAGTTTTGTAACTGACTGAATTCTACTGAGTTCTGTAACTGAATGAGACTACTACTGACCGTGACATGACTAATACTATTCTGCCACTGACATTGGCTCTAGGTAAACAGCTAAATTATTGGGTATTAAATACCCCCAGAACTCGATGGGATGAAAAGTAAAGGAAAGCATTACCTTGAATAACATAACAATGTTCACTTGGTCATAATTCATTCATAGAGACATTTCATCAAATACTTGTAATGTATTAACTTATACATGAATGAGGACTACATGTTAGCATGCTATAATGGCATTATTTTTATTCTCATAGACAATTTATCAAACACATGGGAAGCATACTTGGTTCACTAAATCATAAACACTAAGGTTTAACATGGTTATGACAATCAACTTGCAAATTGAATGGTTTATCATGAATATCATGTAATTCAATACATACTAGGATTAATTCTTGGATCTTGTAATCTAAGTCAGGGATTAAAACTCAAATAACATCAGGAATATGAATTCAATCTCGTTCAAACATGAAAATCAAAAATCTGAGATCTTGTATATTAAAAAGGATTCTTGGGCTCCATGGAAGTTAAGGATTCATGGATGAACATCTAACATACCTTAATTCGTGATTTTCTCATAGTCCTTGGAGAGATTCTTGGGATTGACCTTGTATCTGAGAGCTAGGGTTTGTTTTCTTGAGAGAGAAATACCTTTTGATTTTGGGAAAAAGTGAATAATGAAGGGTTTTACACATTTTTAGAGATTAAATTCCACATCTGGGCAAAATAAAATCATGGGAAAAGACTGATTTAACCCTGGGCGCAACTTTAATTTTTCATGAAATTTTTTCAATCTAGACACCTTGCGTGACGCGGCGCTATCGCGCCATGTCACTTGAAAATGACAACTGGGAAATTGCATGGTGGCGCAACGTGGTGGTATCGCGTTGACACTTTATTTGTGAACTGAAAGTGCACCACAATGTGGTGGAACCGCATTGGTACACTGAAAATTGATAATTGAGAACTGGATCTATGGCGCGACGCACCAATATCGCAGAGCAACACTGAAAATTGACAATTGTTATTTTAACACACTCCGCAATGCGCTAATATCCTGAATGACGATGTTTAATGACTGTAACTTAAAATCGCCATAACTTTTTACCCGGTTATCGAATTAGGGGAATTTTATATCATTGGAAAGCTGATTGAATTTCCTAAAAAATAGTTGGCTCGAATTTAAAAATTACTGATTATTTTAAAATTTTTATCTAGGATAACCTATGTACTGAGGGTTAATCTAGGCTAGGGAAATATGGGGTATTACAAATGAATACCCTCAGGACTCGATAGCATCAATAGCAAAACATGGCAACATTTTGAAAGCATTACATTAATTACTTATTCACCATGCATTCATTTAGACATTTTGTCAAATACTTAAGAGACATGAATCCGTACATGAATGGGACCACATGAAATCATCTCATGAGTTCACTATTCAATTCACATAGGTATTCTATCAAACACTTGAGGAGCATAATTAATGCACATGGAATTCATCAAGACATAAACATCGTGGCTACAACATTGAACTTGCAAATTCAATGGTTTAACATGAGAATCAAATAATTCTGCATACATTCTAATTAATTCACTTGAAACTTGTAATGAATCTTGATTTGAAAATCAAACATCAATACATACATGAACACAATCCAATTCAAACATGCAAATCATGAAATCCATAAACTTGTAATTTAAAAAGGGTTCTTGAACTCCAAGGGTGGATGGAAATCCATGGATGAACACCTAACATAACTTAGTCATTAAATTCATGAAAATTGTTGGTTTGTTCTTAAAGCTTGGACTAGAAATCAAATGACCTAGGGTTTTGTTCTTGAGAGTATTTGGGAGAAAATAAGTGATTTTTCCCTTAGGATAGCTTAATTTTGTGTTTTAAGGCTGAATAAAGTGGAGAAATTGACTTAAATACCCCTCTGGATGCGGATTTTAATTATAGAAAAACATGACCAGCGATGCGCAGATCGACATGTTGCATCGATATGGTCGACGTGATGCGTCAAGATCGCATCAATTCACTAGAACTATCAACGCAATGGATGATGTAATGCATCGAGATCACTTCAATCCACTATTTTGGACATCCAATTAGGCTTCTAATGACGTCCAAAAAATTCAAAACTCAGCCAAGAACACCTATTGACATCCCTGATCATGAATCAATTTAAAAATTGACATTTTAAAGTCGTAAGGATTAAAAATAAAGTCACTAAAATATCAATGCTAAATATGAGACTAAGTGTTAATACTTAGCTGAAATTTTCTAAGTCTGGGACCTCTTTTGGCATGCTATATATGACTGAAATGACTAGGATTTTGCGGTGTCTTACAATATCTCCCCCTTAGGAACATTCATTCTCAAATGAGACTGACTAAGCTAAGAATACTTATAGATTGAGTTTACATACTGAACATGCACCACTGAAGCATGATTACATGTCTGAAACTACTGATAAACTGAGTTTTCATACTGAACATGCATAACTATAGTATGATTACATGAATGAACTGATTTACGAATGTATGGCTATCATAAGGATGATATGCAATAGTAATTGATACCAAGTTTGTAAAGAAAATCTGAGCATGGAACTTAGTAAATCTAAGGACGGTTGTAATAAGGTGAACTTGGGTACCAAGACCCTTTTGGAAGGCTTTCGAAAAATGAGAGATAAATTGCATACCTCTATCTAAAATAATGGACAAATAGATACCGTGCAATCTGACCAACTCTCTAACATAGAGCTTGGCATAATCCTCGACTGAGTAAGAGGTATGGATTAGCAAAAAATGGGTTGATTTGGTCATCCTGTCCATAATGACCAAAATCAAATCATGCTAATGACGAGTAGGAGGCAAACCCATCACAAAGTCCATGTTCACTTTCTCCCACTTTCAAGTGGGAATACTGAACTCCTGCATAGACCCACTAGGTTTTTGATGTCATACCCTTTTTCGTCTCCAAAAGATTGATTTTAACGTTTGAAAGGGTTTAATTATTAATGTGATGAAATATTGAAAATTTTATTCTGAAAAGGACTTCTTATATTCAAAACTCAGATTCGCCACTTGGTATAAATCGGGTGTGCAAGTCACCTTTGGAAATTTCTTTTCAAAATAATTTGACTCCTTAAACTGGTTTGTGAATAGAGATTCCGGCTAAGAAATTCTGTTGACCGAGGGGAAGGTGTTTGGCACCCCTCGATCCTGTGGTTCAACCACGGTCGCTTGGTGGAGCAATATCGACTAATTTGATACTACGAGGGTATAAATCACACAAAACATACAAAGCAATCAATCAAGCAAACAAAAAAAAACAATCCAAAATTTAGTATCCAGTCCAGTTATACAGTCCAAAATAAAAAATGCAAAAATATAAACCTATGCTAGCCTACTCTAGTCCTACACTACTCTCCAATGATTCACCCGATACCTCGGGCCTTTGTTATAGACGCCCTCTGAGTACATAATACGTCAGGGCATTTCTCGGTGAATAAATACATCAGCCTTTGGGGCATTCCTCAGATAAATACACTTGAATTGAATTCATAAAATCCAAACCACTTAACAAACATTTTTTATCATTCAAAATCATAAGCCCTACTTTTGCCTACCCGAACCTACTCTTTACCAATTCAATGTGGTCAAACTTAGCAAATTCAACGCCTATTTTTGTAACAAACAAACATCAATGAATCTAAATTAATCTGACATTTATGTTTACCAATTTAAATCAATTACCACCCCCAGCTCCCCTTTTATATGATAATTTTACACAGATTATCCCAACTCCTACTAACGTTAATTCATGTCATGATTAATTATTCGACTTCAGGCATCACAAAACACACTATCTCAATCGTCAAGCATACGAATATCAACCAACTCGAACAATCTCAATCAACAAACACATAACCATAATCGATTCAACCAATTAACATGAAGAGAAAGTGATGGGTTAAGGAAATGGACCTTTCGATAGCGAATTTTGTTGATAATATAAGCTAAAGAAAATCTGAATTTGGAATCCTCAATAGCACCTCAACGATGAATATGCTCTGACCTCGATATCAAAATAATAACCAAACAGCTTAGAGACCCGTGAATATAAACTCCTAACACAGAATTCAATTCATGAGCGAAGTCCCCTTTTACCATGAAACCAATCGAATCCCGATATCAATGATGAAAGAAATAAAAGACAAACCTAAAATCCCAACAAACCAACAAAAAACACAAACTTGATGTAGTCCGAGCTCCGATGATCTATCGGTGATCAAAAAAGACGGAAATAAGTTAGATTCCGGTGAGTTTGAATATTTCCTAAATGGGGTCGCTAGAAAACGTTTGAAAAACGGATTGTTACGGAGATATTATTGTCTCCCTATCGGGTTCGCTCAAAAATCAAGAGAGCACAATGAGATTTCGGTGAAGTAATCACCGAAACAACGACCAAACCCACCGGAACTCGTTTTTCGAGTAACCCAAAATCAACCTCACTTTCTTCTCCGTTATAGATCTCTACCTCTCTCACTCTACCTCCCTTTCCTTCTTGAATCTCTCTCTCTCTCTATTTCCATCGTGTGTATGTTTAAAAAAAAATGAAGGAGTTGTGCCCTTTTTTTGGTGTATCGTGAATTGTGTATATATTGCCCAAAGAATGGAAAAAAAATCCAAGGGGACCTTGGTTAGGGGTCAAAGGGGAGTATGGGTATAGTCCCTAGGAATTTCCTGGAAGTTTCCTTTGTAGGGTATTTTCTTTTTGGACAAGAAAAAAGAGAGGGGGTGACATGGGGTAGGGGTATGGGGTGGTTAGGTGAGGGGTGTTTTTTTTTTTAATTGGAGGGGTAAGGTTTAGGTGCCCATTTTTGATTGGGTAGGTTTTTGGAATATTAGAATGAGACAAAGTTTGTTATGACTTGTTATTTGGATAAAACAAAACAAAAATAAATACATAAATAAGTAAAAGAAGAGGTGGTTATTTATTTTCTTGGGGAAAATTGTAAAAATGAAATTAAATTGTGTGATATCGGAATAAGAAATATTATTGACGGGATAAAATTATGTGTCTACATCATGACTCCTTTGAATGTAAACACCTAGTGTTTTCATACAAAGAAGTAGACAACGAGACAGAATTTTGTCCCGATCATTATTCAAAGAAAGAAACTGAAGCAAGAAGGACAACCGAGTCTTGGAGGATATCCTACCTACCTAAGTTATAAGGGAATCAAGTGACAAGTATCTCAAAGGATTGAAAAGATATGACTATACCGAGTTGGAGAGTCGAATGAGGTTCCATCGAGATTCCATTTCGCGGCTTTGTCAGTACATCAAAAATAAAATTACAAGATAAAACATAAATAAAATTACAAAATCCTATCTATGTAGCTTTCCTTGACTCTTGACTTGAGTTTATCACCCTATTCTTCAGGCGGGCTCCTAACTTGTAGTTTCTTTCAACTTGCTACTTGGTTTTCCATTGCTTCACTTCGTTGCTCGACTTTCATTTATTCGCCCTGCTCTTCGGGCGGGCTTCTGTCTTGTCATTTTTATCCTTCAATTTCATCAACCTGTTCTTCAAGCGGGTTCCTGACTTGCAGTTTTTTTTCATTTCATCACCCTATTCTTCTGGTGGGCTCCTGACAAACAGATTCATCACCCTGTTCTTCAGGCGGGCTCCTGAAATACAAATAAAAACTAGAAACAAAATTATCCCCAACAAGGATTAAGATAAAGAGATACTTCATTTTTCTGAAAGTAATGTCCTATTTTCCAGGAAGGTCCTGAACATAAAGTAAATTCTCATTTTTCAGGAAGGTCCTGAACAGAAAGTAAAGTCCCATTTTTCAGGAGGGTCCTGAACAGAACGTAAAGTCCCATTTTTCAAGAGGGTCCTGAACAGAAAGTAAAGTTTCATTTTTCAGGAGGGTCCTGAACAGAAAGTAAAATCTCATTTTTTAGGAGGGACCTGAACATAAAGTAAAATCCCATTTTTCTAGAGTGTCCTGAACAGATAGTAAAATCTCATTTTCAGGAGGTTCCTGAACAGCAAGTAAAGTCCCATTTTTCAGGAGGGTCCAGAACAGAAAGTAAATTCCCATTTTTCAGGAGGGTCCTGAACAGAAAGTAAAATCTCATTTTTTAGGAGGGTCCTGAACATAAGGTAAAATCTCATTTTTCAGGAGAGTCCTGAATGGAAAGTAAAGTCCCATTTTTTAGGAGGGTCCCGAAAAGAAAGTAAAATTCTATTTTTTAGGAGGGTCCTGAACAGAAAGTAAAGTCTCATTTTTCAAGAGGATCCTGAACAGAAAGTAAATTCCTATTTTTCAGGAGGGTCTTGAACAGAAAGTAAAATCCCATTTTTCAGGAGGGTCCTAAACATAAGGTAAAATCCCATTTTTCAGGAGGGTCCTGAACATAAGGAAAATCTCATTTTTTAGGAGGGTCCTGAACATAAGGTAAAATCTCATTTTTCAGGAGAGTCCTGAATAGAAAGTAAAGTCCCCTTTTTTAGGAGGGTCCCAAAAAGAAAGTAAAATTCTATTTTTTAGGAGGGTCCTGAGCAGAAAGTAAAGTCTCATTGTTCAGGAGGATCCTGAACACAAAGTAAAGTCCTATTTTTCAGGAGGGTCCTAAACAAAAAGTAAAGTCCTATTTTTCAGGAGGGTCCTAAACATAAGGTAAAATTCCATTTTTCAAGAGGGTTCAGAACATAAAGTAAAATCTTATTTTTTAGGAGGGTCCTGAACAGAGTAAAGTCCCATGGATGTGTTTTTCCAATGGTAACTAAATTAAGTGAAGTCAACTTGCCCCTGTTTCAACAAAGAAAATTTGTCAGTTAAAAACTTAGTGGTGGCTTCTAGCACTTGGCTTCCCAGACATCTGCTCCATCCATTTTTCCTTTCACCTTTGTTTCAGATCGCTGAAACTTGCCTATGTCTTGTCGCGTCATTGACCCGAATCCAAATTGAGGGAAATGAGTTCTGACTCGAACAATGAGTTTCCATTTTACTATGCCTCTGAGATGCACCCCTTTCCAAATCTGAATACTCTCTCGAATCCAACAGCTTGTTGGTTGATAGACTTCCTTTGCTTTGTGTTGAATTACAATCATATTTCTTTCATTTGCTCGTCCTTGGTTTTTTCTCATACAATTGGAAATACTGGTAGCAAGTTTTGATATCCTTTTTCGCTTGTTTTGACACAGACTTGACTTAAAGTGTAAAGGAATGACAATGACTTTTATTTTGATAAATAACATAAAAAGACAAAAGCATGAATATGTAAATGAATGAAAAAAGTAATATCCCTCTTTTTAACAAAGAAGAAAACTTATCTGAAGATGGCAACCAACTCCAATGACTATGACATGCATTTTGGATTAAGCTGTCTGATCTTCCTATCCAAACTTCCCATTTGTTATTGAGTTCGTGCCTTTGTCGTTGCTGCTTCTTCCAACCTATTGGACTCATATATCTCATTAAATTAATGACATCTTGAAAGATTTTTGCCAACAAACCTCTTTCCTTTTCACCTTTCTTTCGAACTTGCCATCGTCTTACGTTGCCTATGAGGGTTTTCACCAATACGACTCTCTCATTTTATTTCTCTCAACTCCACATAGCCTTATGGTGACAGTAAGGGTTTTTACCAGTAAGACTTTCTTATTTTTATTTATCTGAACTCACCATCGCCTTATGGTGCCCGCGAGGGTTCTCACCAATAAGACTCTCTCATTTTCATTTGTTTCCTGATTTCTTAAGCTGAGGAAAACAAGTAGTACCCCATGATGTGTCATCATATCCATTGCATACTTAGCCTTAACATTATCAAAAATTTATCTAAAGGACTTTCTTTGGTTGTAACTTGGCTTTTGGATAAGTTTAGAAAAAGATGGCAAGAGGCTCAAACGACACTTGAAGTAGGGAGGACTTACAACTTTTGGAATCGACTTAAGCAACACATTAACTCATGCCCTGATTTTCCGTTGATTGGGTGACTCTAAAATTTTATTTGGTTGGACCAAGCCTGAAATAGGGCAGCCTATGTATCTCACTCCCGAGAAAGGAGAATCAGGTCGCACATAGTTCTATCAACTTTTTCTTTGTTTTGATTTGATTTTTCTTTTTTCTCTCTTTTTTTCTTTTATTTTCGAACCCTTTCTTTTATTCTTATTTTCCTAACATTTATCTTTGACTCTATTTTGATTCCAAAAGAGGGATATGAAAGAAAAATAAAACTAAGATCAAACGGGTAAACAAAGGATGACACAATGTTTGGATAGAAGAATAAAATGCCTTCATCATATCAATCTTCCAAAATACAAGTACTAAACATGCAATAAAATCAACAAAGGATAAAATATCATACATAATATCTTTTGACCGCATCAGTATTGATAGCTATTTCTGCCATTTTGCCTTTAATATCTGTCAAATATAAGGCTCCATTGGTCAACACTTTCGTCACAATGAAGGGACCTTGCCAGTTTGGGGAGAACTTACCTTTCGCTTCAACCTGGTGAGGAAGGATACGCTTCAATACCAACTGGCCAACTTCAAAATACCTGGGTCATACCTTTTTGTTATATGCTCGAGCCATTCTCTTCTGATACAATTGGCCATAACATACCGACGTTAGCCTTTTTTCCTCAATTAAACTCAATTGTTCCAGTCGGGTTTTGACCCACTCATCATCACCAATCGCTGCTTCCACAAATTTTGTAGGAATTACTGATTCTGTACCATACACCAACAAATATGGAGTTGCCCCTGTTGAAGTGCGAACAGTAGTACGATAACCTAGCAATGCAAAAAGCAACTTCTCGTGCCATTGTCTGGACCCTTGTACCATTTTTCGTAGTATCTTCTTGATATTCTTATTGGCGGCTTCCATAATGCCAGTTGCCTTTGGATGATATAGAGTGGAATTTTGATGTGTAATCTTAAACTGTTGGCACACTTCTTACATCAAAAGACTGTTAAGATTGGCAGCGTTGTCTGTAATGATCATCTTTGAAATTTTGAACCTACAAACGATATTGGCATGAAAAAAATTCACCACTTCTTTCTTTGTTACTGACTTGAAAGTTACTGCTTCTACCCACTTTGTAAAGTAATCAATGGCCACCAAAATAAATCTATGCCCATTTGATGTTTTTGGCTCAATCGGCCCAATCCCATCCATCCCCCATGCTACGAAAGTCTATAGAGCAGACATTGCGTGAAACTCAGTGGGAGAAGAATGTATCAGATCACCGTGTACTTGACATTGATGACATTTTCGAACAAAACAAATGGAATCCCTCTCCATAATAAGCCAATAATAACTTGCTCAAAGTATCTTCTTTGATAAGACATAATCATTCATATGCGGCCCGCATACTCCAGAGTGTATTTCAACCATGATTGCCGAGGCTTCTCTTGCATCTACATACCTCAAAATTCTCAGATCGGGGGTTCTCTTATATAAGATTCCCCCACTTAAGAAAAATCCACTAGCCAAATGCCTAATAGTCCTCTTTTGATCACTGGTGGCATGTGTTGGGTATTCTCCTGACTGAATGTATTGCTTTATATCAAAGAACCAAGGTTCTCCATCGAGCTCTTCTTTAACCGCTTTATAGTAAGCATGCTAATCACGACTCTGTATATGCATTGGACGATGTAGGCCTTATCAGGGTGTTGGAGCATTAAAGACAAAGTGGCCAAAGCATCAGCAATCTCATTGCAAATTCTTGGAATATGCCTAAACTATACAAAAACAAATTGTTAGCATAGATCTTTCAAGCATTGTCGATACGGTATTAGCTTTAAATCTCGTATCTCTCAATCACCTTGAATCTGATGGATGGGCAAATCTGAATCCCCTAACACTAATAGTTCCTGAACTCCCATACCAACATCTACCCTCAAACCCAGAATGCAAGCTTCATATTCCTCCATGTTATTGGTACAATAAAATCAAAGTTGTATTGTTACCGAAAAATTTTTCCCCGTCTTAGAGATAAGAACTGCACCTATTTCGACTCCTTTTATGTTGACAACTCCATCGAAGAACAACTTTCAACCTGGATCAGCATCTATAATGACTTCATCAACACACAACACTTTTTCATCAGGAAAATATGTCTTTAATGGCTTGTACTCTTCATCAATGGGATTCTCAGCAAGATGATCTGCCAAGTCTTAGGCTTTCATGATGGTTCGAGTCACATATATAATGTCGAACTCGGTAAGCAATATTTTCCACTTTTCCAAATGACCGGTCGGCATAGACTTCGAAAAGATATACTCCAAAGGATCCATGCGGGAGATGAGATAAGTAGTGTAGGACAAAGATAATGCTTCAACTTCTGTGCTACCTAATTTAGGGGTGCAACACGTCCTTTCAAGAAGAGTGTACCTGGCCTCATATGCAGTGAACTTTTTGCTAAGATAATAAATAACATGCTCCTTTTTGCCCGTGACATCATGTTGATCCAGGACACAACTGAAAGAATTATCCATGACCGATAAACATAAGATCAAAGGCATACCAAGCTCCGGTGGTACCAACACAGGCAGAATTGATAGATATCTTTTGATTTTTTCGAACGCTTCCTGACATTCTTCAGTCCACTCTACTGCAGCACTCTTTTTAGCAACTTGAAAATGGGCTCACACGTCGTTATGAGTTGAGAAATAAACCTGCTAATATAGTTCAATCTACCCAGCAAACTCATCACCTCTATCCTATTCTTGGGCAGAGGCAAATCCTGGATGGCTTTGATTTTTGAAGGATTCAATTCAATTCCTTGACGGCTGACTACAAACCCCAACAGCTTTTCAGACGGAACTCCAAATACACATTTTGTCAGGTTGAGTTTGAGATTATACCTGCAAAGCCTTTCAAAGAACTTTCTTAAATCTTTAGCATGGTCTGCCTGACTCTTTGATTGAATAATCACATCATCTGCATAAACCTCAATCTCCTTATGCATCATATCATGAAACATAGTGGTCAAGGCTCTCATGTATGTTGCTCCAGCATTCTCCAAACTGAATGGCATCACTCACTAATAATAGGTCCCTCATGGTGTGATAAAAGAAGTCTTCTCCGTGTCTTTATCATCCATAATGATCTGGTGGTATCCGGCATAGCAATCCATAAAAGAGGCAAACTCATGTTTAGCATAGTTGTCCAACAAAATATGGATGTTGGGCAGCAGAAAATCATCCTTCAAACTTGCTCTGTTCAAATCACAGTAATCAACACATACTCAAATTTTGTCATCTTTCTTTGGGACAGGAACAACATTGGATAACCAAGTAGGATAACGAGCCACTCGAATGACTTTGGATTTAAGTTTTTTCATGATTTTCTCTTTGATTTTAATACTTACATCAGTTTTAAACTTCCTCAACTTCTGTTTCATAAGGGGGTCTGTGGGATCAGTTGGCAATTTATGAGCCACTTATTCGGTGCTTAAACCAGGCATATCATCATAAAGCCATGCAAAAACATCCTTATAATCAATTAATGCTTAAATCATTCCATCTTTTAGCTGTGGCAAAGCATTTACACTGATTTTAGTTTCCCTAAAATCTTCTTGATTCCCTAGAAATTGGCTCAGTTTCATTCAAATTAGTATTCAACTTGTCTTCAAACTGTTCCAACTCTTTGCTTATTTCCTCTAGTGCCTCTTTTTCATCATATTCCCCCTCTTGCTTTATTATATATTGATTAGTTTCGATTTTCAGTTCTGGCTGAAAATTTCGCATGCATGTAATGTCATTAGAGTCAGCATAAAGAGAATTGTATATAGAAAAAGACAATAATAAAATATATTAGACATAAAATAAAAGGGGTATTGCATTTCATTAAAAGGGAAAAATAGGAGGATTTAAACATAAATGCCAACATAACATAAACAAATTAAAATCCAAATCACAACCCTAAAATAACTCAGATAAATAGAAAGAAAAACAAAACAAACTACCTAAACTCCCTCCTGACTGGGAGAGGAGTGACTGCCCAATTGTTAAGCTAGATAGTTGGACCTATGAATTGCACGTCTGCCTTACTGTTACCTTCTCCTGCTTCAACCATGTCAACTTCGATCAACAGGTTCTAGAAGTCATCAACCAATTCAGCTACAAACTCTATAGGTGCCATGACACTGCCCTTGATGAATGACTTACTGAGTAGGGGAACTGGGTGAGGGAGTGACCATGTTTCCTTTTTCCTTCCCTTGGCCTTCTTCAGATCTTTAGCCGTAGGTTTAAATCCAAAACCAAAAGTTCCCATGTTCTCATTCGGGCATATGGTACAAACCATACCGTGTAGAGATACTCCCAAACCCCTTCCTAGCTCGAATCCATATTTTAACATTTCATTTATCATCTTGATAGAAGTGAGAGACAATTGTGGCCCTAGAATAACCTGCCCTTCAATGATATGATTCACCGACACTGTGTCAAAAGTTTGATAGACAAATGTCTCCTCTATATTTTTTTATTCAGTAAGGGAAAGGGGAGAATATTCGTAGGCGGAAAAATCCCCTTCACTATGAATAACCACTTCTTTCCTGTCATGCTCAAACTTGATCATTTGGTGCAATGTAGATGCCACCGGCTTGGCCTTGTGGATCCACGGTCTTCCCAATAACAGATTGTAAGAGGAGTCTATATTCAACACTTGAAACTCTATGGAGAACTCAACAGGCCCTATAATCATCATTAGTTCTATTTTTCCAATGGAGTTTGATTTTGCACCATCGAAAGCCCTGACACATACATTGTTGGGCCTGATCCTTACAACACCAATATTCAACTTTTACAAAGTAAAAATAGGGCATATATTTGAACCTGAACCTCCATCAATCATGACATGGGTGACATAGAAATCTTTGCACTTCACTATAAGGTAAAGACCCCGGTTATGCCCCGTACCTTCAATAGGAAATTCGTCGTCAGAGAAGCTGATCCGATTGACCTCAAAGATTTTTCCAACCATTTTCTTAAGCTGATTTACTGTAATCTCCCTAGGAACATATGATTTATTTAATACCTTCAATATAATATCACTATGTTCCTTAGAATGAAGCAACAAAGATAAGAGGAAAATTTGAGAAGGGGTTTTCTTCAGCTGATCTATTATTGAGTACTCTGGCAGTTTTATCTTTCTGAAAAACTCTTCCATTTCTTCTTCGGTGATATGATTCTTGAGAGATAAAGGATCACTCACCCCTGGCTTGGGCTTTCTTAGACTTTCAGGCACAAAGGATCTTCCTGACCGAGTTAGACCCTCTACCTCATCTACCTCTTTCACGACTTCCTTCCCCTGGTAAGTCATCACAGTCCGCTTATAGTTCCAAGGGACCTTTTTCATATCAACTATTGGAGATTGGGTCACCGGTTTGATTATAATAGGGACTGCAAATTCTCCTTTCACCATCAAGATAGGCTTTCCCGTATCTCCTACCATCGTCAACTTAGGTTTATCCTAACTTGAACTAATAACTGTTCTACCTCTTTTCACCGTGATCACGGTTTTCTATTTGCTTTCTTCGACTTTATCTTCTTTCATTTATTCCTGGCTTAATGGAATTGCTTTCAATGAATCTGCCACATTCACTGATTTGTCCTCATTGGTTTGTATTCTGACAGTAGGCTTATAATACCTTGACAACTCTTTCCTATCATATATCAATTCTAACATATTAGTTTCAGCATGGGTTGGAAATAGATTCTGGTTAATGTTTGGAACTTTTGATACCTGGACTAGAATTTGATTTGTATCAGTTAAATCTTGGACAGATCTCTTCAAATGCCATTATTTCTCTATATTATGCCCCGGCATGTCAGAATAATATGCACACCTTAACGAATAATCAAGATTTCTCAGAGGTGGATTTGAAAGCCTTTCTTGAATTGGGCTTAAGGCCTTTAACTTCCTCAACCTATCAAATAGACTGGCATACGACTCCCCGAGAGGTGTGAACTAATTCTTGGTTGCCTTCTCTTTCTTATACTAGGGCCTAGGTTGGAAAACGGGTTTGGAGGGGTTTTTGTAATTTGAAAGATCTAAAGAACAATTTTGAGGAACTTACGCACGCAATTGAGGGTAAGAAGGGGTTTGGGCATATGGCTGCATGCTATATACTAGGTACGGGGGAGGGGGTGGAAAGAATTATAGTGGGTTTTGTGAAGGGTAGTAATGGTGAGAAGGAATACATGGAGCTTGGGCATACGCTTGGGCTTGGGGTTGGTGATAGGGATGAGGTGGTCTTTTGGGATAGGAATGGGATCCAGCTACAACGGTCGTCGCATCCTCTTTCTTCTTTTTATCTCCAAAAGTTCTAGATCCACCTTAAATCTCTTGTGTGGTGTCTTTCAACACCGAAAAACTCACTATTCAGTCGGTCTTGATTTTGTCCTTTATCATCTCTCCCATTTTGAGGACTTCAATAAAAGACTTTCCCATTACCAGAAGTAAATATTGAAAATAGGTCTCATCCTATGCCTGAATGAAGACCTCTACCAGCTTACTCTCTTTTATTGAAGGCTTTACCCTGAAGGCCTGTTCACGCCACCTTATCGCGTATTCCCAAAAGCCTTTAGTACTTTTCCTCTTTACGTTGACCAAGGATTTTTTGTTAGAAATCAGGTTGACGTTATACTGAAAATGTTGCACAAACTTAGAAACTAAGTCATCCCAGTTGTTCCACTTGTCGATATCTTGATCGACAAACCATTTTGAAGCTAGATCAGAAAGACTCTCGCTAAAGAAAGCCATGAGCAACTCTTCCATTCCCCCTGCATCCCTCAATTGGTTGCAATAACATCTCAAATGTGCCACGGGATCACCGTGCCCAGCATACTTCTCAAACTTGGGCATTTTAAAACTGAGGGGAAGGTTGACGTCCGGGAACATGAAAAGATCTTTATAGAAACACTCTTTTAACCTCCGATTCCCTGCAAATTCCTCATGGCCTGTTCCAAACTTTTTAATTTCCATGCTATGACCTCCTATTCCTCTATTGCGACAGGTTTATCCATATCAAATAGAAATGCAGGTGGTTAAGCGTACCCATATAGTTTATTCATTCTCAAAGTAGGCTCCGGGGCATAATACTGACTATCTGAAACCTTCAATATTGGATCACTGAAAGACCGATGAAGCACCATTGTCGGACGCACAACATATGTGGGAGCTTTAGGTGGTAGTGGATCCACAAACACAGGCACTGCCAGTGGTACCGACTGAGTCACGGGCCTTGGTTGATAAACTGCCAAGGGCACACTAGAAGTGCCAAGGTAATATTTCTGCGGAGTGAATCCTGGTGTGTGCTCTGGTGACTCAATGGGAACAGAGAATTATGCCTGAGAGAGCGGTGGGCAATTAGGAATATTCTCAAGATTTTCAAGGAGTGGAGGAGGAGGTATGCCACTAGCCCATGCTCGGTGTAGATCTAGCAATTGTTGTCTAAGTCTCAATACCTCATCATTGCGTTCTAAACTTTCTTCCCTGGGATCCTGATCTAGGTAAATAAGTGAATTTTCAATCTCCCTACTATCCATGGAAAGCTTCGCTTTTGATGTAGTGAAGTACGAATGACTAGCCAGAGTGCTACAAACAAACCACTTATCTAAAAGAACATGCTCATCAAAGACAAAACCCATTAGGATTAGGTCAGGCAATAAGCATAGAAATCAAATTGTATGCATCCTAGGTTTATGCATATTTCTACCGGCCTTTGAGGGTAATGACGCCATTTTAACATCATCCCGATTTCCCTATTACATTGTCACACCTTGTCATTTCTGTTTTTCACCTTCACTTCTCTCTTCTTTTGCATCAGTCTCTTCTCTTCCTCTTTTCTTCTCTTATTGCTCTTTTTTTCTTTCCTACTCTCGCAATCTCATTTTCTTTTATCATTCTTTATGGCTTTTTTTTCTTTAAAAGAGGAAAATTATGGAAAATCAAAGAAACAAAATGATTAGATCAAACCCAAAAGTAGATTGCCTACGTATCATGTTGTACATAAATCAGATCTTGCATAGTTTGGGCGATGCAAGCATGCACCACAAAGTTGAAGATTTTTTTTTTGACGATTTTTTTTAACGAAGAACACACAAAATGAAACAATTCTGCAACTTTACTACATTTCATAAAAGAGACAACTAAAACCAACTACGAATTTAAGAAAGCTTAAAAACTGATCAACAAAGACTAAACAACATTCTAGACCCATAAGATAACATGTGTAATACTCCTAGTAAAGACTCTTAACGTTTAAAACAAACTTGACCCCGACTGAACAAAGACACAACAATACAAGGACAGAAAAATAAAGGACTCAAACTAAATAAAAGATAAGAGTTTCTCCTTTAAATTGGTGCGCTATGGGATGACCCTAGCTGAGATGGACCTATCTGTGAAGTTCTCTTTCTCCCATTAAAACTCTGTAGTATATCCTAGAAAAACACCCTGATATTTGGGAAGACGTTTCTGGAACGTATCCCTGCCTCATGGAGAGTGCACCTGGAATGATTGTTCTGACATCTTTCTATAGTCTTGAGAAAATCTGATAACTGAACTCTAAGTGTCTCCACTTTGGCCCCCGTACTTTCATCCTGACCGTCGTTGACAATGCATTCTTCATGTATTCTTCCTCTAAGTTGCAATGGAAATGGCCTACTAATACCCCAAGGTATGGTTTGCATCCAGATCTCATATCTTTGAGTGTATCCCGGATTATCCAAACTTTCTTTGAAAGTATCCACTCCTAGATTTGTTTCATGATTCAAGAAATGATCGTATTTTCTCTCGCCTAAGTCTTGGTCCTTGAAGTACTCGACATCATTTAGAAGATCCCCTATTGGTGGCACAACCGGTGACCTACCTAACTATCTTCTTATCCTAGAAGGAGTGTATGGTCTGGTGCAATTAAGCCCTAACATAACCAGAATGAGTTGCATCTGACAACCCAACAAGATTACTTTTGGACGAAGCCACAAACAGGTCCACAAAATATTATCCTCAGTCCTTGACTCGAGAAACTCAATCCAAGCATCGACTCCCATAGGTAGCGATAATTTATCCAATCGCATCCTAAGGTCCATGGCTTTCACTCGATTGGGCATGCAACTATCAATCACGTTCGGTCTAACTATGAAAGGCGTATGGAAATGCTCCATCATGCAATATCAGGTTACTGCCCTCAAAAAATATTATCCTCCCCTTTACCTCGGTTAAAGCCTTATATATTTCTATTAAGATCATGGGTATGATAGTAATCCCGACCTTGTCCTTTTGCTTAGTGACCTTGTCCTTTTGCTTGGCGCCCTTGTTCTTTTGATCCTTATGAAATAGATCCATCACCACAGATTGTAAACGTGTATTAACCCGTCTTTCTTCTTGTGGAAACACTAGAGTGCCTAACAAGGCGAGGGTGAAGACTTCAAGACACTTTCTCTCCCACTTCTGCTTAGTCATAAAAAATTCATCCCAAAAGCAGTCAAAACCTTCCAAAGACCCAAATCTAGCGAATAAAAAATCCAAGGAAATCCATGATTGATTCAGACAACCCAAATGCCTGTTGTTACTCTTCAACCAACAACCTTGAAGAAACCTATTGCCCGAGTGGTTTCGAGCTCGGATCATGCTTTTATCAATATAAGGCAAATGGAGCAGACCTGGTATTTCTGCCAAGGTAGGCATCATATCACACTTTCCGAACCTAAACACCAAATTACTAGGATCCCAAAAGGTCAATATAGCATCTATCAGATCTAGCCAGGGCGAGATATGCAGAAGCTCCGTAAGATCACCTAATACTTTAATTAGCTCTTGCTGGTCAACGTAGTTGAACGTGCCCCACCACTTGATTAATTTTTTAGGCACCTTGCCAACCATCTGGACTTTAGACTTTGTGGACAGATCTATCCTGTAATGACACATAAGACATTATCTCAAAATTCGACAGGAAAGAAAGATTCCCAACCCTTGGGACTTTGACACGAACATATGTCGAAAGGAAAGACCATTTTATGACTCCATTTTGCCGAACAGTATCATTGAATAAAATCAGCCTACTTGGCTAAGACTTACTAACAACACTAAATTATGAGGAAAAAGATCTAGGCTATGGCTAAGACAAAGGAAAAAATAAAGATTACCGGACCCACCGAGGGTTGCCTATGTATCCCGCCCCTAGGGACGGGAATCAAGTATGAGTAGTTCGTCCAAGTTGGACAATTAAGGATTAAAACGGGTTGATACTTGACTTAAGAGACACGATTACAGACGGATGGTGAAAATAAAATCTTTTGGGGTTCTCAATTAGACACTTCACACAAAACTAACACCAACAACTACGAAAAAAAATCTTTTTTGGTATTTTCATTTTATGAAATGGAAACAACTACTACTATTTTTGAAACTTCTAAAGAAAATCTTTTTCGGAATTTCAGAATTATGAATGCATGCTAATTAAGATAAAGGAAAAATCTTTTTGAAGTTTTTGAATTATGAATGCATGCTAAACGAGACAAAGGAAAATCTTTTTGATGTTTTTGAGAAAATGAGTGCAATCTTTTTGAATTTTTGAATTGTGAAAAACAAAAGCCATAAAAAAATCTAAAAACTACGAAACTCTTTTTTTTTCTTTTCGACTCACTTGTTCTTCTATTTTTTTAACAATTCTTACCTTCGCCCTTTACTTCTAGCACATGTCTTTCCCTAAATCAGTCCGTCAAATAACCACATTACCCTCAAAGATGCAACATTAAGCACGTAGGGATGCTTTAGAGGTGTGTCTCCTAAAAAGGGCCATATGGGTCCCGCTAGGTCTCAATATGATCCAAATAAGCATGACCTAAAGGCTGACCTACGCTGGGGTTTACTAACAAGGCTATTCAGGGGAGCGTATGGTCAATAGCAGCTTGCTTTAGCTGGACACCTACTCCATACAACCCAATGGCTCCCACCTAAAATAAGGGTGACTCAACTATAAATCATGTACACACGCGTACTACGTACTTGTTGTAGAAAGAATGACTCAGGTTATACATATGATGCTAGATATAAAGCGGCAATACATAAAGAAAAACTGTAAACAAAGAGAATGGAAACGCACAACAGTGATAACAATAACACAAACAATAATCACAAATAATATTTATACACTCGTAATGCCAAACAAAGCCAATAGACTCAAAAAAAAGCTCGAATTTTGAAAAGGTTCCTAACAGAGTCGCCAGAGCTGTCACACCCCTTTTTCGTATACAAAAGATTGATTTTAACGTTTGAAAGGGTTTTATTTTTAAAGTGACAAAACATTGAAAATTTTGTTCCGAAAAGGACTTCTTATATTAAAAACTTAGAGTCGCCACTTGGCATACATAGGGTGTGTCAAGTCACCTTTGGAAATTCCTTTTCAGAAAAATTTAATTCTTTAAACTAGTTTGCGAACAGGGATTCCGGCTAAGGAATTCTGTTGACCAAGGGTAAGGTGATAGGCACCGCTCAATCCCGTGGTTCGACCACGGTTGCTTGGGGGAGCAATATCGGCTAATTTGACACTACGAAGGTATAAACTATACAAAACATATAAAGCAATCAATCAAGCAAACAAAACAAAATAATCCAAAATTTAGTGTCCAGTCCAGTTATACAGTCTAAATAAAAAATGCAAAAATATAAACCTATGCTAGCCTACACTAGTCCTACACTACACTCCAATGCTTTACCCGATGTCTCGGGCCTTCGTCACAGACGTCCTTCGAGTACATAATACGTCGGGGCATTCCTCAGTGAATAAATAAATCAATATTCGGAGCATTCCCCAGCTAAATACACTTGAATTGAATTCATAAAATCAAAACCACTCAACAAACATTTTTTATCATACAAAATCATAAGCCCTACTTTTGCCTATCCGAACCTACTCTTTGTCTGTTCAATGTGGTCAATCTTAGCAAATTCAACGCCTATTTTTGTAACAAACAAACATCAATGAATGTTAATTAATCTGACATTTATCTTTACCAATTTAAATCCATTACCGCCCCCAACTCCTCTTTTATATGAAAATTTTACATAGATTATCCCAACTCCTACTAACGTTAATTCATGTCATGATTAATTATTTGACATCAGGCATCACGAAACACACTATCTCAATCGTCAAGAATATGAATATCAACCAAATCGAACAATCTCAATCAACAAAAACATAACCATTATCGATTCAACCAATTAACATGAAGAGAAAGTGATGGGTTAAGGAAATGGACCTTTCGATATCAAATTTTGTTGATAATATGAGCTAAAGAAAACCTAAATTTGGAATCCTCAATAGCACCTCAATGATGAATATGCTATGAACTCGATATCAAAATAATAACCAAACAGCTTCGAGACCCATGAATATAAAATCCTAACATAGAATTCAAGTCATGAGCGATGGCCCCTTTTACCACGAAACGAATTGAAGCCCGATATCAATAATGAACGAAATAAAAGATGAACCCAAAATCCCAATAAACCAACAGGAAATAGAAACCTGATGCAGTCCAAGCTTCGATGAGCTAACGTTGAACAAAATAAACGGAAATAAGTCGGATTTCGGTGAGTTTGAATATTTCCTAAATGGAGGTTCTTGAAAATATTTGAAAAATGGATTGTAAAGGCGAGATTATTGTCTCCCTATCGGGTTCACTCAGAAATAAAGAGAGAACAATGAGATTCCGGCGAAGTAATCACCAGAATAGTGACCAAAACCACCAGAATGCGTTTTTCGAGTAACCCAAAATTAACCTCTCTTTCTTCTCCATTACAGATCTCAACCTCTCTCACTCTATCCCCCTCCCCTTCTTGAATCTCTCACTCTCTCTGTTTATTTCGATCATGTGTATGTTTAAAAAATAGAGGAGTTGTGCCCTTTTTTTTATGTATCGTGAATGGTGTATATATTTCCCAAAGAATGGAAAAGAAAATCCAAGGGGACCTCGGGTAGGATTCAAAGGAGAGTATGGGTATAGTCCCTAGGAAATTTCCTATAAGTTTCCTTTGTAGGGTATTTTCTTTTTTGACAAGAAAAAGGAGAGGAGGGGTGATGTCGGGTAGGGGTATGGGGTGGTGAGGGTGGTTAGGTGAGGGGTATGTTATTTTTTTTTACTTGGAGGGGTAAGGGTTAGGTGTCCATTTTTAATTGGGTGGGTTGTTGGAATATTAGAATGAGACAACATTTGTTGTGAATTATTATTGGGATAAAACAAAACAAAAATAAATACATAAATAATTAAAAGATGAGGTGGTTATTTATTTTCTTGGGGAAAAATTGTAAAAATGAAATTAAATTGTGTGATATCGGAATAAGAAATATTATTGACGGGATAAAACTACGTGTCTACATTTGATGCTAAATCTTAATCTACTGACACGTAGAACACTTAGCCACAAACTCTGCAATGTCTCTCTTCACCCCACTCCATCAATAGATCTCCCATAAATCGTGGTACATCTTTTGTAGACCCTGGGTGAATCATGTAACATGCACCATGCACTTTTGCAAGAATATGTTGCCTCACGCCATCCACACATGGCACACATAGCCTACCCTGGAAATGCAACACTCTATCTCCTCCTTAAGAGAAACCTCTAATTTATGATCTCTGACTTACTCTTTCAGCTTAACTAAGCTGGGATCTCTTTCCTGCTTTTCTTTTACTTTGAAAACCAAAGATGATTTCAAACTATTCTGCACCCAAACACTACCCTCATCTGAATCAACCAAACGAACACCCAACTTGGCAAGCAGATGAACTTCCCGAACTAACTTCTTCTTGCTATCCTCCACATGAGCAACACTAACTATGGACAATTTACTAAGAGCATCATCCACTACATTGGCATTGCCAGAATGATACATAATACTCATGTCATAGTTTTTCAACACTCTAACCACCTTATCTGATGTAAGTTCAAGTATTTTTGAGAAAATACATACTGCAAACTATTATGGTCTGTGAACACATCAACATGCACCCCATACAAATAGTGCCTCCAAAATTTTAAGGAAAACACTACAGCTACTAACTCAAGATCATGGGTAGGGTAATTCTTTTCATGGGGCTTAAGCTGTCTAGAGGCATAGGCTATAACCTTACCTCTCTGCATTAAAACACACCCCGAACCAAATCTGGAAGTATCATAATACACAACAAACCCATTTGAACCATCTGTTAAAGTCAAAACGGGGGTTGTAGTTAGTCGAGTCTTTAACTCCTAAAAGCTCTTCTCACAAGAATTTGACCACTGGAACTTGACATTTTTTTGAGTCAAGCTGGAAATGGGGGATTCAAGTGATAAAAATCCTTCAACAAACCATTGATAATAGCCAACAAAACCCATGAAACTCCTAATATTTGATAGAGAAATGGGTCTAGGCCAGTTTCTCACTGCTTCGGTCTTTTGAGGATCAACTCTAAGGCCATCATCAAAAACTATATGTCTAAGGAAAGATACTGACCTTAGCCAAATTTTGCATTTACTAAATTTGGCGAACAACTGATGGGCTCTGGGGGTCTGTAATACTATCCTGAGATAGTCTGCATAATTATGTTCACTGCGAGAGTAGACAAGAATGTCATTATTAATTCTATGACGAACATGTCCAAGTACTTCTTGAACATGCAGTTCATCAAGTCCATGAAAGCTGATAGGGAATTGGTAAGACCAAATGACATGACTAGAAATTTAAAGTGACCATACCGAGTTCTGAAAGTTGTTTCTAGGATTTCATATTCTCTGACTTTGAGCTGATGATAACTTGACTAGAGGTCTATCTTAGAAAAGTAACTGGCACCCTGAAGTTGTTAAAATAAGTCATCTATTCTGGGAAGTGAGTACTTGTTCTTGATGGTGACTTTGTTCAACTGACGATAGTCTATACACATTCGGAGAGAATTGTCCTTTTTATGCATGAATGGAACTGGTACGCCCCATGGGGAAACGCTGGGTCTAATGAATCCTTTATCTAGGAGATCTTTTAACTATTATTTTAGTTCTTTAAGTTCAGTTAGAGCCATTCTGTATGGCAGAATAGAGATAGGCTGAGTATCTGGAACAAGGTCTATTCCAAAGTCAATTTCCCTCTCGGGAGAAACTCTAGGAAGATCTTCGAGAAATATATCTAGGAATTCACATGCTACTAAAATTGTCTCAAGGTTAGGGGTTCCGGAACTAGAGTCTTTAACTCGAACGAGATGATAGACACACCCCTTAGATATCATTTTTCTCGCTCTAAGATAGGAAACAAAATGACCCCTATGTGTTGAAGTACTGCCCCTCCATTCTAAGACAGGTTCATTCGAGAACTGAAAATGGACAACTCTGTTTCTACGGTCAACTGAAGCATAACATGAATGAAGCCAATCCATGCCGAGAATGATGTCAAAATTTGTCATTTCTAACTCTACTAAGTCTGCTGAAGTAACTTTCTGAGATACCATAACCGGATAATTCTTGTATACCGTCGGGCTATGATAGACTTACCCACTGGGGTATAGACTGAGAAGGTATCTACTAGGATTTTGGGCCTAACTCTGAAGTTAATAGCTATATAAGGAGTTATAAAGGACAAAGAAGCTCCTAGATCTAGCAAAGCATAAATATGTAAATGATAAATTTGTAATGTACCAGTGACCACATCAGGAGAACTTTAATGATCCTATTAGGACTAAAATGCATAGAGCCTATTTGGGCGTTGCCCACTGGTGGCACTGGATGCGGCACCCTACTGAGACGGGAGACTGGGCTGAGCTAGGGGGACGATTGCAATGACCCTGTGAACCTAACTGAGGATAATTTTTTATTCTATGACCTGGTTTGCCTCACCCAAAACACACATTGCTGCCAGCTCTACATACGCCCTGATGGTTTCTTCCACACTTTTGGAAAAGGGGATTTTGTCGAGTACTACCAATACTACCCTGAGTTTAGAGCCGGGTGACCAATCCTTTTTACCATTTCTGAACTTAGGCACTGGAGCACTAGTTGAGAACGGAGCTGGAACTGAAGATTTTAGGTGGAACTAAGGATGATTACCACCCTCTAACTTAGGCTAAGTAAATTTGAAGCTACCTGTTCGAGCCTTCTTGTTTTTCCTCTCCTTTTCCTTAGTCTTTTTCTCCTCTATCTGCTGAGCACGGACCATCAATCTAGCCAAGTCCATCTCCTTGATTAGCATTATGATCCTACACTCCTGGACCATATTTTTAAACACCAGACATGAGCTTACTCATCCTAGATCTGCTATCAGCTACCACATGAGAAGCATATCTAGCTAACTGAGTAAACTTGAGAGAGTAATCTTTCACTGATATGCTGCCCTGCTTTAATTTAATGAATTCTAACACCTTAGATTTCCTCGAGTATAATGGTAAGAACCTATCTGGAAAGGCAGTAGCAAACTCCTCCCATTCTATAGACCCTACATCTGCGGCTTTATCTACCTTCTACTACTTAAACCATGTATGATTCATATCCTGTAACTGATATACATCAAACTCAACACTCTCACTAGTATTACCCCCATAATATTTGTGACCTTATAAACCATGTCAAGGAATTTCTGTAGGTTCTCTTTAGACTTAGGCCCTAAAAATGAAGGAGGGTTCATTCGGGTGAAGTCCAAAATTCTAGCTGCAGCAGTATTGGCCACTGGGTTGTCCTGAACAGCAGTTAAGCATTCATTCTGGGCTACTACAAATGGTCTAGAGTGGTGAAAGCTACTCTAAATTCTACATGAGAAACATGCTCATCCAGGGGATCTGCTTGAACGGGTGAAGGTACTGATAAATTTCTAGTTCTTCATCTGTTAGTCTTTTTAGAAGGCATATTCTGTAAACGAAAGAGAAACTTGGATTAGACAGAGAGTATAACTTGAAATCATGCTCATTTTCATGGCATAAATATTGAAAGAAGAGAAAATTTTCCTAAAAAATGTCTCATAGCCTCTTGTCCATAAGTGTGGCGCGCTACACACCCATGCACAAAATTTTACTTGACACATCTTTCAGACTTCCTAGGACTCTGTTGAACCTTAAGATATGATACCAAGTTTGCAATGCCCTGAGTATAAACCCTAGGCGTCACACGGTGCTTACAATCTCGAAGCACCATATGCTAACCCATGACTGGTACTTGCTGTGAGCACTGAATAATAATACTAATAACATACGCGGAAATATAACTGAAATGCCTTAAGGTTCTCAAAATACTAAAATAAATATTAAGTATTGGTAGTAATACTGAAAACTGAACATCTATCTAAAATAGTCTAGTTTGAAAGCCTCTAACTATCTGAACAGGAAGTTAATTGAATAAGTCCCCAACTAACTCTGACTACGAAACAAACTAAACTACTGTAATACTAAAATAATAACTCTATCCTTGAAATATAAGGACTCACTACTATCACTGCTGCTGATAACCTAAATTGCTAAGTACAGTCAGGAGCTTGTCCATCTGAACCAATGATATGAGACATCATAACACAAAAGAAAGAGTATGCATCAGTACTTTAAATGTAATGGTATGCTTAATGAGATAGGTTGATATACATAGGTTCGTATGCATGAACAATAACTTACTGAATGATATGTATATAACTGAATGAGAGTATATACGTAATTAAAACTGTTGTAAATACTGATTATGCAAGATTTTGCATATATATATATACTGTAATAGAGATTATACTGGAACTGAATATTAAATTCTAATAACTGATTGACTGATATCTAAGATTACTGATTACTGTATTACTGATAACTGGGTGACTTTTTCTGATAGTCCTGATTCTGTAGAACTGAACTGAGTTCTATACTGAGTCTAAAACTAAAACTGTAACTATGGGAGTGTTCAACTAACTGACATACCCCGATTATAAACTGAGTTGGGGTCAAACCTGTGACCTCAGTTGGAAGGGTTCTAGCAACGTGACATGGGTACTAACAATAGCTATGTGGATTCACTAGAGAATCACCCTCATCTAGCAGGTGAGATATGTGTTACCCTCAACTAGTAGGTGAACACTTTACCAACCCTCAACTGACAGGTTGATATATTTAACCTATGCTGGCTACGTAGTTCTGGAACTAAGGGACTTCTACTAAAGGTCACACCCTCAACTGGAAGGTGAACCCCCATCCCTAGGTTCGCTCGATGCTGAATCCTACTCCCAACTGAATAGACACTGAACTGATCACTAAACTGTACTAGGCTTGATTGAACTGTTACTGATTGTGTTGACTGACTGAACTGAACTGAGTTCACAGTGTTCTATAACTATCTAAGTACTACTGTTCGTGACATTACTGAGACTATTCTATAGCTACTGTAATTCTAGGTAAATAGCTAGATTTTTAGGTACCAAATACCCCCAGGACTCAATAGCATCAATAGCAAAATATGGTAATATCTTGAAAGCATTACATTAATTACTTATTCACCTTGCATTCATTTAGACCTTTTGTCAAACACTTGAGAGGCATGAATTTGTACATGAATGGGACCACATGAAATCATGTCATGAGTTCACTATTCAATTCACATAGGCATTCTATCAAACACTTGGAGAGCATAATTAATGCACATGGAATTTATCAAGACATAAACATCATGGCTACAACATTGAACTTGCAAATTCAAAGGTTTAACATGAGAATCACATAATTCTACATACATGCTAATTAATTCACTTGAAACTTATAATGAATCTTGATTTGAAAACCAAACATCAATACATATATAAACACAATCCAATTCAAACATGCAAATCATGAAATCCATACACTTATAATTTTAAAAGGATTCTTGAACTCCAAGGGTGGATGGAAACCCAAGGATGAACACCTAACATACCTTCGTAATCAAATTCGTAAAAATCATTGGTGTGTTTTTGAAGCTTGGACTTGAAATCAAATGACATAGGGTTTTGTTCTTAAGAGGATTTGAGAGAAAATGAGTGATTTTGCCCTTAGGATAGCTTAATTTTGAGTTTTAGGGCTGAATAAAGTGGGGAAATTGACTTAAATACCCCTATGCGCAGATCGACGTGTCGTATCGATGGGGTTGATGTGACGATCACGTCGGCTCACTAAAGCTGTCGACACAATGGATGATGCGATGCATCAAGATCACTTCAATCCACTATTTTGGACATCCAATTAGGCTTCTAACGACGTTCAAAATATTCAAAACTCATCCGAGAACACCTATTGACATTCCTGATCATGAATCAATTTAAAAATTAATATTTTAAAGTCGTAAGGATAAAAAATAAAGTCACTGAAATATTGAGGCCAAAAATAAGACTAAGTGTTAATACTTGGCTAAAATTTTCTAAGTCTAGGACCTGTTTTGGCATGCTATATATGACTGAAATGACTAGAATTTTGTGGGGTCTTACACATATATACAGGCAATATAAGATACATACTACTTAAAATACTACTTGAAACAATATACATACAACTTATATACATTACATATATACTACTTGTCTACTTTATAAAACATATACACATGTATACATTAAATATATACTACTTTAGTCAATAGAAAATATATATACATATATATATATATATATATATATATATATATATATATATATATATATATATATGTATATACTACTTAAAATAATAGCTGAAACAATATACATACAACATATATACATTACATATATACTAATTTAGAAAACATATACACATGTATACATTCATATATACTACTTTTGTCTGTAGAAAATATATACACATATATGTATAATATATACTACTTAAAATGTCACTCGAAAGTTAAAACATATATACATTACATGTTATAGTACTTTAGAAAATATACACACATATGTATTACAATGTGTACTACTTAATATAACATACTTGAAGTTTTGAACATATATTCAAAAATTTACATACAGCACATAAAAGATAAACTTATAGTCTTATGTAGTATTTTTTATATGTTAATACTAGTTGTCTAAATAATATTTGCTAACATTATTTTTATTTTTTCATTATAAGTATATATGTTTTTTATGTTTATTACTTAGTGCAAATTTTGATAGTAATATATTAAAAATATTTAATTCAAATTAGACATTCAATTTAAATGAAAAAAAATAAGTAAGGAGTGAATGAATGTTGTATTTTATTGATTGCAAAATTATCCAAAACTTATAAGTTACATGATTGAGAAATCTATAAATTTTGCATCATTTTTTCCAACTCATGCATGTTAATATTAACGGGAACCGCCACAGAAAAGTCAAAACAATGGGGACAAAATCATGCATTGGACTTGATTGTGTTGAGTTCTCCCTTGAAGTCATAATTTCTTCAAGATTCTATTTGTCTGCCGGCTCCACCTCCATTCCTTGATTTCTTTATTCCACTCTAATCCAATCTCTAAGGCAAACTAGAACATTCATAGCATTGCCTCCCAATGAGTGTCGGTTGTCTGCAAGCTGTTATCGTCCCTGACTAAATTCACTCTCTGATACAACGGTTAACATTGAAATATTCAATATATCTCTAGCTAAACTTGAAAGCACAGGAGATTTTATTTCATTATTCTTCCACCAGTCTAGCGCGTTGATCCTTGCTTTACGATTCTCTATAGGCTATCGTAGATAATATTTAAGCTCTTCCGAGAATATGTTCTGTGTGATAAAGATTTCACCCTGTCCCAAACATTTAAATAAAAAACAAAGTAATCAGGATAACTACTATGTGTTTGACTTTTAGAAGATGATGCATCCTCGGATCTTGAGGAGCGATAGCTGGAGTGATATTTGTAGGTACGCCTTTATCAAGTAAATTGGCATAATGGTTATATAATGATTCGATATAATTGTTCGCATCCCTCATAGCTGTAAATAAAGAAGGTTCTTCTTCGGGCTTTATCTCTAAAGCATTATGAATAATAAAACTAAATCCAGTCATAGTATTATATTTATACATGAATTTATTATTGCACCAATCAAGTAAATTGAGGGAAGGGGATAAAAATATTTTTTAAATTTAGCCATCATAGCAGTAATAGCTTCTTTGTAACCTTCTTTATTCTTATATTCATTAAGCAAACAAGAAATATCGGTTAAATAAGCTAAAATATTACAAACAGAAGGATAATAAGCACAAAAAATTTCAACCATAGCTATATAAAATATTTCTAAAAAAATAACAAGATCAACAATTGCAGCCCAATCAGAATCATGTAGCATTCACTTAGGAAAAGAACCAGAATATTGATTAAAAGTCATTGTAATAAGAACTTTATAAGTAAGACAAGTTTTTAAATAATTATAAGTAGCATTCCATCTAGTATCACATTCTTTAGGCATAAATATCAGTCTAGGTTCATTTTGTTCACATTTAGTTTTAAATTCTTTCACTCTAGCTTTTCAATTATTTCCTTGAATAAAGCCAATAGCAAGCCAAACCTTTTCAATATAAAGCTCAAAAAATTCAAGACTATCTCTTACGATTAAATTATATATATGACAAACACACTTAATATCAAATATTCCGGTAACGAAGGAGAAAGTTCAACTTTTAACATGTCAACAACAATCTTGTTGTTAGATGAATTATCACAAGCTTACATAAAACTTTTCTTTCAATATCATAATATTTTGCAACTTTTGAAATAGATTCAGAAATAATTTTTTCAATGTGCCTACGATCTACATCATACAAAAATTCTAGAATATATTTTTCCATAACAAAATTATTATCTATCCAGTGACAAATAATTTTTAAATAATTATTTCTATTAACAGTACGACTAAGATCAGAAGTTAGAGCAATTCTATATAGAATATTTTTTAATAATGCAGATAAATAATAAATATATTGTGTATGGAGTCTAAAAATATCGGTCTGACAAGTACTTCTAGGAATACCTGTAAACATAGGATTAAAAATTGCTTGAATATAATGAATAAAAGCATCTGAAGAAGCAAAAGTGAAAGACAAACAACCCACAACTATCATTTTCGCTATTTCTTCCTGGTCCTTCATTTTAATATAATTCTTAACTAAATAACCGGTTGTTGGGTTCTTCTACTTTATGCTAGCCCACCAACTTGTGCAAGACTTAGCTCTACCGCGTATTTTTCTCTTAAATGTCTCATCAATACTAGTTCTCTTTCTATTTAAATTTCATGCAATACTAGTTCTTCTAGAGATCTTACAGGGACACGGGGAGGAAAATTAACCGATTCAGATCTAACACTAGCATTTTCAACGTCGGGTGTCTCACCAATATTTTCATCATCTACATCTAAATCAGTCGCTTCTACTTCATTCTCTTCTTCTATACCATAATTTTTTGGAGCTTTTACATAATTCATACCATGAGCACCTACACCTATTTCATCCTCAAAAGGCTAACTATTTGGTACCAAAGGCACATGGGTATATCTATTACTTGAACTACCTATACCGAAACCGCCACTAATTCATTTTTTATTACCACTATCACTTTCGGGATAAAAAATTTTGACACTTTTACCGAGATTTCTTAATTTATCTATATTACAGATTAAATTAATAAATATTCAAAATACACAAAAAAAAAATCAACAAATAATACACTAATTAAAAATTAAAAGTAAGAGATGGAATGACAATATCAAATTTTGAAAGTATCCGAAAGTTGAGACTTTAGAAAACTTCCACTTAATATTTGTAATTACAAAATTAAAAAATAAAATTAAGCATTGTAGAGGATAATTAGAATATTTGAGAGAGAATGAGAGATTGAGAATGTGAGAAAAATGATTTTGAATTTGGGATATTTATAGAATTTTTTGAATTAAAAGAAATTTCTATTTTTTTTAAAAGGGAAAAAAAGCCAAAATGGTCATTTGGTCCACAACGGCTATATTACCGTTGGTCAACAATGGTCCATTTGGCCTCCCAACCCAATGGTCCAATCCAAATCCAAATAAAAAATTTATTTTTTTATCAACCAGGCTGGTTTGGGTTGGGCCATCGGTGGGCCTGATCCGATTTCTTAACTGGGCCGGTCCACCATGCTGGCCATGCCAGATGGCCCTGCCCAGTACCTGTGGCCCATCGTGTTGGTTCAAATTGGGTTGGTCCAACTAAATGGGCTTGGTTAATTGATTCAGAATGGGACGACCCGACTCAAATGTCAAGCTTGTTTTTTCCTCTTGAGACAGTGAAATCCCTTTTTGTTATCTGAGTTAGAGCCCTGGATGGACACATTTCTCTTATGTGACCATCCTTTCCACAATGGAAGCATAGAATAGTATCCTCTCCCTTTGTAAGCATGACAGAAGAAGGAATATCCTGAGCCTTGGCAGTTTGACAATAATATTCTGAGCCTTGTCTGCTACTAGACTTTTGGCAGGTGAAAAGAGTTGGACCCTATAATGGAGCAGTACACTTGGGAGCTTTTTCAAGCTCTGTCGTCACCCAAACTAGTTCCATTTCAAGCACTAGGTTTGTTTCAAGTGAAGCAGTCATGTTGGCCCTAGTTTCAGCCAATTCTTCTTCCAGCTAAAATTGTATCCTGCTTTCTTCACTTTTTTCTCTAGAAATTTTGCTTGGTGATTTCATCTAGTCTTTTATTCAGATCATTATTCTCATAGGAGAGAGTTTTGCAGGTAGCTTGATGCTCAACCACTTACACACTTAACTCCACCATTTCTTCTTAACATTTAGCCACATCTTTCTTCATCTTTGCCTTCTCATTGGTGAGTTCAGGTACTTGGGACACTCAGTTCCACCACTTCTTCCTCGTATTTTTCTAAGGCTTCCCACATATTTTCTTTATCCTCAGAAAATTTATTTATAAATTTGTCCTGTTTTAACACACCTCATAATTTTTAGACATTATTCTATAGTAATGAGCTAAATAGATATTTTTTTAACTATTGAGACCTTTGTATAAAATAAATTAAGTGAGAAGGGTGTAAATAAAATTAAAAGAATATTATTAAATAAGGTTAAGCAAGAGGAAGTCAGCAGTTAGATCTTATTTTTCTTCATCTGCAAACTTGAAGAGAACCTCTTGGTTGAGTTTCAGGTAAAGCCCTTTTATGTGAATTAATTTTCTACTGACCTGTCTACCTGCTTCTATACCCACGATTATGCTTTAAGCTGTGTTGATTTTGCAAAGTAGCCTTATGTGTAAAGTGATGTGTATCGTGAAGTATGGGAATTACTTGAGGATTAGTTGTCTTTTAGGCACTTTTAAAAGATAGTTAGGAATTTAATATATAGTATTTGCCAATGATCCTAAAATGATTACTTGAAATAATTGGATAGTAGGTGAATGATAATGAGTGAATTTTTATTGATTGGGCAATAGTCACAGAATGGGTAATTGTCTATTTCCGATGTATTTGAAGCATGGTACTACAGTTTATCGTTTTTGTATGTCGCTTCAGATTTCGAAAGTCAGAGAAATTGAGTTTTAGGTCTACCATTCACTTTTGAGTACGAATTTATTAAATTAATAATATTGTATTTGATTAGATTGGACTTATTCGGAGGCGAATAAAAAGGATAAAGCTCTCATCTGATCCTTTCGACTTCGGGCTAACTTCACGGATCTTTCTTTAAGACAAGTTGAGACTTTTCCTTAGATTATTTTTCAAAGTGCTTATTTGAATATTTGTTAGTTATGTGTAATGGGAGTAATGGAAATCGGGGATCCCGTATATGTGATTGTGATGAGCATCTATGTGGGTACTGGTGTTGCTTGAAGGGATTAAAAGATAAGTTAATTGTATGTTTGAACCGTTTTGTGAACACTCTTACTTGATAAGTTGAGTTGATTTTGAAATTGATGTCTAATCTGACTTAAGACATGAAGTGCTCTGGATGACTTTATTGTTGATTTGGGACAGGAGTTGCATGCCTGCACATCATGCATTGCATTTCATATGGAATCGGAGTGCACATCTGCACAGTATTATATATATTTATTGAGATCGGAGTGCACGTCTGCATAGTATTATATATATTTATTGAGATCTGAGTACACACCTGCATAGTATTATATATATTTACCGGGATCGGAGTGCACACCTACGCAGTATTATGTATATTTATTGAGATCGGAGTTCATGCCTGCACAATATTATATATATTTATTGGGATCGGAGTGAACGCATGCATAGTATATATATTGGGATTGGAATGCATACCTGCACAGTATATTTATTAGAATCGGAGTGCACGCCTGCACAATATATGCAATTGCATTGCATTACATCACATTGCATGGATTCATTTGGTTCAGATTGGTTAAAGTATATTTGTTGACCTTGTACTTATTGTGTATGTGTTATTTATTTCACTGGATTGCATAATTCTTGGATTGTGGTATGATATCCTTATGATTGCTAAACTTGACTATTCAGTTAAATTAAGGTGGTTTTCCTTAACGCAGGTTGTGTGTTTGTGTTTAGATAATTTATGTGGTGTCACTCGTCACCACTTTGAATTAGGGTCGGTCGATGATGCTTGCTGAGGACACATGGTTCCATACTCACTCTTTCTTTATCTACACCCTACGTGCAGGTAAAGATCCGACGACCTCTAGATATTGATCCCTGTGGTTCCTTCTTTGCTAGCATCATCGGAGATTCGAGGTAGCTGCTACTGGCTTTAGAGACTACTAAAATCTCCTTCAACTTTATTCTTATGCATTTTCCACATTTTGAAAGACTCGAACTTTTTTTTTTGTTCTATATTTTAGTGGCTTGTATTAGTGACTTCCAAACCTGGGATCATCTACAAATTGATTTTACTAGTTTATTTATATACTTATGAGATTATTCAAGTTTGGTTATATTCTTATTTTCTTCCGCTTATATGAGTTTAAGACGTTCTTGGAATTGGGTTTTTGACTTACCTATCACGGAGGATGGATTAATTGTCATCACGGTCCCGAATCTAGACCGTGACAGAGGGTATCAGAGCCCCAGATTCATTGGTCTCACAAATACAAGCTGAGTCTATTAGAGTCTCGCGGATCGGTGCGGAGACATCTGTTACTTATCTTTGAGAGGCTATATGACTTTAGGAAACATTCATTTTATTATCTCTCTTATCGTGCAATATTGATCTTGTGACTTTAAATACTGAAATTCTTATCTTATTCTCTCACAGATGGTGAGGACTCGTGCACCTCGGGATCGTGGTCAGGATCCCCCACCATCCCTCGAGCTGATTGCTCGAGAGGGGATACCTAGATAGGGTAGAAGATACAGTAGGGGCATAGGTCGTGGTACAGAGAGAGCTCGAGGAGCTATCCAAATTCCTCGTAGGGCAGGGTCTCTCTAGGCTGAGTTCGAGGCAGGTTGTAATACCCCGAATATTTCTAAGCTAGAAAATGAACCATTAGTCCTACTTATGAAACCTCCTATTATGAGGTGAAATTAAAGGAATATAGTCTAGGAGTTATGACACAAGTGATAATATTATTGTTTAAAAGCCAATAAAAAGGTCCAAAAACTGATTAAACGTCACAATGTTACACTACAAGTGATTATTTCTTCTTCTGTAATTCCTTGGCCTCTTTTTCTTCTTTCTCATCATAATTTTGTGCTCCAGTTTCACAATTATTCTTGCAAGCCATGTCGGGTATCCAGTTGAAATCATGAAATAGACTATGGATAATCCAATACACAATCCACTTCCATAGCCCATAAGAGCAGCTTTCCAAAAATCATTCGGAAATTCAAAATTGCTTTCTTAATCGTCTAGTCCAGATATGATAAAATGTGTATCTAAAGCATGATCATTGCCACAACTTTTTGAAACTGGGAATCCATGTAATCCATCATTGCCTTCATATGAATTGTTGTCGAAAGTGTGAGATTGAGGTCCTTGAGGGATGCATCCTCAGAAATGATTGTGGGAGAGATTTAAGAATGAAAGTGACGTAAGACAAACAAGTTGTTGTGGTATCTCTCCGGTAAGTTGGTTTCCTGATAGGTCCAATGATTCAACTGAAGATAAGTCTCCGAATGATGGTGGAATAAAACCTTGCAATCCATTATGAGATAAATTCAATATGTCAAGTTCAATGAAATTCCCCATGATACTTGGAATTTGCCCTCCCAATTTATTACTTGACAGATCGATAACAGTGTACAAATACAAGATTCTCAAAATTTCATGCTCCAGTCCATTGGTTGCAACTGTAATAGAATCTTGGTGCTTCAATTGATGGATCAATTGTCCTCATGGCTTTCAAATGTTGAAACAGACTTGTAGGTAAGTTTCCCGAGAATTCATTATAAGAGAGATCTATGATTCGAAGCTCAGGAAAAATATTTTCAATTGTTGAAGGTTGAATGGACCCATACAATTCATTGGATCTCAATCTTAAAACTTGCAATTTTGGAAGAGTTCCCAACCACATCGGGAACTTGTCAATGAGATGATTATCTCCTAAGTCAAGAACCTGCAACTCTTTGCAATTGGCCAAAGATCGGGGAATTTTCCCCTCTAGTTTATTTCCATGCAAGTTGAGGCTTCTCAGTGAACTTCCACTGATGAAAGTTGTTGGAAGATTCCCAGAAAGATTGTTCCGGCACATATCCAAAACCTCAAGGGCAGTGATCTTTCCTAAACATTGAGGAATTTCTCCGTGCAAATTGTTTCTGGCCAAATCTAGCATCATCAGTGATGTCGTATTGCAAATAGATGAAGGAATCTCCCCGCTCAGAACCATGTGGTATTTGGTGGAATAGGTAGTGACCCTTGAAGAACATTTGACCGCAAATCGATGGTGTAAACATACTGAAGAGGAATTGAATTAACACTTGTCAGCATGTTGTGGGATAAATTAAGATGTTGCAATGAGAACATCCAGTTAGACCATGCCCAATCAGGAATCCTTCCTTGAAGCTTATTATTTGAAAGAGCCAAATCCCGAAGATGCTTTGCGGATCTTAAAACCTCCAATTCTTTCACGTCACATGCGGCCAACAGTAATGCATCAAGAGATTCTGGCCAAGTAACGTTAACTTTGTTCTCATTGGTCAATGAAATGCTATTATACGAAAGATCAAGACGCCAAAGATGTTTGAGGTCTGAAAAGAGATCAAGCCATGTTTGGTTCACAACGTTTTGAATTGAGTTGGGAAGATGTCCTTGCAGCTGATTATTCCTTAAATCAATCCACCTTAGTGAATTGGACTTGAAATCCTCAAGCTGACCAGAAAAGTGGTTATTACTCAAGACTAAATCAATTACTGATGGAAGGGAGAATATCCCTGATGGTATTGTTCCATTTAGGGTGTTAACGTCAAGGAACAAATACTCTAAGCAGGTGAGATTTGAAAGAGATTCAGGAATTGGCCCTCTAAAGTTGCAATTAGAAAGATACAAAAAACGCAGTGTTGTTAAATGGGAAGAGAAATTCAGAGGAATGGTGGAAGAGATGTTTATACCAGTAAGATCAAGCTCCGTTAATTGGGTTAAGTTCTGAAGGAGCAATTCAGAATCATGGGCTGCGAGTCTTAGATTAGTTTCAGATGACAGGTTGAGACGAAGAGATTGTAACTTGGAAAGATAAGAAATTTGAGAAGGAATTTGACCTGAGAAAGAGGACAGTGAAAGATCAAGATGCGTCAAGTTCGAGAACCTGCCGAATTCAGGAGAGATATGAGAATTAGAGAAGTTATTATGAGTAAGATCAAGCCTTTGGAGATGAGAGAGTTGGAATAGGCTGCTATTAGAATCAATCTTCCCCACAAGTTGACTGCAACTGAGGTCAAGCTCAATGACATGGTCAGTCATCTCATCACACGTCACTCCATCCCATGAGCAGCAATATCTGTTCACGTTCCATAAACTCGTTTTTGGATGAAATAAAGGACAATAATGAGAGGCCGAGGGATCTATAGTAAGGTCTGCTTGAATTTTTGAAGGGAAATGCTTTGATCTTTGTGGCACGGATGAGGTATGGATGAAGTAAAAGAAAGAAGACAGAAATAGAGAAAGAGAAGAAATGAGAATTGGTTGTAGACCATGTTTAGGATCAAATTCTTCAAAAGTTGTTTACGGGAATTAAGAAAAAGGTATGGAAGTTGGCTGTGGAAATTAAGGAAAGGCTACTCCAAATATATATATAATTTATATCTATAATCTATAGCTATATTTATATCTATAATATATTAAAAGTGTGAAGAGCCTTAAAAAAATGATTTGAACTTTTTATCCTTCATTAAAAAACTTTGTTTTAAACAAAATCATCTTTTCACTATTTTTTACTAATATTTAAGAATTAAAAATTAATTAAATACATTTATGATAAAACCTTTCCTTATTAAATTAATGAATCCTAAACATATGGTAAAAAAATAAACATAGACTTAATTTTGGTTTAAATTGAGATTTCTTGTGTATATTAAAAAAGAACTCCTAAAATTATAATAGCAAAAAAGGAAAAAAAAAATTGGTAACAATGTCACGTACATGAACATTATATGATTGTGTAGTTTTAAAATTCACTTAGGCTTTGGATTCTTTCCACTGATTAATTAATATCTCTTGATATATATTAGAAGTTATCAAAATTAATAAATTCTAAACATATGGTAAAAGAAAAATAAACAGAGACTTAATTTTGGTTTAAAAAGAAATTCCTTATGTAATAAAAAAAGGACTCCTAAAATTGTAATGGTATAAAAAGAAAAAAAAAATGGTAACAAAGTCACGTATAATGACTATTGTATATGATTTTGTGTAGTTTTAAAAATCACTTAGGCTTTGGATTCTTTCCATCCATTAATTAATATCTCTGTAAGCATTGAAATTTTGTGGACTCTATAAAAACAGTTTAATTTTGATTAGAGTTCTGGGGCTATTTTACCCTAAATCTAGCTTGATGGTTACTTAATCTAAACCCTAAATTACGTCTATATAAAGGAGGCAAATATTCTTTAAAGAGACATCTCCAGTATCCCACAAATTCACAAGATATTCACAAAGAGACCAATGATCTGAAAAGTCCCAATAAATGCATGGGATATTCATAAAGATCAAAACTCTCTCTTCTTGATAATCAAATACATCAAGAAGGCAAACCCTCCTTTCATGGAGATCAAATCCAAATGTTCCTATGTTCGAAAAATACGCCACTAACGACCCTCGAATTATGGAGAAATTCATATCCAAATCTTCATACATTCGAGAAATATGCTACTGGCGTTCCTCGAATTACGGAGAAAATCATGAGAGAAGAATTCATATCCAAATCTTCATGCATTCGAGAAATATGTATTGACGTCCCTCGAATTACGGAGAAAATCATGAGAGAAGAATCAAGGGAGGAACAGATTGTACCCCCATCGTTTATCAATAAAACTGTTGTTTCTTCATATTTTTATTTATGGTTAAAGTTTATTTTCCATGAATTAAATTATGTTGGAAACAATCACTTATGCAAATTGTCTCTTTAATTAGTTCTAAGACCATTCCTTTAAAACTATTGTAGGGAAAAAATATGTTTGGATTTAGAGTTCTTTCATCAATTGAAATTTTGATAGTTTTTAGGATTGAAGAGATAAATTTGCTTGTGATTTGAGGTAGTTTTTAAATTTTTATTCGTGAGGTTTATAATAATAATTAATTGTGTAATCTTCATAGACAATTGCTAATTGAGAATTTTTTTTTTTAAAATCTTTGTTTATAACATTTTGGATGTGTTTTTACCTATAACTGAAATAATGACGTGTCTTATCTAAATAGTAAGGATGTTGCTTACAATGTCTTGAATCTATTTTTACCTATAACTGAAATAGTGACCTTCGATTCGATGATATCCGTCTCATTATGGTAGAATAGTACTCCACCATCTGATTTGAGTCCCGGTCGGTGACAGCGGCTGATTGCTTTTTCTTATCGGAGGTTTTGACTTTCCTTCCTGTTCCCCGTTCTGTATCGTATCTAGATAGTAAGGATTAATAAAAAATAACTCTACCATAAATATGGTTTAAATTGATGTGTATCTCTTAGACTCTGAAAGTAATGGAAAGAGGTAATGCATGACAAACGTAAAAGTGATGATCCATCAACCACTTGAAACTTCTGGTGGTAAAATATATATGTGCTTACACTAAAATATATGTTTATGTTTACAATATTATATTAAAGTGTGAAGAATCTTTGAAAAGTGATTTAAACTTTTATACTTTATTAAAAATCTTCGCAATAGAGAAAAAATTATTTAATTTTAAATAAGCAAACGTTACACGTGCAAGGCACGTGCGATTAAACTAGTATATATATATATATATAGGAACATAATAGTTGAACATATCCAAGTTAGTGCAAGAAAGGAGGGTTAGACCGTACCTTATCAGTCCTAAAAAGGTAATGAACCTCTACTAATAAACAAGCATGAAAAAAAAATAAAAGTTAGAGAGAACTCGGTCTATGATCGTCACAGAGTTTGTAATGTACTCTATAATGATATTACAAATGAGGATGCTTAATTAATGCCAAAATATAAAAGTCAAAACAAAAGTTGAGTTATCAACCCCAAACTTACTTTTACGTTTGGGAGTGAACTGAGTGATATGTTAAAAGAAATAATTTGTGAAGTTGAATTTGAAAAATTATATTCCGAGGTTGAACTTGTGTTTGGACATCCAATTCATTTGGAAAAAAAAATATTTGTAAGGCGGAGAAAAATTTCACATGAAAAATTAAATAAAGTAATAGTGGGGAATTCTAAGCTTTCGTACAATATGTGAATGCAGTACTAATTTCTTTTAACATATGAGATATGACGCTTTGATATGACTCCTTTAATATAATAGTGCAATTTCTTTTTAAGTATTCGAAAATTACTGGTTCGTCAAATGGTACGCGCTCTTTATAGAAAATTTTTATTTTCAAGGCATGAAACTGAGCCCTTGATTATGATGCGGTAAAGAAGATATATCATCATGACTTATTAAATTGAGAGAGGAGGATATAAAATATATTCAATGAAATAAAACATGAGTTTTACTCTCAAAGGAAGAAAAAGAAAAGTTAAGCTAGGACCGATTCCTACCTTCATATCAAATTATCAATCAATTCCTACATTAGAAAATATATTCATTCTCGTGTACTAAAATATTGAATTCAGTTAAACCTATTGTGGTTGAGTTGCATCCACCTTTACAGACTAAATTACATAAAAGGATAAGTAAATATTTTTTAAGTCCTTTCACAATTCTTCCCGTGGAAATTTCAAACGAAAGCTACTTAGTACGCGAATTCCTTTCATTTTGATTTTTTATTTTGATGTGAATACTCAAAAGTCATAACGTACTCTTTACTTTAAATGGCCAAGGATCATGACTTAGTCTTTGTGCATTTAAGTCGTTCTACTGGTTTTCTTTTTATTTTTCCTCAAATACATTTAATAAGATTTCACTTATTCAATTTGTTGTCTATTGGTAAAATACTAAGAGTAGTTTAATTGCACTAATGTCAAAACTTCAAACTCATAACCTATATTTAATGATGGAGTAATTGCACCTATATATTCCACAACATCCTCGGATGGTAAGTACAATTTCAAAGAAAAAGGTGAGAAGAAGAAGGAGAAAAGTCTTGTAGTGCCTTCATATCAAGCGATCAATCAATTCCTTCTATAGAAAATAGTGAGGTTTAATGATAATGAAGTGAGGGAAAATTATAGAAGATCGCGGCTCAAGAATTACTAGTGATTTTTGAGATGTTGAAATCGTGCTTTTAGTAGAGGTTTTAGTGAGAATATTTTTATAGGCAATATGGTCATGAGTTCGAAAAGAAGACAATGAACAACTAAAGATTTGCTCATATTGTAAAAGTTTGGTCATAAATTGACTACCTGTGAAAAAACTAATAAAAAATATATAGCGACCATAATGCCCCCTATACGAGGCTCTTTAATGAGTACATTTTGATGTTATTTTTCTAGTGTGAGAAGAAAATTCAAGGTAAAGCGTAACAAGAATTTAATTCCACCTTGACCCGTAGTAAATTTGAAGGCAACTGAAAAGAAATAGGAAAATTAATTTTTGTTATTATGAAGTCTTGCTATGGAAATTATAAAGAAAGCTACATCACATAAAGTCATTAAATTTGATGTAAAATCCACCGTTTGCTAAAGAAAATAATAGAAAAAATAACCAGTAAATCCTTTTACTTGGTTAGACATTTAATTATGTGGACCTACTTTATTTTAAAAAAATACTTTATTGAACCAGAGGGATGGCCTTGGCTCAGCGGTAAGCTTGCTTACCGTGGTGTGCCAGGGTCGGGGGTTCGAAACGCCCCTCCAGCAAAGCTGGGGTGAGGGCGCGTAGGTCAGGCCCAGAGTGGTCCCCCCTCTCCGACGCCTACGGAGTAGGTATGAACCGGGTCGTCCCTTTACTTTATTGAACCAATAATTGGTCAATAGTAAGCCTATTTAAGTAGCTAAAAGTGTAGCAAAATATCATTCTCCAATAGTAGACATGACTAAGTCATATGACAATGATTGTCATTTTTTGGTAAAATAATATGATATTGGGGACCTGATTAGATATGATATTGAACATGAGACGTGACCTTTTCTTATTCCTTTTCTATTCGGTATTCGATATTCAAATTAAGACCTTGATTAATTGGAATTCACGCCGTGTAAAACATATTAATTCCGGTGACTCTTGTTGTGAAAATTTCAATGAAATCTACCAAATAGACAACTCCATTTCACTTTGAATTTTGATACTGAAATAAATTACATATGAATTTTATTATCAGAAGAAAGAGGATACGGGAAATTAAAGTCAAGGACTACTACCTTCATATCAATCATCAATCAATTCCAAGTTTAATTTAGAAAATGTCAAATTTGTTGTTTCTTTACTGTTCTTGTCCAGTTTTTTAAAAAGGAGTTAATAGTTTTAAAACCTCCTAAATCTCACTGTTTTCCGAGTTTCATGGCTAAATTAGGTGATCCACAATTTTTGCAAAGGTGTCTGAGGCCTTCCATCTGAACCTTAACAGCCTTTGAAATATTCATGGGTATTCATAATCTACAAACTTAATTTTCCGTATAGGAAAAATAGTCCTAGGTATACTTAAACTTTAACTTTGATAAAATTTATTGCAACATATCTGAACTTTGTGGGAGTCCTATGACCCCCTAAACTATTTATTAGTATATTTTAGTGACATTTATAAGTTAATAAAAAATAAAAAATGCTAAAAGAATTTAGTGTATATAAATGTCAATAAAATACGATATAAATAGTCCGGGGGGTCATAGGACTCCCAAAAAGTTCCGGCGGGGGGGGGGGGGGTCATAAAACCCCCACAAAGTTCAGGCATGTTGCAGCAAATTTCGTCAAAGTTTAGGTATATTTGAGAGCAGTTCATTTTGGTTTTTCAAATGAAAGCTACTCAGCACACGAATTCCTTTCACTTTGATTTTTTATTTGATGTGAATATTCAAAACGTTTTCTTACTCTAAATGACCAAGAAACTTTGAATTTTCGTTTGATGTTACTACTCATTAATTAAATGTATTCTTTACTCTAATCATCAAGCATCATGTGTAGTTAGTTTGAACTATTAAAAAAAACTTTTTCAAATTCTCCCCAAAGAAAAAAAAAAGAGTAGATTTTTTAATAGATAACAACGCAAATAATGATCTCAATTTATTTTATTGAAACAAAAATTATTCACAAACTATGAGTCTTACAGGTGCCCATGAAGTGTGTGTTGTTTGACTATGAATATAAAGTGACCTAATTATCAAAGGAATGGGCGAGAAACACAAGTTAGGAGGTGAAATCAAAGGAATAAAGTCTAGGAGTTAGACACAACTGAAAATATTATTGCTTAAAAGCATACAAAAAGGTTCGAAAATTGATTAAACGTCACCATGTTACACTACAAGTGATTATTTCTTCTTCTGTAATTCCTTGGCCTTTGCTACTTCTTTCTCATCATAATTTTGTGCTCCAATTCCACAATTATCCTTGCAAGCCATTTTGGGTATCCAGTTGAAATAATGAAATATACAATGAATAATCCAATAATCACCTCCATAGCCCATAAGAGCAGCTTTCCAAAAATCACTCAGAAATTCAGAATTGCTTTCTTGATTGTCTGGTCCAGATATCTATCCAGTAAGTTGGTTTCCTGATAGGTCCAATGATTCAACAGAAGATAAGTCTCCGAATGATAGTGGAATATGATCTCGCAATCCATTATGAGATAAATTCAGTAGTGCAATGAAATTCCCCATGATACTTGGAATCTGCTCTCCAAATTTATTACTTGACAGATCGATAACAGTGTACAAATACAAGATTCTCAAAATTTCATGCTCCAGTCCCTTGGTTGCAACTGTAATAGAATCTTGGTAATAGCTAGCTTCATAATATCTTGGTGCTTCTATGGATCAATTTTTCTCATGGCTTTCAAATGTTGAAACAGACTCATAGTTAAGTTTTCCGAGAACGCATTATCAAGAGATCTATGATTCAAAGCTCGGAAAAAATAGTTTCAATCATTGAAGGTTGGATGGACCCATACTATTCATTGGATCTCAAGCTTAAAACTTGAAACTTTGGAAGAGTTCCCAACCACATCGGGAATGTGCCAATGAGATGATTTTCTCCTAAGTCGAGAACCTGCAACTCGTTGCAATTGGTCAAAGATCAGGGAATTCTCCCCTCGAGTTTATTGCCATGGAAGTTGAGTCTTCTCAGTGAACTTCCACTGATGAAAGTTGTTAGAAGATTCCCAGAAAGATTGTTATGGTGCATATCCAAAACATCAAGGGCAGTGATCTTTCCCAAACATTAAGGAATTTCTCCACGCAAATTGTTTCTTCTCAAATCAAGAATCACGAGTGAAGTCAAATTGCAAATAGATGAAGGAATTTCTTCACTAAGAATATTTTCTGATATAAAGAAACATTGGTATCTACATATTGAAGAGGGATTGAATCCACACTAGTCAGCATGTTGTTGGATATATTAAGACGTTGCATTGAAAACATCCAGTTAGACCATGCCCAATCAGGAATCCTTCCTTGAATCTTATTATTTGAAAGATCCAACTCCCTAAGCTGCTTAGCGGATCTTAAAATTAACTTTGTTCTCATTGGTCAGCAAGATACTAATGTATGAAAGATCAAGATCCGAAAGCTGTTTGAGGTCTGAAAAGAGGCTGACATCCACATGACCACTAAAATTATTGAAAGAAAGATCAAGCCATGTTAGGTTCACAAGGTTTTGAATTGAGTTGGGAAGATGGCCTTGCAGTTGATTATTGCTTAAATCAATCCTTTCTAGTGAATTTGACTTCAAATCCTCAAGCTGACCAGAAAAGTGATCATTTCTCAATTGTATATTAAACAGTGATGGAAGGGAGAACATCCCTGATGGTATTGTTCCATTCAGGGTGTTACCATCAAGGACCAAATACACTAAGCGGTTGAGGTTTGAAAGAGATTCAGGAATTGGCCCTCTAAGGTTGCAATACGCAAGAGACAAAAAATGCAGTGAAGTTATATAGCCAAGAAACTCAGCCAGGAAATTACCAGAAAGATTCACTTCATTGAGATCTAACACTTTGAGAGATGCACTGCTGTTCCATTTGATCTCTGAAAAATAACCACTGAGCTGATCATTGAATTGTAAATCAAGTGTTACCAGGTATGGCAGGTGAAAAATACTCTCAGGTATTATCCCATACAATCCTATTTCTTTCAGGGTCAGCGTTGTTAAATGAGAAAGGAAATTCAGATGAATGGTGGGAGACATGTTTGTGAGAGTAAGATCAAGCTCTCTTAATTGGGTCAAATTCTGAAGGAGCAATTCAAAATCATGAGGTCCAAATTTGAGCTCATCTCCTAATAAATAAAGAGTCTATAACTTGGAAAGATGAGAGATTTCAGAAGGAATTTGACCTTTGAAATAGGAATCAGAAAGATCAAGATATGTCAAGCTCGAAAACCTGGTAAATTTAGGGGAGATATAAGAATTAGAGAATTTATTATAAGAAAGATCAAAACTTTGGAGATGAGAGAGTTAAAATAGGCTGCTATTGGAATCAATGGTCCCAACAAGGCAACTGCTACTGAGGTCAAGTTCAATGACATGGTCAGTCATCTCATCCCATATGACTCTATCCATGAGCAACAATCACTGCTTATATCCCATGAACATATTTTTGGATAACGCTTCTGGCAATTATAAGAGGTTGACAGATCTACAGTAAGCGTTTCCTTGAATTTTACAAGGGAAATGTGTTGATCTTTGCGACATGTATGAGCCTACGAGGTACATAGGAAGAAAAGAAGACAGAAACAGAGAAAGAAAAGAAATGAGAATTGGTTGCAGGCCATGTGTAGGATCAAATAGTTCAAAAGTTGGTTGTGGGAATTAAGAAAAAGGTATGCAATTAAAGTATAACAATTGGTTGTGGGAATTAAGAAAAAGGTATTCAATTAAGATATGACAGTTGGTTTTGGGAATTAAGAAAAAGGCTACACAAATATATATATATATATATATATATATATATATAGGCAGATATTTGTTAGACTAGTCCAAGTTATTGCTAAGTACTGATAAGCTCTGTCTGTTTCATTATACTAGTCTTGGACTCCTCAATTTTCAAAGAGATGAGATCTTTTGCCCTTGTTAATTTGAGACACAAACATATAAAATACATACTGTGAAATAAAAAACATGAATTTTACTCTCAAAAGAAGAAAGAGAAAAGTCAAGCAAGGATTGATGCTGAAATTATCCATCAATTCCTATATTAAAAAATATTGTCATTCTCGTGTCCCAAAATATTAAATCCAGTTCAACATGTTGGTTGTGAGCTGCATCTGTCTCTAGCGACTTTAACTGAAGATTTTCCAAATGGAATAACACATAAATCCCTTTATCATTTTGATTTTCCATTTTGATTTGAGTAATCTTTCTCTAGCCATCCAAGAATTATGACTTAGTCTTTATGCATTTTGTCAATATCTCAAATAACAAGGTTTCAACTCATTAATATAAAATTGATTTTGTCAATGCTTATAATTTATTTCCACAATGTAATTATTTCCAAATTCCACCTTGACCCATAATGAATTTGAAAGAAATAGGGAAATATTTGTTATTAATTTGCAGGTCAATGCACAAGTCTTGCTATGAAAATTTCAAAAGAAAGCACATTAAGTAGCCCAAAAAAGTAGAGAAATGTCATTTTCAAGAATTAATTCTTTTAATTTGTCTAAAATTTGATGATAGTAACAAATAGTTAAGAACGTAACATGCCCATTAGGTAGTTATTTTTCAAACTAATTGGAGTGCTGATTAAAAGGGAGTGGAGGGACAAAACCTTTTTGGTTGTTGAAAATGGCATATATTATATAAATTTAGAAAGACTTAGGAGTCAATGTTTCATTTTCAGTGAAAAGTAGATTAAAAATTCAAAAATGTTTGGCAATTACTTTTCAAGTTGTGGAAATCTTTTTACCCCTGAAAAAGTACTGCCAAAGGAAAAAATCAACCAAACATTTTCAAAAATAGAGTTAATATAAAGACAGCATAGGTTAGCTGATTAAAAAATGCAGATAAGTATGCAGTATTGAAAAACATTTTTAGATGCTAAAGATTCTGTTTATATAACACCCGCAATTTCGAGCTAAAGTTGATCAGTCTGTCCTGCATTTATACACCCGAACCCAATGATTTCTACTTAAATATAAGTGTGAATAACATTTTCGTAGTGTGGGAACAACCTTAGAGATGAATATACACCATAAAAATTTGTCATGATCCGAGTTGAGGCCCTGACCGTGATGGCCATCCCAAACCAACAAGGCCCGAGAGATCCCTTAGCATGTAATCATAAGCATAAGTCACGAGAGATAAAGTGCGGAAGATCAACGAAACACAGAATTCCCATTTTTCAAACTTAACAATTTAAGACATAAACCCGTAAGAAAAAAACAAATCCATTTAGAACAACTAGTATAGGTACCCGCGCGATGCGCCAAATATTTTTCTATAAAAGTATCATTAAAAAATATTATCTTAATTATTTAAAATAATAAAATTATTTTTTAAAAAAAATAAAATATTTTATCTTCTATATCTAATGCTATGGGTCGGAGTAGATTAGGCATCCTTCATCTTTGATTCATGATGTACCAAATTACAATTGAATAATATATGAGTTGCTTTTCCTTTATCATTAAAAAAATTAACATATTTTAAATTCGTTATGAAATATTAAAAAAATTATTTAATAGTGGAATAATTGTAATTAATGGTTAATATAGAGTAAGAATTCCAAAGTTTAAATTTTTTCTTTCAATTAAAAACTAATTGACCACATTCAATTTATTATATTACTCATCAAAAATATTTAAAAAAATTTCCTACCCCCACCCCACCCCTACCCCCACCCACCACAATCCCGCGTCCTCTCCTTTCCAACCACAATATTCAGCACCATATTCCAACTCGTTATTTTGTATAATATAGATATACAAATGTTTTAGAAAAATATTTTTTACTTATTATCCATGGTAAGTATATTTGCGGAAAATATAAATATATCATTTTTTAGAAATAATGCTAAAAGTATTAGAAAGCTAAGTTAAGCATGAACAACATATCTTAATAATTATATGAAGAAATATGATGGACATTATCTATAACTTTTTTATCCATGATAGAAATTCTCTGAGATCAAAAAAGTATATATTAATATATAAGTGTATTGAAAATTATAATAATAAATTTAATTTTTATTTCTTAGCGGGGAATTAAATGACGGTTCATATAAATCATTAACTTTGTATAGGATATTAACGACTTACTTGATGTATAGATCAGAAGATTGAAAACGAAGCTTTGACAAAGATTAAATAACTTCAATATGTAATTCATTGGGAGCTAGTAATTAGTAATTTGCACAAACTACTATAAATAAAATATATTAATTACATTCAATGTATGCAACAAAATAATACTAAGACACGTAAAAAAAAAAAAGACTAATCAATATTCCTGCGCATAAAATGATCATAGAATATTCTCTCATATAAATAAAATTTGAATTTGAAAATGATAAATTGCTAAAAGAGAAGAATAAAGTTTACACTTAAAAGAGAAGAATAAAGTTTAAAAAAAATTCCTACTCCCACCCACCACAATCCCCCGTCCTCTCCTTTCCAACCACAATATTCATCACTTTATTCCAACTCATTCTATTATTTTGTATAATATAGATATACAAATATTTTAGAAAAATATTTTTTACTCATTATCCATGGTAAGTATATTTGCGAAAAACATAAATATATCATTTTTTACAAATAACGCTAAAAGTATTAGAAAGTTAAGTTAAGCATGAACAACATATCTTAATAATTATATGAAGAAACATGATGGACATTATCTATAATTTTTTTATCCATGATAGAAATTCTCTGAGACCAAAAATATATATATTAATATATAAGTGTATTGAAAATTATAATAATAAATTTAATTTTTATTTCTTAGCGGGGAATTAAATGACGGTTCATTTAAATCATTAACTTTAATAGGATATTAACGACTTACTTGATGTATAGATCAGAAGATTGAAAACAAAGCTTTGACAGAGATTGAAGAACTTCAATCTGTAATTCATTGGGAGCTAGTAATTAGTAATTTGCACAAACTACTATAAATAAAATATATAATTACATTCACTGTATGCAATAAAATAATACTAAGACACGTAAAAATAAAGACTAATCAATATCTTTGCGAATAAAATGATCATAGAATATTCTCTCATATAAATAAAATTTAAATATGAAAATAATAAATAACTAAAAGAGAAAAATAAAGTTTACACTAATATGTGTCTCACTCAAGGGTATATATAAGAGGTCACAGAGTTGGATATATATATATATATATATATATATATATATATATATATATATATATATATAATGTAAATTCAAATTCAAAATTGAATGTGATATGAATTTGTTAGAAAAATAAGATTTTAAAATATCATTATTATCATCACAAAGTTGGATATACATGCAAACTAAAATTCAAATTCAAAATTGAATATTATATGAATTTGTTATAAAGATAAGATTTAAAAATATCATGATTATCTTAAGTTTAAATTCAAGATTCTAATATACTACTACTATTATTATTTAAATTCAGAATTGTAATTCTTTATCTTTCAATTTTTTTGGTCTGATTAAAATAATAACTCTTTTCATATTAATGATTCTATTCATTTTGTGCAGCAAGAACTTGTGTAGCATGCATTATTAATTAATAAATCTAATAATTTCTATTAAAAAAAATCTAAGTTTCTCTTTTCAAAAATTCTAATTTTATCTTTGAGAAAATATTTTATCTCCAATTCAAATTCAAAAATAATAAAATAACTAATATTTTATCGAATTGGTTAAACAACAATTAAATTGTTACTACAACTATTACATACTACTACTATTACTATTAATTTTTTTAATTATTATTATTATTATTATTATTATTATTATCACATATATATTTTTTTTAAATTAAAAGCACTATTACTGCTACTATGTGTACTGCTACATTTTTTGGTTAAACGTATACTACTGCTACCACTATTATTATCATCATACATTATTATTATTAGTATTAGTATTTAGCTTAATATTTTATATTTTATTTAATTAAATATATTTTAAATAATATTTAAAAGAGATAAGTTTATGAATAGTAATATTTAATTTAGAACTCTTCAATGTTACGTCCCTAATTTCAAGCTAATGGTAATCTTGAAAAAAATATTAATACTTTTAAATGCAAATCTCAAATGTTGTAATTCAAAACTTTTATTACAATATTGTTATTTATTATTTTAAAATTGTTAAGTTGCTTCTTCTAATTATTATTATTATTATTATTATTATTATTATTATTATTAATAGTAGTAGTAGTAGTAGTAGTACTATCACTGCTTATTATTGTTGTTGGTGGTGGTGGTGTTGTTGTTGGTGGTGGTGTTGTTGCTGTTGTTGTTGTTGTTGTTGTTGTTGTTATTTAGGTTAATATTTTATTTTTATTTAATATTTGAATTATTTTAAATTATATTTGAAAGATATAAGATTATGTTCCTAATTTATAGCTAATGATAATTTTAAAAAAATAATAATATTTTTAAATATAATATCTTACATTTTAATTCATAATTTTTATTACAATATTTATAACCTTGTCCTAAAAACTGTCACGTGGCTTTCTATTGTGCTGCCACATGGCATCTTATCTTATTTTAGTTTTGTTTTTTTATATATATAGATTCTACGAAGTCTCTACGGAAATAAAAACAACAGTCTATCTAAGACGAGACAAGGCCCCCTTCTAGACCAATAAAATCATGAAAAGGGATAACACAAAAGATAGATGTCTTCCGGTGTAAGAGAGGCTCAGCAATTTCTGAAGTTCTAAAAAGCAATCTACTGATTTGCAGGACCACGGGACTTGGCCTCAGAACCTGAAATATAGAGGGTCAATACTCGAAAGCACTGGTAAGTAGAACAATCCAAAAATAGAATATAATTTGTATCACATAGGTGAGAAAATTTCATAAAACAAGTCCGCATAAAATAATTAAAAATACATGGGCATAATTTGAGAGCTTCAAAGCATTCTTGTAAGTCATGACTCAACTCTTTATTTTACTTCTGAGCTAGATGGTACACCCTACAAAAGATGAATACCCACGGGCTATATGGATCCGTCGTTAACTCGTCGGCCAAGCCCCCAATCCGAGTTTGCCACAAAGATTGGAGTATCATGAAAAGGTATGCCCAACTTTCTGACATACCATGCTATACCACTTGCCGAATAGCATATAAAATTCATATCGGCAAAACACGGTTTCGAGAAATGAGTTATCTGAACTCAAACCTTCTTCGACTAACCAACTAGCTCTCTTTAAGTCTAATTTTAGTCCTTTAAAACCATGTTTCATGCTTTTAGAACATATATCTCTTTCATGTTAAGATCATCTCGTGATAGGTATCGTCATACCTAGACTTGCAAGTCATATCATGTCATGTCATAATGATAGCCCTTTCATTCAAAAGTCATGTAGACCCAAAGATTCAAACATCACACAAGAGAGTTCTTATTTTAAAACGCATGAAGACATATGCAAAATACTCCCTTTTCAATAATTTATCATGTAGCATCTAATCCTTTCATAAAACACGTGTAATCCTATCAATTAACAGGATAAACAATTGTAAATAAGAAACATAACCTTTCATCATATCATAAACAATGTCAACCCATAATAAAAGTAAAGAATTTACTCTGAAGCTTGTAATTCATGTATTTGAACAACCCATAACATGTTAAATCAAACAAATTCCACGTTGAGAGGGAAATTTCGTGAATCATGCTCTCATACTAATTCTCAAAATCACATAACGTTTAAATAAATGAATATAATTCAAATCTATGAAAAACTTCATGATAAACTCATCAAAATGGGTTCATGATGCATGTTCTTCAAAGTGTTTTCAAAACCCTTCTTATATATATAATTTCATGCCTTTAAAAACGTGTTAAAAATGATTCACTATGCCCATGAGGTTTATTAAAGTCCCACATTGTCATGAACTAAGTCGGGACCCTAGCCGTGATGAGCATCTTGAACCATATAGGCCCGAACGCTTCTTTTTATCTGATACATCATGAACACCATTCATAACAATAAAGAAAAGATGCGGGACAAAAACAAAATGGAATTATGGCCATTTTCTGAGTTAAGTATATCAATACGAAAGAAGATCCAATAACATCTGAACAAAATCTATTTCTGTCTGCGAAATCTCTATTACATATGATATTATCAAACTATCTAAAATCGGGACAAGGCCCCCAGTGGACCAAAACCAAGTAAATAGTGAGTATTTGAAAAGAAATAGGCCTCCCAGAATAGAGAAAGCTCACCAACTGCACACTTCACTTCTGTCTAAAAACTCTACGGCTTAGCAAGACCTCTAGACTGAGCCTCAGACCCTGAAATAGAAAAGGTTAATACAATTGTATTGGTACACAGAACAATCCAAAACAAAATATGCATTTATATAAACTATAATTGAGAGCATCTTCATAAACCTCTTGTCATCTTAAAATAGTTGGAAACACATGGGCAAATCTGAGACTTTAGAAACACATTCAGCAATTCATGACCTTACTATTTATCTTACTTTTGAGTCAGATGGTACACCCTATAATTTTTCTACCCCACGGGCTATATGGGATCCGTTCTTGACTCGGAGGCCAAGCCCCCAACCCAAGTTTACCACAAGGGTTGGAGTTTTTGCTTATTCTACTATGCCCAGGGCCGTCACCAGCATATAATTTCCCTTTCGGGTATTATAAAATCGTGTCGACAAATCACGGTTTGGGAAATGAGTCATTTGACTCGTGCCTTCTTTAGGTAACCATCAAACTCTCTTAATCCCAGTTTTAGATTCTTTAAACCAAATCTTCTTTGAAATATTCTTTCTTTCTTAAAAATCTTCGAACATAATAAAAATAGGGTATCGTCATACCCAGACTTGCAAGTCATGTCAAAACATCTCTATTTCCCTTATCTTACTTCAAAATATATTTATTGACCACCCAAAATAATTCAACTATCAAATGTAAGTTCACTATTCAAAATTGTAATACCTCGAACTTCCTCTAGCTTAATTTCATCTCTAGAATGTTAAGGGATGGACTCTTAAATGAATAGTATTTGATTCATATAGAATTTTCTTAATTTTGGCTTTTTATCATGTGGAAATTTGAATAACCCTTCCATCGATACCCAATTCATCTAAATTCGACACTCGGTGAAGAAGTTAGAGCATTTTTAGTGAGCAGTGTGTCAATTGGGCAGTCACTACGTCACAGTAAAGGACAATTTCACAATTGTTGAATTTTAGTAGCTCACCGCGATTGGACCGCATTGCGGTGAGAGTAGCGATGAAAAGTCCACGTATCGCGGTGGAGGCCAAATCAATGTTTGTCAAATTCCAGTGGGTCACCGCGATTGCACCGCATCGCGGAGAGACCCAAAACAACATTTGTCCATGTCCAGTAAGTCACCGCGATTCCACCGTATCCTGGTGGGTATCATGATGACACACTCACCGCATCACGGTGAAGCCTTAATGGCATTCTAGTTACGAATTTTAAATTTCAAGGGTAGTTCGATCTTTTACTTAATCCCCCAAATCATAAAAACAGAGAATTTATGATGATATTGAGCAAATTATACCTTTTTTTCATCAAATTCTCTTTATTTAAAACCCTAAGCTTCAACTTCATCTCCAAGAATCCCAAGATTTCACCATCTTTTCTCTAAATTAGTTCTAGATTCAAGACTTTCAATCCAAGAATTCCAAGAATCAACTTTCAAAGGCACAAATAGCATCTCAAACCAAGCTTGTTCATCAATTGAGGTATGTGGGGTTTGAACAAGGATAAATCTTTCGTCCTTGTGTCCAAAAACTTGATTTTTATTAAAGATTACATGATTTTCTAGTTAGCGTTGATACCTAATTCTTATAATTTTTCATTTATGAAATTATCACGTTATTTAAGGCTTCAATTGAAAGAGCTTTACATATATCCATGTTTGAATTCATGAGATTCATATTATGAGTTATATTCCACTATCTTGATTGAGATTGTTGAAAGATTTTAAGATAATTGTTGATCATGAAGTTTAAATATGATTTTTAATGCATTAAAGCTATATATTTTGAGTCCTAAGTACAAGTAATGAGTTTATAAGGATTATAATCTCAAGTTTTATTGACAAGTTTGATAAGTGCTTTCAAAAGAAAAGATTGATCTTTTGATCCTAAGCTAAGCTAAGGAATCCACATTTTTTCACATATTTTGAGATTTAAAAAAGAAAAGCATAATCACTTTTTATTATAAACCCTTTATGCTATTTCAAGATGGATTTCCTAAAGTTCTGAGCGTAAGTATGGGAGTAGTATTTGTCACTGAGTTAGATATGATTCCAAGGTCTTATGCCCCAAAACTACGTGCCACTGTAGGTTTATGATTTGCCCATAGTGGGATAAGATAGTGATCACTTAAGTTAAGGTTCTATTCTGATAGCAAGGGTAGAACAACTCTCCTCAACGTGGGAAAGATGTTGGACTCCATGTCAACTCACATGGTTTATGTAGGTTAGAAGAAACCCCTAAGCCCAGAGTCCCTAAGTTCCAAAGTCCAAGATTTCCAAAGTCTCTAAGTCTCAAAAGAAAGGAAATGACTAAAAAGCTTTTAGAAAAATAAGTGTAGAGGCTCACAAGATTTACTCAGATTATGCTTTACAGAAAGGTATTAGTTTCAGATTTTAGATTTAAACGTGAGCTCTTTCTACACTTAGACAGTATGACTTAAAGAGAAGGTATAAGTACAATCCTTAGAACTAAATGGCATGACTTACTAGATTTATAAAGCTTGATTTTCTATGCATGATTTCAGATTTTGGTATTTCAGACATTCCTGCTTAGGTGAGTCATTTACATTTAGCATGCATAGTTTTATAAATTATGATGATGTTTTCTTATGCATTGCACCCCCATATACTCTGTACATCCTCAAAGTATTGATCCACATATATGTTTATGTGCTACATTGTCTTATAATGTAGGTTCAGGTGCTCAGCATCAGTAACGTGAGTAGTTAGAGCATCTCTATCTACGTTCCAGAGCTGGTGAGTCCTCATGATTTGAGGACCTACTTCTTCAGTATTTCTCATTCAGATAGTGTTTTCAATTTATTTCAGTTTAGATTTGATATAATACAGTACTATTGCTTGATCAGTTTATCTTGAAATAAGCTCCAGATTTAGTAGTAGGCTCAAAGGGTTAGCTTGGCACTACTCGTAGCCTTGAGCACCGTGTGACGTCTCGGGATGAGATTTCAGGGCGTTACAAAAATATTCATAATCAACATTTTTTCTCTGAAATGCTTTTATCTACGGTGGTCTTCTTTTTCAATCACTTTTAAACCAATCTAAATTGGAATCATGATCATCATAAAACAAGTAAATCCCTTTTCCATTACCTCATGAAAATAATTCAATGTATACAAAAAAGGCTCAAACGTTTACCAATATGCGTAACCCAGTCTCAACATGTGAAATCAATGCAATTTCCTAATAAAAGAAAGAATTACATATCCCATGCTCTCATTTAAGTTCACAATTAATCATCATCATAGTCACATGAAAAAAATTCAAATTGAGGGATTCATACCATAGTTTTTACAACACTTCATCATGATGTAATAATTTCAACACAAGTTTATCAATCATCTTGAAACAATTTCGTATATACATATATATATATATATCCTTTAAAACAAATTTAAAAAATCAAAAGTCAATGCCCATGGGGTTTAGAATAGTCTCACGTACCTTAGATTGCTTAGGAGGGAGAGTGAAACCCGAATCTTGTGTACGTTCTTGAAATTCTTGACTTTAAAGATAAACTCTTGATCTATGGGGGAGGGACTAGGGTTTTATTTTGGGATGATAGGAGTAGTTTTTAATGATATTTTCCCTAAACACTCTTTAATTTCATGTTATGGCAGAGTTATGACGAGGGAAAAAAACTGAATTGCCCTCCCCAAGGCCAGTTATTTAAAAGAATTTACAAATTGGGTACCGACAAGTTACCCAACGCGATGCGTCGAGATCATGTTGGTTCACTATTTCATCGATGCGGCACGTCAAATTCACATTAGGCCACTGATTCCAACATCCAAACACATCCCAAACGTTGTCCGAAAAATCTAAAACGTTACCAAGACATCCCCCTTACTCTCCCGAAGATGAATCAACTTAAAAATCTATATATCAAGGTTGGAATTTCGATTTACAGGTCACACAAGTTTATGAGCTTAAAATATGACTAAGTCTTTTTGAACCTTAGGAAATTTTTAGGTGATTAACCCCTTAAGCATACTGTGATGAGAGGTATTAAATCAAGGATACCGTGGGGTGTTACATTATCCCCCCCTTAGGATCATTCATCCCTGAATAATAGCTCGAAACACAAACAAGCACGATTTCAAGCATACTTGGGAAAAAATAAAGAGAGCAGGTTAAAACTCATACCATTTAGGTCACCATCAATAGTCTTAAAGAGCGTTGGGTATCTGATCTGCATATCATCTTCTGATTCCCAAGTAGCTTCCTCAACTTTTTGATTCCTCCATAGTACCTTAACCGAAGTTATTTCCCTATTCCTTAACTTCCGAACTTGACGGTCCAAGATAGCACTAGGTTCTTCTTCATATGATAAGAAGTCAGTCACTTTGATCTTCTAAACAAGCAATACTAGGGAATGATCTCCAGTGCACTTTTTCAACATAGACATATGGAATACTGGGTGAACGGAAGCCAGACTTGAAGGAAATTCTAACTCATAAGCAACCCCACCTATCCTTCTCACATTATGATATGGTCCTATAAAGAGAGGACTCAGCTTCTCTTTCTTCCCAAATCACATGACTCCCTTCATAAGGGAGACTTTTAAAAACACCTAATCTCTAACCTCAAATTCCAGATCCCTTCTCCTAACATCGACGCAGGATTTTTGGCAACTCTGAGCTATCTTAAGTCATTCTCTAATGATTTTCACCTTCTTCATTGCCTGATAAACAAGATCAGGCTCAAACAACCGCGTCTCACCTACTTTATACCACCCAATCGGTGATCTACAACTCCTCCCATAGAGTGTTTCAAAAGGAGCCATCTTAATGTTGGCATGATAGCTATTATTGTAGGCGAACTCTGTCAATGGTAAATGATCTACCCAACTACTTTTGAAGTCATTTACACAAGCCCTCAACATATCCTCTAGGGTATGAATGGTGCACTCTGCTTGTCCATCAGTCTGAGGGTGGAATGCAGTACTCAAATTCACTTGGGTACCTAAGCTTCTCTGAAAAGATCGCCAAAACTACAAAGAGAATTGCGTACCTCGATTGAATATAATGGACACAGGTTATCCATGTAAATGAACTATTTCTTCGATATACAACTTAGCATAATCATCTCCCGAATAGTTAGTCCTTACAGGCAGAAAGTCATCCGGTCCATAATTACTTAAATGGAATCATATTGGTTTTAGGACCTCGGAAGTCCTGTTATGAAATCCATATTGATCATCTACCATTTCCACATAGGCAAAGCTATCTCTTGGGAAGTACCACCGGGCCTCAAATGTTCCACTTTAACTTGTTGGCAATTCAAATACTTGGAAACAAAATCAGAAACATCACGTTTCATATTACTCCACCAATATATAGCTTTAAGATCATGGTACATTTTAGTAGAGCCCGGGTGAACAAAATACCTCAAAGTATGATCCTCATTGAGTATCATCTCTCACAAACCATCCATATTCGGTACACACAGCCTTCCTTGGTACCTTAAAATACCATCACCGCCAAATTTAAAAGCCATCACCTTCTGTTAGCCCACATCTTTCTTAATCTGCATTAAGATATGATCCTCGTCCTGTTTCTCCTTAACTTTCACATATAAGAAAGCCTAATATATTTCATGGATAACTACTCCTCCATCTTCAGAATCCAAAAGTCATACCCCTAGATTTTCAAGCCAGTGAATATCTTTCACCATCTCCTTCTTTCCTTCCTCAATGTGAGAAAGGATGCCCGTAGATAATCTGCTAAGGGTATAAGCCACCATATTTTCCTTACTCGGATGATAGTGCAGGCTCTTGTCATAATCCTTCAATAGTTCCAACCACCATCTTTGCCTAAGATTCAACTCTTTCTATGAGAAAACATACTGCAAACTTTTGGGGTCGGTAAATATATCAACATGCACGTCATAAAGATAATGCCACCATATTTTAAGTACAAATACCACAACCGCTAACTCCAAGTCGTGAGTGAGGTAATTTTGCTTGTGCACCTTCAACTGCCTAGATACATAAGCTACCACCTTGACATATTGCATAAGTACACATCTAAGTCCCACTCGGGATGCATCACAGTATACAACAAAACCCTTTGTACCCTCAGGAAGAGTCAAAATAGGTATAGTAGTCAACTTGTCTTTCAACTTCTCGAAACTATTTTCACAAGAGTCAGACCACACAAATTTCACCTTTTTCTGTGTCAACCTGGTAGTGGACCATCTATGGAAGAAAAACTCTCTACGAATCTTCTGTAATACCCTGCCAAACCCAAGAAGCTCTGAATATCGGTTGGATTCGTGGGTCTGGGCCACTTTCTTACTATCTCAATCTTTTAGGGATGAACTTTAATTTCCTCACTAGACATAATATGCCCCAAGAAAGCAATAGAATCAATCTAGAATTCACACTTGGAAAATTTTGAATACAATCTATGATCTTTGAGGGTCTGAAGAATAATTCGAAGATGATTGGCATGATCCTCCTCACTTTTAGAATAAATCAAAATGTCGTCAATGAAAACTATGACAAACAGATCTAGAAACTGACAGAACACTCTATTCATTAGATCTATGAAAGCTGCAGGGGCATTAGTCATTCCAAAGGACATGACTAAGAATTCATAATGGCCATATTGTGTTCGAAAAGCTATTTTGGGTATATTCCTCCCTAACTTTCAACTGATGATACCCCAAACGAAGGTCTATCTCTAAAAAGTACCTAGCACCCTAAAGTTGGTCAAAGAGATCATCAATTCTAGGAAGAGGGTATTTGTTCTTAACAGTGACCTTGTTCAGCTGATAGTAGTCTATACACATATGGATGAAACCATCTTTCGTACGAATGAAGAGTACAGGTGCACCCCAGGGAGAAACACTAGGATGGATAAAGCCTTTGTCAAGCAAATCTTTTAATTTCTCTTTCAACTCTGCCGGAGCCATCATGTATGGCAAAATAGAAATAAGATGAGGGTCCGACAACAAGTTCATTCCCAAATCTATCTCCCTATCAGGTAGTATTCCTTGGAGATCATCGGGAAATACTTTTGGGAATTCATTGATGACAGAGACAAACCAGAGAGGATGACTCTCAGCAATGGAATCCTTGACCCAAATAATATGAGAAAAATAACCCTTAGATATAAGTTTGCGGGCTCTAAGATAAGAGATGAATTTCCCTTTTGGTGTTAAGGAATATCCCTCTCATTCTATCACAGGTTCATTCAGAAAAGAGAAAGTAACCTTTCAGGTTCTACAGTCTAGGACAACGTAGCACGAGTGGAGCCAATCCATTCCCAAGATGGCATCAAAATCAATCATGTCAAGCTCTATAAGATCTACCACAGTATCATGGTCACAAATAGTCACCATATAATTTTTATACACCCTCTTAGCAACCACAAAGTCACCAACAGGAGTTGATACAGAAAAAGGTTTCAAAATAACTTTAGACTCAAACCCAAAACTAACAGCCACATACGGGGTCACATAAGACAAGGTAGACCCTGGGTCAAGTAACACATATGCATTATGGAAAAAGATTTGTAACATACCTGTGACTACATCTGGGGAAGCCTCTACATCCTGGCAGTTGGATAGGGCATACAACCGGTTGTGACTGCTTTTGGTAGCTGAAGTAGCACCCTTAGAAGGTGGTGGTGGTGGTGCAGAGGATTTTTTCCTGAGACCTGGTGCCTCCAATATTTCCATTCACCATGAGGCAATCCCTCTTGAAATAGCCTGGCTGGCCGGAGAAATAACAATCAAGATTCCCAAACTGATACAACCCTGGATGATCTTTTCCATATCTTTAACAATGCGGGTATGACCGAGGAGTATGAGATACACTCCCCTGAGACTGAGTACCTTATATTCTTGGTCCCTAGCTCAGCTAAAAATTCTAAAACTACTGATCAACTAGAGGTTTGGGCACTGGGGCACTAGCTAATGACTGGCCATGACTCTAAAATTTTTTTTTCAGCCATCTGTTACCTCAATTACGATCTTGGTGCTAACTATAGTTCTAGTTTGTTGGTTTGTCCCTCTTGGCCTGTCTATCTTTCTCCCTTGCTTCAGCAACCCTCTTTTAATGTTCCTCAACCTGCTGCATATGAACTACCAATCTGGAGAAGTCCATATCTCAGTTCAATATTTCCCCTTTGCACTCTAACACCAAGTTTGAAAGACTGAATGCAAACTTCCTCATATGGGCCCTTATATTTCCCGCCAATTTCGTAGCATAACAAGATAGTTGATTGAATTTCAGGTTGTACTCCTTGACACTCATTTTCCCTTGTTTAAAATTGTCCAGGAATGCTTCCACAAATTCACCCCACACAAAAGGCTCAGTATTTTCACCTCTTGAATCTTCCCACTTATTGTACCACTAATTTGCTACCTCCTTAAGTTGATAAGCCACTAGTTTAACCCCTTCCACTTTATCCACATGCATCACTCAAAAAAATTTCTCTATCTCATCTACAAACTCATATGGATCCTCCTCCACCTTTGTACTAGTAATCTTAGGTGGGTTCAACCTCATAAACTGACCCACCCATGTAGTCTTAGATACACCAGATACAGACCCAACATCCTCTGACCGTCGGGTCTATGAAGCCACCAACTGTGTAATCATATGCATCAACTATCTGAACTCAGTATTTGATATCTCTCTCTGGAGATGTTGGTATGATTAGTCCCAGACCGGGGAGCCCTAGGTTCTATAATACCCTGAGGAATTTTTCATTCAAATTTTGTCCGTAAACATGTTGGGTTCTATCTTCTAGAATGAATTATAAATTTTTCGTGCATAATATCTTAGATTATGACCCACCATTCCGTAGAGTATTGAATAATATTGCCAAATATATGTGGATCATCCAAAACGTACACCCGAGCGATGAGTTATGAATATTTCGATCGAACCATGAATATTAGTGAACTGTAAAACATGCAGGAAAAAGTACTGAGGCCTGGCGTATCTTTGATCCAACTTTAAATGATCATAATTCCTTGTACATAATGATCTGTGTGATCTACTATATATCAATGGAAAGCTATGCGAGTCCCTTTCCAATGAAATTGGTTTCATCCAATTTGTCTATCGGAGCAAAAAGTAATGGTCGATCTACTTCAGCCTATCAAAAGCAAATTTTTGGGTCAACTTCAAATGATTATAACTCCTCGTACACAATGATCTGGGTGAGATACTCTATATCAACGGAAATATATGAGAGTACTCTTTCTAATGAAATTGGTTTCATCCAATTTCGATATCGGAGTAAATCGTTATGGTTGATCTACTTTAAACTATCAAAACAGTCCACCAAAGGACATATTCGAGAATTATTTGATTTTTTGGAGTGTTTTGGTCACTATACGTCACCCAAAATATGTCCAAACCCTATATTAAAGCCTATTAGAAGCATTATATGTTATATTTCATCAAATTCCCTCAAAAAGAAAACCCTAAGCTCCTATATCCAACTTCAAGAACCTCCAAAGTTTACCATTAATTCTGCAAATTTATTTAAAATTCCAAGTTCCTAGTTCAAAAACTCCAAGAACTATCATTCAAAGGCACGATTAACATCTCAAAAATGAGTATCGATCTAAAGTTCATCATTCAAGGTATGTAGGATTTTTCAACAAAAACTCTCTTTCGTTCTTGTGTCCAAAAGTAATTTTCTTTACAAAGGCATGATTTTTATTTGATTTTTACGAATTTGAAGCATGAACCCATATCTTATGATGATTATTATGACATCTTGATGTTTATGATTTTGAAAGATGAATTTACATGTGTGGAGATATAAATCATGAATCTTGAATGATATTTATCATGATTTTGATATTTGGGTCATGAATCCCCATTGGAAATTGTGTTTTTTAGAAAGTGTGTAATAAGCACATCGATGTTGAATATTTGAGATATTTTGAATGATTTGACCTTTTGATCTTAATGGAGTTCTTCAGAACTCGAGTGTGAAAGAAATCGACAACGTGGTTGATTTTGATAGATGGGAAGCATAATGGCTCCCGATGTATATTTATATATTACTGAAATTGTTTTGTGTGGATTATCTTTGAAATAATCTGAGCTAAGTTTGGGATAAATCTTTAGCACTGAGTGGGAGGTATAAAGCAACCTTACTTCCCTAAAACTACATGCTCCTGTAGGAGTAAGCCTGAGGCTGATTTATATAGTGATCACTAGTTTGTGTGGATTTGATATCGATAGTCCTACTCCGATGGCAAGGATAGGACGGCTCTCCCCAACGTGGGTTGTACATTGGACTCCATGTAGCTCATATAGTTTATATCAGTTATAGGATCTCCCAGTGTGTATGTGTTTCCTTGTGTCTATGGTGAATGCTGAAGTGATTTGAAAGTGGAATCGTGAAAGTTATTCTTTTGAAAGATTTAAATGATATTTACATTATGAGAATTGATATTCTTGATGAACTGAAAGTGATTGACAAATTATATTATGACTCACATGTGTTATTGTACTTATTTCATCCTCTCATGATTATGATGATTTTCTCTTTGTGAGTCTTTCATACATCTTGCATATTTCTTATAAATATTTATGATGATGATGTTTATACAACTGTATACACCCCTATATACTCGGTTCCTTTCCATGGTACTGACCCATATCTTCGAATGTGGGCTGCATTTTCTTGGAATATAGGTTCAGGTGATCAGTTCCAGGTTCGACAGTGATTCTTTGGGCACGCTGTTCTGCATTCTCTATTGTGGTGAGTCCTCATGTTCCGAGGACATGATGTATGATATTGGTTTCATGGAATCGTTTACATTTGATAACTGAGTATGAGTCAGTTGGGGCATGTCTCAATGGCTCACTGGTTTTATTGATTTTTTTAGAGGCTTGTCAGACTAGTATAGATATTGGGAGTTTATTAATAAGTCGTATTTTGTTATCTTTCTGAAATTCTTTTATTCTTGGACGATGATTACTCTGTTGACATTTGAGGGTTATTTATGGAAACCCCATTGATTTGTGTTGAACTGAATGAAAATGGATCAAAGGGTTAGCTTGGGGCTACTCATAGCCTCAAGCACCGTGTGACGCTCTGAGACCTATTTTTCGGGGCGTTACAGGTGCCCTGAGCAGACTAGTCTGAATGGGAGAAACTCCCGAAGCAATAACAAATTTAGAAGTGTGATCCCTATTACGTTTCCTCATCCCATGGGTAGGACGGACATCTTCAGTTTGGGAATTCTGATCATTAATGTGACGTGGAAGCATGATAGCTTTTCTGAAATACAAGAGACCATTGATTAGGGTACATTTCAGAATTTACAGCATGAACTAAGTCACAAAAAAAGGGAGTCATTCCTAAACGCCTAGTAGCCTCCTATTTATAAGTGTGGCGCGCTACACACCCATAAATAAGACTCTACCTGATGCGATTTCATAGATACCCTGGGACCATGAACCGTGATCTCGTACCAAGTTTGTCATGACCCAAGTCGGGACCCTAGCCATGACGAGCATCCCAAACCATATAGGTTCGGATGCTCCATTCTATCTGGTACATCATGAACACCATTTATAAACAATAAAGAAAAGATGCGGGACAAAAACAAAATGGAATCATGGTCATGTTCTAAGTTAAGTCTATAAATACGAAAGAAGATCCATCAACATCTGAACAACACCTATTTATGTCTATAAAATCTCTTTCACATAAGATATTATCAAACAATCTGAAACTGGGAAAAGGCCCCTAGTGGACCAAAACCAAGTAAATAGTAAGTACCTGAAAAGAAATAGGCCTCCCAGAATAGAGAAGGCTCACCAACTTCACACTTTAGTTCAGTCTGAAAACTCTACGGCTTAGCAAAACCTCTAGACTGAACCTCAGACCGTGAAATATAGCGGGTCAATACAATTGTACTAGTACGCAGAACAATCCAAAACAAAATATGCATTTATATAAAATATAATTAAGAGCATCTTCATAAACCTCTTGTCCTCTTAAAATAGTTGAAAACACATGGGAAAATCTGAGACTTTAGAAACACATTCAGCAATTCATGACCTTACTCTTTATATTTCTTCTGAGTTAGATGGTACACCCTACAATTTTGCTACCTACGGGCTATATGGGATACGCTCTTGATTCGGCAGCCAAGCCCCCAACCCAAGTTTATTGCAAGGGTTGGAGTTTCTGCTTATTCTACTATGCCCCAGGGTCATTGCCAGCGTATAATTTACCTTTCGAGTATCATAAACCCATGTCGGCAATGAGTCATTTAACTCATGCCTTCTTCGGGTAACTATCTAACTCTCTTAAGCCTAGTTTTAGATTCTTTAAATCATATCTTCTTTGAAACATTCTTTCTTTCTTAAAAATCTTCGGGCACAATAAAAATAGGGTATCATCATACCTAGACTTGCAAGTCATGTAGAAACATCTCTACTGCCCTTATCTTATTTCAAAAGATATTTATTGACCACCCAAAATGATTCATAATCAACAAGTTTTTTCTAAAATGCCTTTATCAACGGTGGTCTTGTTTTTCAATCACTTTTAAACCAATCTAAATTGGAATCATGATCATCATAAACAAGTTAATCACTTTTCCATTACCTCATGAAAATAATTCAATGTATACAAAAAAGGTTCAAATATTTACCAATCTGTGTAACCCAGTCTCAACATGTGAAATCAATACAATTTCATAGTAAAAGAGGGAATTATATATCACATTCTCTCATTTAAGTTCACAATCTAATCATCATCACAGTCACACAAAATTAATTCAAATTGAGGGCTTCTTACCATAATTTTTACAATACTTAATCATGATGTAATAATTTCAACACAAGTTTATCAATGATCTTGAAATAATTTCGTATATACATATATATATCCTTTAAAACAAATATGAAAACCGAAAGTCAATGCCCATGGGGTTTAGAATAGTCCCACGTACCTTAGATTACTTTGGAGGGAGAGTGAAACCCGAATCTTATTTACGTTCTTGAAATTCTTGACTTTAAAGATGAACTCTTGATCTATGGAGGAGGGACTAGGTTTTCTTTTTGGATGATAAGAGTAGTTTTTGATGATATTTGCCCTAAACACTCTTTAATTTTGTGTTATGGCAGAGTTATAACGAGGAAAAAAGACTGAATTGCCCTCCCCAAGGCAAGTTATTTAAAAGAATTCGCAAAATGGGCTCCAAACATGTTACCCAATGTGACGCGTCGATATTGCATCGGTCCACTGTTTCATCGATGCTAGCATCGACGCAGCGCGTCGAATTCGCGTCAGGCCACTAATTCCAACATCGAAACACATCCCAAACATTGTCCAAAAAATATAAAATTTTACTGAGACATCCTTCTTATTCCCCCAAACATGAATCAACTTAAAAATCCATATCTCAATGTTTAAAAAATTATTTAGAGGTCACACCAGTTTAGGAGATTAAAATATGACTAAGTCCTTTTGTCCCTTAGGAAATTTTCAGGTGATTAACCCCTTAAGCATGCTACGACGCGAGGTATTAAATCAAGGATAGCACGGGGTGCTACACACTTACCTTTGATTTGATGAGAATGTAGAGAAAATTAACCCGTGAAGCTTAATTCCTCAATCCTAGTTAGTCTTTCTCTTCTTGTGCTTAAGAAAAATGAATTATGGATTTTTTGAGTGTTAATATGTGTTTAAGGACTTTAATTTCATCCATAAATAATTAGGTATGGTTGGGGGCAGGGGTAAAAAGATCTTAACGCCCCTAAAATAATACAAAATGAAGCACTTACGCTGCAATGCAATTCCCATGCGGAACACAAAAATTGCCCAAGCCAAGGTGGGAGACTCATGGACATTGCACAACCCTAAGTAGGTGACACATAGACATTGCACACCATTTTCAATGGCCTTTTGCATTAGTCATGTGATGCATGGCCTTTGCCAAGGTCATATTGTACGATGCCTACTTATTTTTCAGGCCTTGAAACACCCCCAATGCAACCCACAACACCAAAACTTGGTATACTATCCATACTAGGGTAATAAAGATAATTTTAGAGAGAATTATTAGCGTGATACTACTACGAGATATTACAAAATCTCCTATCTCAAAGTTAAGTTAAGCACTTTCCTATAGATTGAATTTTAGTTGACAATTTTTCTTAGGTCAACTTCTAGTAACCCTTTCTCATAGGATATAAAGATTCATGTGGTCTACTATATATCAAATTAAATCCCTTTGAGTCTTATTTCTAACTCTACCGATTTTTCCTTAATCCGATGTTGAAGTAAAAAGTTACACCCATTTTACCAAAAGGTGACTGTCTGTCAAGGCAAGACGGCCAGGGTAATGGACCCTTGCACCAGTGATGGCCCGTAGGACCATACCATTACCCTTGAGTAGAAAGACCGAAAATTGGTCATTTTGTGATGGTTGGAGTAACGGTCAGACAGAGGAGTGACGGTCAGTCATAGGAGTGATGATCCATCACCCAAACTATTAATATAGACCATTATGTACTATTATAACATTTTTAAAGGGGTATTTTGGTATTTTTCTTGCCTCAAACCCTACCCCTACAACATAAACCACACTTTAAACCCTATTTACTGGGAAAAATATTAGTTTCTCATCACTGTCATTATGGGTGTACATTGTTTATCATATGTTGAGAGGGTATTGCTCTTGTTTATAATTTTTTATCCTATTAATTGAAAGAATTGGCCACCACATGATAAAGTATTTGAAGGGAAGTATTTTGCAAATGTTTTCATGTGTTTTGAAATAAGAACTCTTTTATGTGATATTTAAATACTTTGGATGGCCATATACATGATTTTTAAATAAAAAGGGCTATGATTATGACATGACATGATATGTCTTGCAAGTCTAGGTATGACGATACCTATCATGAGATTCCCTTAACATGAAAGGCATAAATGTTTCAAAAGAATGAAGCATGGTTTTAAAGGACTAAAATTGGGCTTAAAGAGAGCTAGTTGGTTACCTAAAAAAGTCTTGAGTTTAGGTAAATCATAGTCCAATACCTTGTTTTGTCGAGATGAGTCTTATATGTTATTCGGCAAATGGGATAACATGGTATATCGGCAAGTTGGTCATACCTTTTCATGATACTCCAATCCTTACAGCAAACTCGGATTGGGGGATTGGCCGATGAGTTAATAGCGGACCCATATAGCCTGTGGGTATTCATATTTTATAGGGTGTACCATCAAGCTCGGAAGTAAAATAAAGAGTTAGGTCAGTGTTTTACAAAAATGATTTGAAACTCTTTACTTTATGCCCATGTGTTTTTACCCATATCATATTAGATTGATTTTGAATTGCTCTTAATCATTTTACATAAATAATACATTAATTTGGTTTGTTCTACATACCAGTACTTTCGAGTATCAACCCCCTATATTTCAGGTTCTTAGGCACATCTCATGGTCCTGCAAACCAGTAGATTATTTTTGAACTTTTAGAGATTGGTGAGCCTCCCATACATCGGAAGGAATCTTTCCCATGTGTTGTTTCCTTTTTAGTTTTATGGTCCATTCGGGGGCCTTATCCCAGCCTAGAGAAACTAGTGCTTTCGGTCCAATAGAGGCTTCGTAGACTAAATTAGAATGGATTTGGGTTTTTTTATGGATTTATGTCCTAAATTAATAAGTTGATTATTGGGATTTCCATATTTTGTTTACCTTCCATATTTTTATTTCATATAACTTGTGCTTATGACAATTTCCTAAGAGGTCTCTCAGGCCCTTGTAGTTTGGGATACCCGTCGCTGCTAGGGCCTCAGATCGAGTTGTGACAAGCTTGGTATCAAAGCATAGTTCATGGTCCCAGGGTATCTACAAAGACATGTCTAGTAGAGTCTTACTTATGGGTGTGTTGTTCACCACACTTATAATCAGGAGGCTATCGGGCATTTAGGATTTGTTTCTTATTCTTTCATACTCTTGTTCGTGCTATAGCATCGTTCATATGAAAGTTATCCAAATTCCTTTCTTGCTCTAATTTTATGGGACATGCCTCAATGTCGAGGTGATACAAATCCAAGAGTTTAGATCCCCAATAATGTGGTCTATTCTGATTGAGTTATCCATGAAGTTATGAGATAGCACAAGGACTGGAGAAGAATTGGTTAATGCTTCAAAGTGTATTAATTTGAGTGTATACCTCTATCTTAATGCAATCATGCTTTTCAGCCTAAGGTACAAAGTTTATTCAAGCCCTTTCAGAATCCTTATTGCAGATGTCATGCTTAAGAATAGAGATAAGTATAAGATTACTGGAACAGTGTAGTATTATATGTTAATGTTTCATGACATATTGGTAGTAAGATGGTCCAGAAGTTAGTGATATGATGTCACAAGTTTAGAAGTCAGAGGGAGGGTGACTTTTGCATAAAAAAAGCTAATTTTAGTTGTATAACCTTTGATTGAGGGATGGGTTGCCATTTTATAGTGATAGACTAATGTTGTAGCAAGATCTGTAGATTGTATAGTAGTGTATGAAGGAAGTGATTCACTATGATTTTTATTTATTTAAAATAGGGAAAAGGGCCAGAGTATATCGTTATAGTGGTTATAGAAATCATTTACAGGTGGTAAATGGAAAGGAGTATATTAGTCAATAAGTTATAGGTAGAGACTCATTGGTATTTATGGAATTTAAAGGTAGTTGGGATGTATGCAGGGGTAAGTAAATTTGATGTAAGAAGGTAGAAAATGTTAAGAAAATCATGATGGGTTATATTGGTAGAAAATGTTAAGAAAATCATGATGGGTTATATTAAATGATTAAGATCAACTATCCTTATTATATGACTTTACCCCTTGATTTTATTTTCTATAATAGTTGTAAACTAGTACTTCATATAAGAAGGTGTGTGGTTGATTATAAGGTATGGTAGTAAAGTGGTGGAGAGAATGAACTTGTGGGCCATAAATAGGTGAAAGGGGAATTTTAGGTAGATTTCCCCATTTGATGGACTAGTATAATATGTGGCATGCTTCATCGGTGGTACATAATTGATGCTAGACTATAGGCTTGAACTTTAGATGTGGATTAAGGTGGTAAGAATAGTAGCTTAATATTAATGATGTATGTCTTATGGAGTAAGTAGTAGGATTGATCTGATATGTGCAATAGCCTAGATTGGAAACTTGTGGAACAATGAGTGGACAATTGTGATCTATGTATATACATGAGGACAAGAGTAAAATGATGAATTGTGATTGAGTCATTAAGTGGATAAGAGCATAAGTATATAAGAATAAGTTGAACCCCCAGGTATCATGTTATGAGATAAGGTTTTATATGTATAAATGTCATGTGTACCTAGTTCATGTTCTTGAATTTTGTAGCATGGAGAAGTTTGGGGAGTTGTTTTACGGTGTTCTGTAGAGTTGAATTGAGAAAATATAGGTAGTCCATATGCGCCTTTTGTACAATTTTATTAAGTGGTAAGTTATGTGATTAGAGGTGTAATGTTAGAATATTAAGAAGTGGAGAGTGGATTTTTATGTGATATGAAGTTAGGATGTGTATGCTCATGAGACTGTGAGTTGTAGGGTGATGGCTATAGAGGCTAGCAAAATTTAAGAGTGGCATTCCCAGAAAGCAATGACTTTAGAGTATAGTTTATCCGGGGGATTTTAGAGTTTATGTATATGGTGATACCCCATTGTGTTGAGTGTTGTTCTTTTAGATTTAATGAGAATATATGTCCTCAAGTCTGGATTATGACTTTGATCTAAGGGGTAGATGATGAGTTAAGGTAGTTCCTAAATTTTCTCATGGTGGAAAATTTCAGGGAAGAGTTATGATAAATCTATTCCTATTCAAGCAAGCTCCTCCTACTTCAATTTATGAGGCTATTTTGCTAATGTATTATGTATTCAAGTCATGCCTATGCCTATGATTTGAGTTCTCTATGCACTTATGTCCATGTTCTGGCCTCTAAACTAGAAGCAATAGTGTCTATCAGTAATCCAAGATTTCAAGTATTCAAGCTCTATGTTGTGATGCTCATGACCCAAAGATCCATGTTGAATATTATGTTTAGTTCTAAGTAACTATGCTTTCTATATGTTACCGATTCGTTTTATGTTGGGTTTAGCCCTAAGTGATAAAGTTTATGCAAACTCATGATTATCTCATCTCTGAAAAAGAGAATCAAAAGATTCAAGTATCAATCCTTGTCTCAATTATTGACTTTATGAATTTCGACCTTATGTTATACAACTCATGATATATGCGCTCATGTTTCTCACCATAAGCTCAGTCCTATGAACTTGTCATGACCCTTCAGGTCATTTTCCTTATTCACGCTTATTTTGACCATTAGAGTTTTTCCATGGCTTCCCCAATTCATTTAAGACTTGATAGAACTGATAGTTTGGTTATCGGGTAGTTCATTTATTTTTTAGAGCCAATTTCCCATTTAGAAGTCTTCAGCGATTCTAAATGGACGCCGAGTTAAAAAATTCAGTAAAATGATTTTGGATACAAATTTTGACTGTGCTAGTATCTATGTAATATCGATTTTAGGATGGGTAAACCCTTGGTTTAGATCCTACAGCACCCAAGATTATTTTGATGCATTAGTCGAAAAGTCAAAAATCAGAATATATGAGTGAGGGATCCACAAGTGTCCTGAATGACCTTAGTGGAAAATAATACTTCACCAATGTGTCATGAATGTCGAATTTAGTGGGGTTACATAGTTTGTTTGCGAAAAACAGACTTCGAAAGAGTCCCGGGAGGTCAAAAATAAGTTTTGACCTTGCAGGCCCATTTAAACTCGTATAAAAGGCCCTTTTGGCCAATTTTTGGGGCATCTTCACTTCTTTGAGAACCCTAGCATCCATAAATATTTGTTGACTTAAAAGTAAGTCTTGTTGGTGGATTAGGAGCTTGAATAACTTGTGTAATCCATTTTTTCTTCAAATCTAAGGTAAGATTCCTTCAAATTTGGTATTAATTTCTTTATTTCCAGACCCAAAACCCGTAGGTATTTGAGGCTCAATTATAGATGCAAATATGATTGTTTCACTCAAATATCTTGAGGTTTGTAGCTCCTTAATGATAGTTGAACTATGGGTAGGTGTCGAAAACTCATTTTTTGAAGGTGGGACCCACTTTTGGGTTTGATGTCATTTTGGACCCACGGCATACTGGTGTCATAATGGGTGTGGTTTCTCTAGTAATTATGCTTAGATTATGTTGTTGATATCTTGGCTCGTGGAACGAGAAGCTTCAAGAAAAGGAAAGGCAACGCTTGGTAGTTCTTGAGCAATTAGACTCAAGGAGGGTTAGGCATACTTGTAGATAGACTGAGCTTGATTTTAGTATAATTATTGATAGCATGTGAGATTAGGCAGGGTTTTAGATGATAAATGGAGCAATAGAGATACATGGGATTAGTTGTTTCTTGTAGGCGATTAAACTTGTAAATTATGATGTTTGACCTTTTGCCTAGAACCTTGGATAGTTTTACTTGAAGTCTCATGAATAGTATGAGAATACTTTAGTTGTTCCATTAGTTGAGAATGATTTTGTTGGCTAACTGTAAGAGTATGTAACCCAGTTATGACTAATTATGGCATGGCCTTGGTATTTGGGATAACTTAAGAAAGTTGCTTGAAGAAGATTTTCCCTAATAGGCCTAGTATGGATTGATACGCCTCTACTGACTGTATATGAAGCCTCTATTATACTGACAATAAATGGTTAGGAATCTACTCCAACTATCGTTAATCAGTACATGTGACTAAGAAAATAAACAACAGAAATGAATCTAACTGAAGTCCCCGAAGGAGGACTCATCATCTTGCTAGCTGGAATCTGCAACTGCCTAAATCTGAATGTTCATGCTAAGTCTTGTACCTACATTATGAGATAATGTATCACACTAACGTATATGTGTATCGGTACTTTGAGGATGTCCTGAGCATATGGGGTGCAATGCAATAAGTAAACAACATCATCAATCTTTATAGAAAACCTGTATGCTGATATAAATGACTCACATAACTTGAGTAAAAGCTGAAATTTGAATCCCATCAATCATGTATAATAAAGCATATAGTACATATATCATGAGTCATTATATTTACTTCTAAAATCTTTATTCTCCATCTTGTTCTCAAAACTTTGTAAGAAAGAGGAATCTTAAAACAATAGCTTTCAAAACTTATACTTTTATCTTATGGAGAATAAGGGACTTCTTTGAAACTTAGAGATTACAAGACTTTGGGGCTTAGGGACTTTGGTCTTGGGAGACTTTGGGACTTAGGAAACTTTGAAACTTAAAGCTTTGGAAATCTTGAAATAAAACTTTCAACACATATTCTTTTATCTTAAATAGAGTAAGGGACTGCTTTGGGAGTTTCTTCTAACCTACATAAACCATGTGAACTGACATAGAGGCCAACGTTTAATCCTCTTAAGGAAGAAGCCTCACGTTGGGGAGAAGCTTTATACTCTTGCCAGGGAGTATAACCTTAACTTAGTGATCACAATCTTGGAATCAGGCCCATTAATCTCAATCCTACGGTGGCACTAGTTCTCGGGTATGAGACCTCAAAATCATACCCAACTCAGTTCTAAATACTATCCCATACTTAAGCTCAGAACTTTTAGGAAATCCACCTTAAAATAATTCAAGGGTCTATAATGAAGACCAAATTATGCTTCTCTTAGCTTTAAATCATAAGTAGTGTGGGTTCCTATCTTAGCTTTTGAAAGTACTTATCAAAATTTGTCAACAAAACTTGAGATCATAATCTCCTTATAAACTCATCACTTGTACTTAGGACCTAAAATATAAAGCTTTAATGCATCCAAATCATATTTAAACTTCATGCTCAACCATCATCTTAAAAACATTACCATCACCCCAATCAAGATATTGAAAAAATAACTCATAATATGAATCTTATGATTTCAACATCTCAAAATTCATTCTTGATAACAAAAAGTTCATAATCATCTTAGAATCTGGAAAATTTGGAAATAGGCATAAAAGTATAAATAAAATCATGTAATTCAACTTTTAAACCATGGGAAATCACATAATCTTGCAAAAAATGGTAATGGATATAAACCCTGACTTGATGTTCATGGAAATCATAGTAAAATTCAGAAATTCATAACTTAAAAATATATTTTTGGGCATAAGAACGCAAGGATTGTTCTTGTTCAAACCCCACATACCTTGAATTAGAAGCTTTGGATGAACTCTAGCTTTTGGGACTCTATTCGTTCTCTTAAATGAGGGTTCTTGAAGCCTTTGACTTAGGATCCTTGAATCTTAATTTAGAAAATCTATGGTGAACCCTTGAGATTCTTGGAAGAGGATTTGGATGCTTAGGGTTTTTGGTTGAGGGAAATCTTGAGAAAAAATCTCATATGATTCTTGTAGTGACCTTAAATCAGGTGTTTGGATGATTTAAGTGGCTTGAAAAAATTCCAAAATACCCTTCTTAACTTCTAAATGAAACTGGAAAAATATAACTGGGAGCTCGATTTATGGGCACCGCGACGCGCCACTATCGCGGTGGCTCACTGGAAATTGACGAATGGGAATTTAAGGGTCACTGCGATGTGGAGCCATCGTATTGTTCCACTGGAATTAGACAATTATTAAATAGACCCTCTCAGCGATGCGCCAAACACTAAAATGATGGTGTTTTATGACTATAACTTAAATTATCCATAACTTCTTGCCCGATTATCGGATTTGGGTGAATCATATATCGTTGAAAATCTAATTCAATTTTCCACATGATAAATTTAAGTAGGAAAATTCTATATGATTTAAACATTACTCACTTTGGAATTCAGTCCTCAATCTTATAGCGACAAAATAAGACTTAAGCAAAGTTCAGGGTATTACATCATGACTCAGAAGTCGGGTCATGAAAAATTGGTATTAAAGCCAAGTTTCACCAGTATTTTTGGTACAAGAGTAAGTGTCTAATAGAGTCCTGCAGATCAGAACGTTGACGTTTGTTTCCTATCTTCGGGAGGCAATATGACATTCTTAGGAGTCCTTTATCTTTTTCCATTCATATCGTCTTAAAAGTTTGAGTTGTTTTGTTGTATGTTGTATTGACTTTACTCATTCGCATATGTCGAGGAGATTTGTTAATCCATGCGAGGTATGGGTCTTGATATTAGGCCCAAAAATTCTGCCCCTATTCGTAGATGACCTAGAGTTTGAGGATAGCCTCATGATATGTCCCCATCTAGGTACTAGGATAGGCCATCTTCCTCAGAACCTATACCTGTACTTGATCCAGAGGTTCCTCCTCCACATCCAGCAGTGGGTCGAGGACCATCCCAGGCTCCACCAGGTTTTATTCCTTCTTCATTGCTTAGAGATACCCTGATTTAGATATTGAGTATGGTTGGTGATATGCCATATGATGGTGCACATACTTTTAGGATTGGGGCACAACCTGCAGTTTCAGCTCCCAGCATTGAGATTCCTCCTGTACTGGTAGTTACGCTACCAGTTGTGACCATCTGCTATGTCTGCCGATGAGCAGAAGATTTTGGGTAGATTTTTTATGTTGGCTCCACCTATGTTTTCTAGTGCTCCTGGAAGGATACATTTAACTTTCTTACTGTTTGTGAGAATAGGCTTTGTGGTTTAGGACTTGTTGAGACTTGTGGTATGGATTACACCATATTTTAGTTGGATTTGTCTACTCGTCACTAGTGAAGGGTTTTCGTGGATTTTAGACCAGTTGGATCTTCTCCCTTGTCATGGACTCGGTTCTCTAAGATGTTCTTGGAAAAGTATATGCCATGTATTCTTAGTGATCGACTGAGGGAACAGCTCTCTATACTGGAGTAGGGCTCCATGACAGTAACCGAGTTTAAGTCTCATTTTTATGAGTTGTCCAGACATGCAACTTCTATTTTGGACACTGAGTATAAGAGAGTTTGATGCTTTGTTAGAGGGTTGAGACTCTCTATTTGGATGGCTACTTAGAGTCTAGTAGCTGTAGGTAGGACTTTTTCTGAGGTTTATTATCATACTAGTATAATGGAAGAGATGCACAGGGAGAGTCGTGAGGGTTATGATAAGAGGCCTAGATTCTAGGGTAAATTCTCTGGGAGTCATAGTGGTTCCCACTTAAGAAGTGGTGGTTCTCATCTTGGGTATCCTTCGTGTCAACCCTCTCAACCTCAGAGTCAGCCTAGCCAATCACTTTAGGCAGTTCTTCAGACTACTGGCGAAGGTCAATTTGGTGCTAATGGTCACCCTAGTAAGGGTGGTGATCAGTCCTTGCGAGGTTCATTTTTGAGTCATGCTAGACGTGGTGGTTATTCTGGAATAGCCAAATTTGTGAGTTCTGGTTCTGCTCGTGATTCTTATTTTACTTGTGTGCTTCCCAGTCATTTCATGAAAGATTGCCTTAGTTTTGGGCTATGGTTGTTTTAGTCCAAGGTGCACTACTCCTGTTAGGGTAGTTTATTCCTCAGGTAGAGGTGGTCCGCAAGATCGTAGGGGTGGTTACCAGGGTGCTCTAGGTGGTACTTAAGCAGGTAGGACAGAAGGTCAGTCAGGTTCCCAGTGAGGTGGAGAGCATGGTCAGTCATATGCTGTACCTGCTAGACCCAAGGCTAAGACTTCAAATGATGTAGTGACAGGTATAAATTTTTTGTGCCACAAATCGGCTATTGTTTTATTTGATCCCTAATCTACTTTTTCTAATATATCTTCTTATCAGGCACCACAGTTGGATTTGACTAGTGATTTATTATTCGTGCCACTGTGCATATCTACTCTTATGGGTGATTCTTTAATAGTGGATCGAGTGTTTAGATCATGTGTTATGACAGTTAGTGATGTTGATACTTATGTTGATCTGATTATTATGGATATGTTGTATTTTGATATTATACTGGGCATGGACTGGTTATCTCACTATTATGCATTCATGGATTGTTTTGTCAAGACCATTACCTTAGCCATGACCGATATACCCCTAGTCATATGGAAGGGAGCGATTAGCCGCGAGCCGACGGGGGTTATTTCTTATGTTTGTGCTAGGATACTTATATCGAGAGGCTGCGAGTCTTATCTAGCATATATATATAATACCCGTGTAGAAAGTCCAACGTATGACTCTGTTCCTATTGTGTGTGAGTTTCCTGATGTGTTTTCTGATGATCTGCCTGGTATTTCCACAAATCGTGAGATTGAGTTTTCTATTAACCTTAAGTGTGGCATCCGACCTATTTATATGGCACCTTTCCATATGGCTTCTGCCGATATTAAGGGTCTGAATTCTTAGCCTTAGGATCTTCTTGGTAAGGGTTTTATTAAACTGAGAGGGTCCCCATAGAGAGCTCTGGTTTGTTTGTAAAGAAGAAAGATGGTTTGATACGTATGTGTATTGATTATAGGCAGCTTAATAAAGTGACGGTGAAGAACCGTTATCCTATGCCTTGCATTGAAGATTTGTTTGACCAGCTTCAGGGTGCAGTAGTGTTTTCTAAGATTGACTTGAGATCTGGTTACCATCAGTTAAGGATTCAGGCTGAGGATATCCTGAAGACAGCTTTCAAGACCCGTTATGGTCATTATGAATTTTTAGTGATGTCCTTTGGGTTGACTAATTCCCCAACCGTATTCATGTATTTGATGAATCGTGTGTTCATACCCTATCTAGACTCTTTTGCTATTATGTTCATTGATGATATTCTTGTGTACTCAAGGAGTAATGAGGAACATACATAGAATTTAAGGATTGTGCTCCAGGTCGTGCAAGAGCATGTGGTTTTTGCTAGTTCTCCAAGTGCAATTTTTGGCTTGAGTTAGTGTCATTTCTTGGACACGTGGTTTCCAAGACGGGTATTATTATAGATTCGGCTAAGATTTCTACAATTTGTGATTGGGCTAGGCCTACGTCTCTGACTAAGGTTCGTAGTTTTATTGGTTTGCCTAGTTATTATAGGTGCTTTATTGAGAGATTTACTACCATATCTGCCCCTATGACTAGATTGACTCAGAAGAAAGTTCCTTTTTGATTGTCTGAGGAGTGTGAGTTGAGTTTTGGGAAGCTCAAGGATTGTCTCACTTTATCCCCGGTGTTGGCTCTTCCAATTGAGGGTGAGGGATTCACAATATTTTGTGATGCTTTTGGCGTGGGTATTGGATGTGTTTTGATGCATCGGAGTCATGTCATTGCCTATGCTTCTAGACAGCTTAATGTACATGAGCGTAACTACCCCACTCATGATTTGGAGTTGGCAGCGGTAGTTTTTGTGCTCAAGATTTGGAGCCATTATTTGTATGGTGTGCATTATGAGATTTTCACCGATCATCGTAGCCTTTAGCATTTTATGACCCAGCGAGAGCTTTATGCTCTCTAGTGCAGATGGATGGAGTTTCTAAAATACTATGATATTTCCATCTTATATCATTCGAGTAAGGCAAATATGGTGGCTGGTTCCTTGAGTCGCAAAGCAGTGAGTATGGGTAGTTTGGGATGCATATCAATTTCTTAGAGACCCTTGGCATGAGACATATATCCCTTAGCCAATTTGATGGTTCGCCTTGATATTTTAGATCCTACGAGGATTTTGGCTTGTGTAGAGGAGAGGTCCTCCCTATTTAAGCAAATTCGTGATCGTTAGTATGAGGATAGCAATTTGTGATTTCTCTATGACCAGGCAATTAGTGGTGAGTCTAGGAGGCATATGTGGATTCTGAGGGTATTCTGAGATTCCAGGGTCATATTTGTGTTCCCCAGCTTAATGACTTAATTCAGTCAATTGTTCATAAGGATCACAGTTTTAGATATTCCATTCATCCAGTACAACTAAGATGTATAGAGATTAGAGGCAGCATTACTGGTGGGACAGGACGAAGAGAGTTATGGTAGACTTTGTGGCTCGTTGCATATGTTGTCAACAAGTTAAGGCCGAGCATCAGTGTCCAGCTGGATTGACTCAGAGGTTGTCCATTCCCAAGGGGAAATAGGAACGGATTACTATGGACTTCATTAGCGATTTACCTGGTACTCACCATGGTCATAATGGTGTTTGCGTTATTATAGATCGTTTGACCAAGTCAGCATATTTTATTCCTATTCAGATGACCTTCAATGTTGAGAGATTAGCCCAGATTTATGTGTGAGAGATAGTTTGTTTGCATGGGGTCCCATGTCTATCATATCAGAACATAGTTCTGTATTTCCTTTAAGATTTTTTAGGGTATTTCAGGAGGATTTGGGTACTCGAGTGGATTTGAGTATAGCGTTTCACCCACAAATTAATGGTCAGTTCGAGAGGACTATTCAGGTGCTTGAGGATATGTTCTGAGCTTATGTTATGTATTTTAGAGGGCAGTAGGATCAGTACTTAGCATTGGCAGAGTTTGCCTACAACAAAAGTTATCATTCGAATATTGAGATGGCACATTATAATACTTTGTATGGTAGGAAATGGCGTTCTCCTATAGGATGGTTTGATACTTTCGAGGTTAGACCCTGTGATATAGATTTACTTCAGGACTCGTTGATAGAGTTAGGGTGATTCAGGATAGGTTGAGAGCAGCCCAGAGTAGGCAAAAGGCCTATGTCGATCATAGACTCTGTGCTTTAAGATGTGGAGTTGGTGATCATATGTTCCTCCATGTCTCTCCTATGAAAGGTGTGATGAGATTTAGGAGGAAGGGCAAGCTTAGCCCTTGCTATATTGGTCCGTTTGAGACTCTTCGTGCAGTTGGCGAGGTGGCCTATGAGTTGGCTTTATTTCCAAATTTTGCCATTGTTCATTCGGTTTTCCATGTCTCTATGTTGCAAAAGTATATTCTTGATCCTTATCATGTACTTAGATGGTACTTGATCCAATTAGACGAGCAATTGACCTTTGTGGAGGAGCTCATGCTTATTTTGGCTAATGGTGTGAGGCGACTGTGTATTAGAGACCAGTATCCTCACCTATTCGAGACTTCAGGTATTTCCTCATCTTTAACTTTTGAGGATGAAAGTTCTTTAGTAGTGGATGTTGTAATGACCCTTTTGGTTTTTTCTGTATTGTCGTTTATTTTCACCATTAGAAGTCTTCATCGATTCCAAATGGTCGCCGAGTAAAAACTTCAGTAAAATGATTTTAGATGCAAATTTTGACTGTGAGAGCAACTATGTAATATTAATTTGAGGCTATGTAAACCTTTAGTTTGGATCCCACAGCACCCGAGCATATTTCGATCTATTAGGCGAAAAGCCAAAAATCAGAATATATGGGTGTGGGACACACAAGTGGCGTAAATGACCTTGTATGGAAAATTTGACTTCACCAATACATTCGAAATGTCAAATTTAGTGGGGTTACATAGTTTGTTTAAGAAAAATGGAGTCCGAATGAGTCCGGGAGGTCAAAAACAAGTTTTGGGGGCATTCTTCACTTCTCTGAGAACCCTAGTAGCAATAAAGATTTGTTGACTTAAAAGTGAATCTTGTGGGTTGATTAGGAGCTTGAATGTGTAATTCATTTTTTCTTCAAATATAAGGTAAGATTCCTTCAAATTTGGTATTAATTTCTTGATTTCTAGACCAAAAACCCCTAAGTCTTTGAGGCTCAACTATAGCTGCAAATAAGATTGTTTTACTCAAATATCTTGAGGGTTGTAGCTCCTTAATAATAGTTGAACTATGGGTTGGTCTCAGAAACTCATTTTCTGAAGGTGGGACCTACTTTGGATTTTGGTGTCATTTTAGACCCATGTCATAATGGTGTCATAATGCGTGTTGTTTCTCTTGTAATGATGCTTAGATTATATTGTTGATATCTTGGTTAGTGGAAGAAGAAGATTTAAGAAAAGGGAAGCCAAATCTTGCTAATTCGTGAGCAATTAGACTCAAGGTAGGTTAGGCTTACTTGAAGATAGATTGAGCTTTATTGTAGTATAATTATTGATATCTTGTGAGATTGGGCAGTGTTTTAGATGATAAATGGATCAATAGAGATATATGGGATTAGTTGTTTCTTGTAGGCTATTAAACTTGTAAATTGTGATGTTTGACCTTTAGCCTAGAACCTTGGATAGTTCGACTTGAAGTCTCATGAATAGAATGAGAATACTTTAGTTGTTCCAGTAGTTGAGAATGATGTTGTTGGCTAACCTTAAGATTAAGTAACCTAGTTATGACTAGTTATGACATGGCCTTAGTGTTTAGGATGACTTAGGAAGGTTGCTTGAAGAAGATTTTCCCTAATTTTTCTAGTATGGATTGATACGCCCTTATGTGGTGATTTAGATAACCTAGCCTAATTTTGGGTAGAAGTTAGTCTTGTAGAAGTAAAATTTGGCATTATTGGGATTTACAAGTGGGACATGACTACCTTAAGTTTGAACTATGTAATTCCTTAGTGACCTAGCTACTTAATGAACGTCTAAGTTATGTTATTAAGATTATAATGGTTAAACCCAGTTGTCGGTTTATACATGTGATTGATGGTTGGATAATCGGTATACTTGATTGATTATCTTATTGTCATGATATGGATAGCCTTGAAAAGTTTTGTAAATTGAACTTATAGTTATGCTATTTCTTGGCTTATTAATTTGTTCACCAAGTGGACCTCAACTTATGTTACCACTCTTGTAACAAACCAAGCCTAATAATTTAGTTAATATTGTATGAAGGGTATACCTTATGGGGTTAGCATTGTGAAAAGTGATAGTAAAAGAGACATCTAAAGAGAATTCCCTTGACTTATAATTTGATTGCTAATAAACATGTTAACCTTGGAAAAGTGGTGATTGTGTATATTATTTAGATATTCATGTTCATGTATCTACTTATATTATGTAATGATGGACTAATAGTAAGGTATGATGATATGTGTTATCTTATATCACGTACACTCTATTATGGTGTCTTGTACATGTTCATTGATTTGACTATATATGTATGTGAATGTTGCTATCTTGGTAGATGTGATGTTATGATGGTGCCCGGTGAATTTGGAGGATATGCTGATGTTATAATGATGCTCGATTAATCTAGAAGAGGAAATGATGTTATGATGATGCCTGGTGAATCTGAAGAATATGTTGATGTTATAATATGCTCAGTTAATTTGGAAGAGGTAATGATATTATGATGATTCCCAATGATTTCAGAGGATATATTGATATTATGATGATGCCCATTGAATCCTGAGGATATGTTGATGTTATAATGATGCCCAGTGAATTTGGAGGATATATTGATGTGGTGATAATGCCGGATGAATCCAAAAGAGGTAAAGATATTATGATGGTAATATGTATGGTGAGTATATATGACTACACTAATATGTGAGGGTATGTCGTGTACGGCTAACCCCTTTGTGTGCTTAGGACATAATGTCTCCCTTGGTAAATTCATTATTCATTCTTTTCATTAATCACTAGATAAGAGGTGTGACCCTTGTTAACTCTAATTGGTAACTAAAAGTAGAATATGTTGAATATTTGATTAAGGCTAATTGGTATGTGTAATCTTGTGAAGAACTAATGGCTCACTTAGTAAGTATACTTGACTTGGATAAATGGTTACGTTATGGAATTTTACCTAGTAAAGTGACTTTTGTAATTACTAGTTGCCTCTAATAAATGACTATGACTTGTGGGCTAGGAGCCTAGTAAACTGATTAGTGGACCTTACTTGGTTAAAATATGAGAATTAATCCTCAAGGTTGTGACATGCCTAATGACAATAAACTTAGAATTGTATGATGATTATCTAAGTTGACATCTAGTATGTGATGTCATGGTGTCTAAATTGATGACTTATATAATTAGGATGCTAACTAGAAAATGGCTTTGTGATGGTTGGATAAATAATAGTATTGCTAACTTGTAGCTTTTCCTTATTTGATGACTAGTATCTAAAAGACTTACAAACTAGTGGCTCACGGAAATGGAGATTAGCTAATATAGACTAAACATGGAGTTTTTTAATGAGTTAGTGGCTAATTAACTATATAACTACGCTATGGTGATATCGATTTTGTTGTGTTAATTGTGGTATATATGATGATTGTAGACCTCAGTAAGAGGCCATGGCAAGAATGTGAACCCACGGACTTGGGTGTGTAGTTGTATAGTTGTGCCCTGATATATTGATGGATTGATCTTTTGGTGTACTCTCCGGTGGTGTGGGACTCTGTGATGAGTTCTTTGTTGTATTCTTGTGTGTGTACTTTTTGGCGATATGGGACATCAGTTTAAGTTCTTTTGCCTTATATTCTAATGATGGTTGGTATGTTGATTATGGTAATTACATGGTTCTTATTGTATATATGCGGTATTACTCTTCTAGACGATTACTCATTTTGTATGTCGAATTTGATATATATTGATATGATATGCTATTACCCTAGTGGATTAGTTATTGTATACAGTGATATCGGAGAAGATTCAGGTTTGATCCTATAGCTTGACTTTAAGTTATTGTCTTACCTTATATTATCCTTCTATTATAATTTAGCTCAGTCGGCTGATAATGCCTACTGAGTACCCATGCTTTGGTACTCATACTACAGTTTTGTACCTTTTTGGTACAGACCCGAGTTCTAGTTGTCGTCGTTGAGTCAACATCGTGTCATATTGATCATTAGGAGATAGGATGATCTCTTGGAGTTTGAGTTTCCCTCTTTTCCTTCTATCCTTACTTTATCTTTTGTATTCAAGAAAATTTTATAAAACTATTTAAGTTTATCATACTTCGAGTTGTAATATCTATTGTCGAATTTAGAGTTGCTCTTGTACTTATACTATCAGTTCATGGGATTGGTATTCGAATGTTAGTTGTTTTATTTGTGGAATATTGTTTTTATATTGTGTTCCTATATAGGGTCCATGTTGGATGATTCCGTCATTGTAATCCATTGCATTAGCTCCGGGTTACTGTTCGGCTTACCTACTGGTGGGTTGACGTAGATGACATCATGACTCAGAAGTCGGGTCATGACAGAACTCATATTGTACTATGTTTATACCCAAAGGACTCTCTATTCATGATATAGACATCTAATAAAGAAGTACTTTGTTCCTATTGCGTTATATTTGGTATCTCATGCCTCATCTTAAGTAGATCAAAAAATATAGGTTATAATTGAATAGTGTTACTTCCATTCTTGATGTTTATGTTTGGGTCCCTCAATGACCCTTCGTATCATAGTATGATGGTGGTTGTGGAAGAGTAGTAATGTCTTAGATAAGAGACTAAATGTTTTCTTATTGTGTTAAATTTTTTGTGAGACTATTTGAGCTAAGGTTCTACGTGAATGGGGAAAGAAGGAGATGAACTTTCATTATGTGAAATAATTAGGAAGTGGATATATGATGAAAATCTTTGTGAAAGTGAGTAAAGTCGCAGATTTTAGTGGGGAGATCCATAAAGTGGGTGTAGTAAAGACAGGCTTACCTCACTCAAAAGGTGCTGAGTTGAAATCCCATTCTAACTAAGGATTCTTGTTTTTGTGGAGTATCCAACTACAAGAGAACCAGGAACGGAGGGCTTTCCCCTATTCCTGCCTGACTCTTTCGTCTTAAGAATGCTAGATTTAAGAATGAGTCATTGACCTACTCCGAACCTGACTGCCCAACCTGAGAGTGTACAGCTAATGTGTTCTACTTATTGAACAGGGTTCTATGGTCGGTCTGTGATAAAAACACAACCCAATGTGTTGTATGGTTAGTACTCCTTAAAATAAGACTGGGGTTGTTGGATTATAGTGATAAGGTGAAGTGATATTCTTAATGAGATGTAGAGTATAGGATCACTAGCTTAAATTAGCACCTTTTAACTCTGGGTCAAGCTTCAACATGGAAGTACTATACGGTCGGACTCAAACTCTTGTAGTTAGGTGTGTTATGAGAGAATTGTAAGTTGGAAATAATGAAGTAAGTCATTTATTGTTTGGGGCATAGATGAGTAGTGTCTCTAGTTTAAGGTCTATTCGTTTTAACTTGTAAAGTGGAGAATGTTTCTATTTCTATCTTCCATGAAACCTTATTTCATGTTGAGTATCAATGTAAATCAAGACATATGATCACCAAATAACGCATGCCATATGTTGTGATGATCATTATCCCTAGAACTCATGTGGAAGGTCAACTCTATGTCAATATTTATTATCTCGTGCATCTTGCATACACGATTTACTAGGGGTTATCTTAAAGCTCCTTTGATGCCTTTGCATAATTTGTTGAGGAAAAATGTCCAAGCCAAGTTTACGTTCTTTATTCCATACTTATAGAGCTTCAACAAGTTCCTACCCATCATTCAGGGATGAATGATCTCAAGGGGGAGATAATATAACTCCCCGCACTTTTGAGCTAAAGTTGAATCATCTTTCCTGCATTTACAGACCCAAACCCAATGGTTTCTACTTAGATATAAGTGTGAATAACATTTACTTGGTGTGGGAACATCCTTAGAAATGAATATACACCATAAAGATCTCCTAAATCAAAGTTAAGTTGAGTACTTTCCTATCGATTGACTTTTAGTTGACAATTTTTCTTAGGTAAACTTCCAATGACTATTTCTCGTAGGATATAAATATTCATTTGGACTACTATATTTCAAATTGAATCCCTTTGAGTCTTCTTTCCAATGCCACTGGTTTCCTCTTAATCTAATATCATAGTAAAGAGTTATATTTGTTTTACCAAAAGAAGTCTATTTGCCAAGGCACAACGGCCAAGGTGATAGACCGTTGCACCAGTGATGGTCCGTCGCACCAAACCATCACTATTGAGTATAAAAACCAAAAAAAAAATCATTTTGTAATGGTTGGAGTGACGGTCAGTCACGGGAGTGATGGTCAGTCACGGGAATGAAGGTCAATCACGGGAGTGATGGTCAGTCACGAGAGTGACGGTCCGGCACCCAAACCGTCAGTAGGGACCGTTCTACACTGTTATAACATTTTTAAATGGGTATTTTGGTATTTTTATCACCTCAAACCCTACCCCCCCACACGACTTAAATCACACTTTAAACCCTATTTATAGGAAAAAATATCAGTTTCTCATCACTCATTCTACTCTCCTTCCTCAAAGAAAGAAAAATTAGGGTTTCCTCCCAAGACTCATACTTCCAAGGCTTTGATTCAAGTTGTCTCAAATTTTGTTCATCAAAAAGGTATGTGGGACTGTCCTAAATCTCATGGGCATAAGATTTAACGTTTTTACAAGCCTTAGAGTTTATATGTATGTACGTAGTATGAGTTTTGAAAATGTTAAAGAGCATTCATTGGGAACAACGTTTTATGATGAAATCTTATTTAAACTATGGGGAGTTTTCCTAAGCTTGAATTATGTTTATGTGTATGGATGTTGTGAGTTTGATAATTTATTTGAGAGCATGATTTATGAAATTTGCTATCTTATTATGAAATCCATTGTCTTAATGTGTTGTGGGTTGTTCAAATACATGAATTACAAGGTTAAGAGTAAAGTCTTTACTGTCATTATGGGTTAACATATGATAGGATGAGAGGGTATTTCTCTTGTTTATAATTGTTTATCCTGTTAATTGCATGAATTGACCGCCATATGATAAAGTATTGGAAGGGGAGTACTTTGCAAATGTTTTCATATGTTTTGAAATAAGAACTCTCTTGTATGATGTTTAAATATTTTGGATGGCCATCTACATGATTTTTGAATGAAAGGGGCTATGATTGTGACATGACATGATATGACTTGCAAGTCTAGGTATGACGATACCTATCATGAGAGTCCCTTAACATAAAAGAGATAAATGTTTCAAAAGCATGAAGCATGGTTTTAAAGTACTAAAATTGGGCTTAAAGAGAGCTAATTGGTTACCCAGATAAGGCTTCAGTTTAGATAACTCATAGACCAAAAACATGTTTTACCGATACGGGTTTTATATGTTATTCGGCAAGTAGGATAACATGGTATGTCAGCAAGTTGGGCATACCTTTAAATGATACTCTAATTCTTGCGGCAAACATGGATTAGGGGCTAGGCCAACGAGTTAATGGCAAACTCATATAGACCGTGAGTATTCATGTTTTGTAGGGTATACCATCTAGCTCAAAAATAAAATAAAGAGTTGGGTCAATGTTTTACAAGAATGATTTGAAACTCTTTAATTTATGCCCATGTGTTTTTACCTATATCATATTAGATTGATTTTAAATTGCTCTTAATTATTTTACATAAATTATATGTTATTTTGGATGGTTCTACATACCAGTACTTTCGAGTATTGACCTCCTATATTTTAGGTTCTGAGGCACAGTCCCGTGGTACTGCAAACCAGAAGATTATTTCTGGATGTTCTGAGATTGGTGAGCCTCTATTACATTAGAAGGCATCTTTCTCATGCATGTGTTGTTTCCTTTTTAGTTTTATAGTCCAGTCGGAGGCCTTGTCCTGGCCTAGACAAACTAGTGTTTTCAATCCAGTAGAGGCATCATAGACTTCTTCAGAATGGATTTGGGTTTTATTATGGATTTATGTCCTAAATTGATAAGTTGATTATTGGGATTGTCATGTTTTGTATATCTTCCGTGTTTTTATTTCATATGACTTATGCTTATGATAGTATGCTAAGGGGTCACTCGGGCCCTTGTGGTTCAGGATGCCAATCACAGACAGGGCCTCGACTCAGGTCATGACAATTTATGAATGTCACGACCCAAACCGAAGCTATGGCCCGAGATCCCCTTTCTAACTGGCAATCATATACACAATTCATATATTGTAAGGAAATGTGTAAAATATAATAAATTTGAAACATGGTCGTCTTCTTAATTCAACTAAACAATACGAATATAAGTTCATAAACATTCTAAACACATGATACCAGTTTACGAAATCTATAACAACATGAAAATAACTTCTGTCTGAAAATTGGGACAAGGCCCCCAGCCACACCATGAACTAAAATCAAATAACAATATTCCATAAACAAGGCCTTCCGAAATAAGGAAGGCTCGCCAACTGCAAACTTCTAACAAATCAATCTACGTCTTAACGGGAGCCCAAGACTGAGCCTCGGATGATGAAATACAGGGGGTCAATACAGATGTACTGGTGCACAGATAAATCCAAAATAACATACTTTTATATAACATAAGTGAGAGTAATTTATGAAATATTTTACATACAATATATGAAAACACATGGGCATACTTAAAAGACTTTGAAAAGATTCTTTGAAACCACGACCCACTCTTTGTTTTATTTCTGAGCTAGGTGGTACACACTATAATTCTATGACCCCACGGGCTATATGGAATCCGTACTTAACTCGGAGGCCAAGCCCCAACCCAATTTTACCGCAAGAGTTGGAGTTTTTAATTCCGATATGCCATATGACACTAGGCCAGTGTATAATCCCTTTTTGGGACATAATAACCCATATCAGAAAAACACGGTTTCAGGCAATGAGTTTTCTGAACTCGTTCATTCTTCATAAACCACCTAACATCTCTTAATCCCATTTTTAACATTTTAAACATGCATCTTTCTGAAATCAAATTCTGAAAATATTAATGAAATCTGACTTCTATTTTGTTTTGAGTTTGTTATGGCATTATCTATTTTGGTATCGTCATACCAAGACTTGAAAGTCATATGTCTAAGCCATGTAGTATCATGTTACAATCCTTTCATTCAAATAAAGTGTTTGGACCACCAAATCATTCAAACAGTACAAAAAAAATTGTATATCGAAGTACATGAAAACTTATGAAAAGATTCTCTCTTTCAATTCTTAAACATGAGTTCTAAGGATCATAATCATCACAACATAGGATATGAGTTTATTTGGTGACCATAAACCTGATTTTCATTGGTACGAATCATAAAATAAGATTTCGTGGAAGATAGGGCTAGAAGCATTCTCCACCTCTCATGATACAATGAATAGACTTAGCTTAAAGGCACTACTTGGGTACACCCCAACATTAAACAACATACTTCATCCTTTCCATCTTACATTTCTACCAGCACAAATCTAACCATAAGATTTTGAGTCCCACTGCATGGTACTTCTAGGTTGAAGCCTAACTCAAAGAAAGAGGTGTTAGTTTAAGCTTTGGGACTCCATACAAGAATATTACTTCACCTTATCACTACCATCAAACACCATAAGATATTAATTCAGGGAATACTAACCACATAGTACATGGGTTGTGTTTTCATCAATTACAACATTCAAGCCTATCATTACTACACCCACTTCATGGATTTCCCCTACTAAAACCAGCTAATTGTAACACCCTAATTTTCTGAATCGGAATGCTACACGGTGCTTATGACCCCGAAGGACCACAAGCTAACCCACGACTTATATCTATACCTGTATACTGCATAATATAATATAAAAATACAGAAATATGTACTGAATGGCCATAAGGTTCAACTGAATAAACATCTGATAAGAACAATGTTTGAAAATGGTATAACCATACCAAAACAAATCTAAAATAACTGTCAGACATGCTATAGTTAGGAAAGCCTCTAAACTGTCTGAAAGGAGTTGATGGGACATGTCCCCAACTAACCCCAACTATTGAAATAAACTTAAAACTAAAATAGTAATGAAATCATTGTGTCCTCAAAAGATTAGGACTTACTTCTAACTCTGACTATTGTTGCTAGAATCTATTGCTGATCTGGAGCTCGTGCCTCTGAACCTATGGTGTAACATAAGATAAAACACCATAGCGTAAATATGTTAGTACAACTGAATGTACTAAGTATACGAGTAAGGTAGGATAAATGCAAAGGGTTATATGCATGAACAATACTGACTAATATGAATGTGAGAATACATACATGCATAAGCAACTATAACTGAACTCGTGGTGATACTTACTACTGAGTCTAATTACTGATGACATAACTTCACTGATACTGAGGTACTGAATGGATGAATGACTATTTCTAACAGTTCAAATTAAGAAGAACTAGTTTGATTGACTGTGTCTAACAGTCTTGAAACTAAATACTGACAACGTAGATATAATGACTGATATAACTAATATAACTGTGATGATTAGCGTAACCGATGTAACTGATACTGAGTGACTGTATCTGATAGTCTAAGTTCTGATATTCTGAAGAACTATCAGAGTCTATGACTGAAGCTGAGATTGATACTGAAATTGAGATTGTGGGAGGTAATTATCTAACCGATATGCCTCAAAACTAAACTGGTTAGGGTTCAACCTGTAACCCCAGCTGGAAGGGTTTCAATATCGTGCCACAGGTAAAGACAACATGTGAGTAAACCCTATTCTATTTTGGAGCTCATTATGTCTGCCCTGCTATCAGGTAAACTCAAAGGAGATGCATTAGCCCTATGGGTAGGGACATTTCAACTAACATGACATCCTAGTTTCATACAAACCCATAAAGATTCTATCTTGACATCATTCAACACATAAACAATATCAACAATAAAATCAAAACATAACAAGCATGGAATATAGTTTAAAATAGGGTTCTTGGAATTCATGCATGAAAGGAGTCCATGAATGAACACACGCATACCTTAGTTCTTGATTTAGTGAAGATTGACGGAGATATTCTTGGAATTTGATAGTAGAATTTGCTTGAACTTGAATCCCCCAATTGAAACCTAATATGTTCTTGAGAGGATTTTGATGAAAAAGAGTATGTTTTGGTGAAATAATGGCTTAATTCCGTATTTGGGAGCTTATATAGGGGTGGAAAGATGACCCAAATACCCCTCTAGATGCATCTTTTAATTTATATAAAAATTTTCCAATTTGGGCCCCTAGAGCGATGCGGAGACATCGCTTTGCCACTTTTTTATAACCTAGAAACTCACCAAGATGTGGTGGAATCACGGAGAGATACTGGAAATTGACAAACATCATTTTGGCTTATGGTGCGACGCGCCGCTGACTGAAATGACACTGCTGAAACTTTAAATCGCCACAACTTCTTCACCGGGTGTCCGTTTTAGGCGAATTTGGTATTGAAGGAAAGCTTATTCAATTATCTACAATTTGAAGGGTATAAATATGACAAAATACCACTAATAAACAAAGTTATTCTCGTTCAAAGATGAACTATGTGAAATCACACATGAAAATTTGGTGGATTCAAAAGTTCTTAGCTTGGCTTACTCTAAGTGAATCTTATGAACACGATTAACACATTATAAGATCTATTATCACTAGGATACTCATACTAATTCATTTACTCAAAAATGAATCACAGGATAGGAGGTTTTATGCATAGGAATAGTGGTTCATTTTCTAGCTTAGAAATATACGGGGTATTACAATATCTCTACCTTGAGAATATTTGTCCTCGAATGAGACTGATTGAGAGGGGAAACAGTATGTTGCACATGAACTGAACATGAATGACTGAAATATAATCTCATAACTAACATGTCAAATAAAATAATTCATACTTAACATGCATATCTGATGCGTGGGTAGTTGATTTATGAATGAAGGACTGAGTGTTCTGATGAACTATGTTTCTCTAAATGAGAAGGCAAATCTAATGAGAGATTGATAAGATAAATCTATGCATATCTGATGCATGATTATATAACTGACATGATACATAAATGCATGACTAAAATTACTGATAAGTTGATCACGCATATCTGATGTGTGAGTACACGACTAAATTGACTCATAAACACATGACTGAACATGAAATGGTGAAGATACCAAGTTTGAACTAAAAATGGAGCATAGAACAGAATACCAAGTTTGGTACTGAAATCTAAACATCAGAACAAGTAAGCTCAAAGAAGATTGTTACCTTGAACTAAAAATACTGATGAGTCTGATATTAATCACTCAATATGCATGAGAGGGAACATGAGAACATAACTGAGTTTAGAACGTGATGCATAAACTGAAATGAGTCTGTATTGCGTGACATGGATAGAGTATCATGAACCGAAATGAGACATTAACCACATAGCTTACTGTTGAGTTTTGGAGTTAGAGGGTCAGTTCATAAGTAACACTTCCTCCAAGACAGATTCATCAAAGAAAATGGTATGTTTAAGTCATGAAAGTTTGTGGGCTATAGTGTATCTCCCCCTTCAGACACTATGTCTCTTGAAGGATGCTGGGCTGACTTTGCTAAGATATTAAGAAAGTTAAGGCGATGCACAAGACACCTAGGTATGAAATTGTAACTGATTATCAAAGATCTAAAACTAAGGCATAACACATGAACTAAGGTGATTACAGGACTGAAGCATACATCCTAACTAAAATTGTAACTAGGACTACTACTAGAACTGAATTTTGGGTATGCAAGACTGAATTATGACTGAGTGTCTAGAATCCGTGTCTGAGACATGATACATAAACTAATTTGAGCTTGCATATACTAGTATGCTTTTAGAGATAGTTACATCCTCGAGATGTCCGTTAGAATGGATGGATGGAAAGATGGGAGAACAACCCCTACCGAATTTGACTGCATATCTATTAAACTAATTTTCTAGCTAGACTAACTAACTTATGCTAATAACAGAGCACTGGGCATGTAAGACTAAATTGAACTTGGTCAGAATAACTAAACTCAGACTATCAAATATTGTACATAGGACGTAAGGATTAACTAAGTACCATGAGGTGACTGAGCATGGATTCATGGAGAGTGTATTACTTGAAAATGAAGTACTACCAGTGTAATATGATTTCAAAAGATTTGGTAAATTGAGGTACTGACAAATAAGAGAGAAACTGATAGTTTTATACTATGGTATAGCGAATCTGAGACTGAAATGAGTTTTAGGGCCTAATTACTAAATTGGGACAGAATGTTGGGTTCGGTTAACTGAACTTCGGGAGTTTGAAACTAATGCATGATACATGAGCTAAACTAAACTTGCAACTAATAGGAGGTTCTACCTTGGAATAGTTACATTCTCCGAGATTTTGGATAGCATAAATAGATGCAAAGATGAGAAAATAAACCATACAAATTTGATTGCTCGATTTCTAAAATGACTTGCTGATTTTACTAACTAACTCATGTTGAAACATAAGACAGAATAAGAGAAAGATATCTAACAATACATACCATGAACATAAAAAATATGTAACGTACCCAAATCTAGGTTAGGGAAACTTTCTGGATCATGATGGTTCTGGAGTCTATTCTGACACTGACCACTCTTGGTACCTTGCTGATGCAACTTTTTACCCCTCTGTAATATAACTCTACAGTCTCTTATCTTGTAGCCTAGCTTTTCATACACAAAGCATACATAACTTCCTACCCTACGCACACTCTTATGATGCTTACTATAAGCCTGACAAAGAGGATGGGTAAGAACTTTGCTCTTGCTACCCCTTGGCCTCGATTGAGAAGGACTATAACTACTTGTTCTAGCCCTCTTATTTTCTCTCTCTTTCTTTTTAAGATTATGCTCCTCAATTTTTTGAGCATAGACCATCAACATAGACAAGTCCATATCACTAATCAACATTGTCGTCCAGCACTTCTTAACTACTCTACCTGATACTCCAGACACAAACTTATTCATTATGGACATACTGTCTTCCACTGCATGGGGAGCATACCTGGCTAACTGGGTGAACTTAAGGGAGTATTCTTTTACGCTCATCGTACCCTGCCTGAGATTGATGAACTCTAACACTTTAGCCTTCTTCTTCTCTATGGGAAAGAACCTATCTATGAAAGTTGTAGCAAACTCTTCCCACTCTATAGGCTCTGTATTTATACCCCTTTCTACCTTCTACTATTTAAACCATGTATGGGCAACATCTTGTAGCTGATAGGCGACTAACTCTACACTCTCACTAGAAGTCACTCCCTTGATGTCTATGACTTTTTTAACCTGATTGAGGAACTCCTGTGGATCCTCTTCAGACTTTGAATCGGTAAATAGAGGAGGATTCATTTGTGTGAAATCTTGAATCCTACATGCAGCAACATTAGCCTCTGGGTTGGTCGGAATAGTGGTTGGCCGTTTATTCTAAGCTACAACTGAACTGGATAGAGTAGTGAATGCAATCCTGAATTCTACATAAGAGACATTCTCATCCAGGGAACCTACTTGGATGGGTTGAGGTGTTGACTGACTGTTGGTTCTTCTTTTACTAGTCCTTTATGAAGACATGTTCTGTAAATAAAAGAAAGAAGTGAATTAGATTGAGAGATTAATTAGGGCTTTTGCTCACAAGCACGACATGAATACTGAAAGAAGGGAAACTGTTCCTAAAACATCTCATAGCCTCCTGCACATAACTGTGGTGCACAGCACACGCATTTACAAGAATCTACTAGATGCGACTTTCAAACTTCCTAGGACTCTATTGAACCTTAGTCTCTGATACCAAGTTTATAACACCCCAATTTTCTAAATCGGAATGCCACACGATGCTTATGACCCTGAATAATCACAATCTAACCCATGACTAATATCTATACCTGTATACTGCATAATATAACACAAAATTATAGAAACATGTACTGAATGGCCATAAGGTTCAACTGAATAAACATCTGATAAGAACAAGGTCTGAAAGTGGTATAACCATACCAAAACAAATCTGAAATAACTGTCTGACATGCTATAGTCTGGAAAGTCTCTAAACTGTCTGAACGAGGAGTTGATGGGACATGTCCCCAATTAAATCCAACTACTGAAATAAACTTAAAAATAAAATAGTAATGGAATCATCGTGTCCTCGAAAGATAAAGACTTACTTCTAACTCTGACTGTTGTTACTGGAATCTACTGTTGATCTAGAGCTCGTGCCTCTGAACCTATATTGTAACATAAGAGAAATCACCATAGAACAAATACGTCAGTACGACTGAATGTACTGAGTATACGAGTGAGGTAGGCTAAATGCAAAGGGTTATATGCATGAATAATGCTAACTAATATTAACGTGAGAATACATACATGCATAAGTAACTATAACTGAACTCGTGGTGATACTAACTACTGATTCTGATTATTAACGGCATAAATTCACTGATACTGAGGTACTGAATAGATAAATAACTATTTCTGATAGTTCGAATTATGAAGAACTGGTCTACTTGACTATGTCTAACAGTCCTGAAACGGAATACTGATAACATAGCTATGATGACTGATATAACTAGGATGATCAGCGTAACCGATGTAACTAATGCTAAGCGACTGTATCTGACAATCTAAGTTCTGATATTCTGAAGAACTATTTGAGTCTATTACTGAAACTAAGACTGAGACTGAAACTAAAACTGTGGGAGGTAATCATCTAACCGACATGCCCTGGAATTGAATTGGTTGGGGTCCAACCTATAACCCCAGCTGAAAGGGTGTCAATATCGTGCCACGGGTAGAGACAACATATGAGTAAACCCTATTCTATTTTGGAGCTCATTACATCTGCCCTACTATCAGGTAAACTCAAAGGAGATACATTAGCCCTATGGGTAGGTACATCTCAACCTACGTTGGCTACGTAGTTCTGGAATGCAAGGATTGCTTCTAGGAATCACACCCTCTGACTGTAACAGGTGAGTACCCATTCTTGGGTTCACTCGGTGCTGAATCCTACTCCCAACTGAAAGACACTGAACTGATTTGATGAACTGGACTAATTAACTGAATTGATGTTAGTGGGATTGTTTAGCAGAGCTAAACTAAGTTTATGAAAGTACTGATCTTATTGAGTATTGAGTTCTTGAAATTTCTGAGAGTACTGAATTACAGAGATTACTGAAGTTTTGGAGAACACTAGAATTTCTAAAGTTTCTGATATCACTGAGTACTGAGATTAGCTGAGATTAACTGATTTATTGAACTTTCCTGAGTCACATGACTGACTGAGTTCTATGGAACATGGCTTGACTCAGAGTATCATGAAATCATGACATGGCTCTAGGCTCACAACTATATTTTTCGGGTACAAGTACCCCTAGGTCTCGATGGAAAGAAACTGACACACATGACTGACTTGATCATAAGAGTAGAGTCCAAAATTCACAATATCTTAAGTTGGGGATTTCATACTATACATGATGCTCAACTTCTAATACATGGAATGAAATGCATACAACATGTATATACTTGCATAGCTTCAATATCATCCTCATTCCATATCACAACAACAACAAATAACAATAACATGAAATTCATGTATAATCATAGAGCATAGAACGTGGATTTCTCATTTAAGCACTATTGAATCATGGGACATGAATTCTATCATCCTAGGCATTTTATCAAACACCTTACATGCACCACTTTGGGCATAGGTTTATTCATGAATTCAACAACCCATATCACCCATAGTTCATATATTTCAACTAACATGTCATCCTAGTTTCATACAAACCCATAAAAATTCTATCTTGACATCTTTCAACACATAAACAAGATCAACAATCAAATCAAAACATAACAAACATATAATATAGTTTAAAATAAGGCTCTTGGACTTCATGGATGAAAGGAGTCCATGAATGAACAAACGCATACCTTAGTTCTTAATTTAGTGAAGATTGACGGAGAGATTCTTGGAATTAGATGGTAGAATTTACTTGAATTTGAATGCCCCAATTGAAACCCTAATGTGTTATTGAGAGGATTTTGATAAAAAAAGAGTATGTTTTGGTGAAATAATGGCATAATTCCGTGTTTGGGAGCTTATATAGGGGTGAGAAGATGACCCAAATACCCCTCTAGATGCGTCTTTTAATTTCTATACAAAAATTCCTGATTTGGGCCCCTGGCGCGACGCGGAGACATTGCGTTGCTACTTGTTTATGACATGGAATTTCTCCACGATGCAGTGGAATCACGTAGAGACATTGGAAATTGACAAACATCATTTTGTCCTATGGCACGATGCGCCACTGGCTGAAATGACACTGCTGAAACATTAAATCGCCATAACTTCTTTACCGGGTGTCTGTTTTAGGCGAATTTGGTATCGAAGGAAAGCTTATTCAATTATCTACAATATGGAGGGTATAAATCCTCCAAAATACCACCTATAAACCAAGTTATTCTCGTTCAAAGATTACCTATGTGAAATCACACACGAAAATTTGGTGGATTCAAAAGTTCTTAGCTTGGCTTACTCTAAGTGACTCTTATGAACATGCTTAACACATCATAAACTCTATTATCACTAGGATACTCATCCTAATTCATGTACTCAAACACGAATCACAAGATAGGATGTTTCATGCATAGGAACAATGGTTCATTTTCTAGCTTAGAAATATATGGGGTATTACACTAATTCAATCATTTTCACAAAGATTTTCGCCATATATCTCCTTCCTAACTATTTATCATAATGAAAGTCCATCCCTTTATTTCTCCCATAACCAATAAACTTAGCTAAAATGATCAAATCAAAATTTTCACGTTCAAGAACATCTACTCCCCCTTCCTAAGTCACTACTACTCTTCCATAACAACTATCATACTATCACTCGGAGGGTCATTGAGGGACTCGAGTATATGCCTCAAGGAAAGGAGTAACACTATTCGATTATAACATATAGTTATTGCAATACTCAAGGTAGGATGTGACATGAAAATATAATACAATAGACACAAAGTGCTCATATATAAAGTGTCTGGATCATAAATAGAGAGTCATTCAAACATAAACTTACACAACAAGAGTTCCTAGGACTGGGCACAATGAGAAACATGTGAGCATATATTATGAGCGGTATAACATGAAGACGGAACTCGAGGGGTCAACGACTGCGACAAGGATTCCAACTTGAAGCTATTGCTTCTCATTTTCAGATCTACGATAGCCATGAGTTTGCATAAAATTTATTGCTTTAGTTAAACCCAACATAGGATGATTCGGTGACATATAGAAACATATTTTCTTAGGTCCAAGAATGATGTGGGACATGTATTTTTTTTTGGATAAGGAGAAACATAGCATGGGGTTTGAATACTTGAAAGATTGGGTTATTGGGACATCATTGCTTCTAGTTTGGAGGTCGGATCATAACATAAGTTGCATAGATAACTCGAACCTTGGGCATAGGCACGACTTCAACATATAAGACATTGGTAGAATATCCTCATTAAATTGAAATAGGAGGAGCTTGATTGAATAGAAATAGATTTTTTCATGACTCCTTCCTGAAACTTGACTCCTCAAGAAAATTCGGGAACTACCTTAATTTGCTATCTCCCCCTTAGACGAAAGTCACAATCCTAGACTTAAGGACATATCTGGTCACTGAATCTATGAGCACAACACCCAACACAATGGGGTATTACCATACACGTAACCACTAAACTCCCTCTGATAAACTATACTCTGAAGATATTGCTTTCTGAAAATGCTACTCTTAACTTCCACTAGCCTCTATAGGTATCACCCTATCACTCCCACTCTTGTGAGCATACACATCCACACTCCTTATTACATAATAAATCATTCTTAACTACTTTACACGTCAATGCTAGACCTCTACTTGCATACTTATAATCTTAACAAAATTTATGAAACTATACCAAAGGCACATATTGCCTACCCATATTTCCCTGAAACTACCTAGACTTCTCCATGCTACAAAATTCAAGAATGTGAACTAAGTACACATGACACTTATACATATATAAATCTTATCTAACAACATGCTACCTAGGGGGTCAACTTATCATTATATACTCACGCTCTTATCTACTTAATGATTCAATCGTAATCCATTGTTTTACTCTTGTTCTCATATGTATATATATACATCACAATTGTCCATCCATTATTCCACAAGTAGTCAAATCTAGGCTATTGCACACATCAAATCAAGTCTACTACTTACTCCCACAAAAGATGCACCATAAATCTTAAGTTATTATTCTTATCACCACAATCCTTATCTACAACTCAAGTCTATAGTCTAGCAATACCAATCTTTTTAAGCATGCCATAAACTATACTAATGAGCAATATTTGCCTTAACTAATGATATGCTTCGGCCGTCTATAAATTAAAATGAGAAGAAAAGACTGCATTGGATTTTTCACAATTACATTCGTGACTGGAAGGCTGACAACAAGGTCACCGCGATGCGGTGAAGGCCTTAACACTATTACCACCGCAAAGCGCCACTATCGTAGTGAGGTTCTAGAATTGAAATTCAAACATAACCCAATCCTCGTCCAAAAAATCTGAAACTTCCCCGAAACATGACCTTTACACCCTTGAACATGAATAACTCAAAAATCTACGTCTTGGGATCAGAAAAACCGATTTTAAAAAAATCTTTAAAATTAAGAGGCTTAAGATATGCCTAAGTCTCCTTACACTTGACAAAATTTCCTGATCCTAAACTTCCCATGTATGCAACTAAGAGTTAAGTCGGAATAGAAATGTAAACCTAAGTCTCTTATTGCACTTAACTATGGCCCATAAGTTCATCCTTTCCATGACTTTACTACTAAACCTCAAAAATCTACTACCTGTCTTCTCTCGTGTAATACTACTTTACAACTACAACAGAAAAGACAATCAAGGGGTTAAAGTCACATAGTAGGTACAGTCAATCTTAATCTTACAATATGACCCATTATGACCTTATCAACAGGTTCTACTTTGTCACATTAAAACTACTTACCCATGAGCACATTTAGACTAATTTCAAAATTCCTTAGACATCACTAAGTTTTTCCCCAAGCTAGTCTATACTTAAAACTTGTTGGCGAATCTACCCTTTTCTATTTACCACATATAAATGATTTCTACAACCATCATAACTATCAATTCTAAGCTCCTTCCGTATTTTGAATAAATAATACTCATAGACAGCCACTTCCTTCACAGACTACCATACAATCTAGCAATATTGCTACCACATTAGTCTATCACTATAAAATGGTATGGTGATATAACTAAACTATCTTATTTACGCAGAAGTCACCCACATTACAACTTCTAAGCTTGTGAGTCATATCACTAACTTCAGAATCATGTTACTACCAATAAGGCAAGACACCTTAACACATACTACTACTCAAGTGGAAATATTGTTCCAATATTCTGACATATATCACTACCCTTAAGCATGATATATACAATAAGAATTTTGAAAGGGACTGAATACACTTCATACCTTAGGTTGAAAAGCACGATTTTATCAGGATACAGGTATACACTCCAATTAATACACCTTGAAGCACTAATGGACTCGTTTTAAGTCCTGGTGCCATTTCATAATCTTTTGTAATTCGATTAGAAAAGATCACATCATATAGACTCTAAGCTTCTACACTTGAATTGACTCGACAATGAGACATATCTAATAATATTAAAGTAAGGAAAGAATTGAAATAACTTTCATATGAACGACACTATAGCACAAACTAGAGTATGAAAGAGAGACACTCAGACTTCATATCATGAACTAAAACATGAAGAAAGAGAAACACTCCTAAACACCTTGTAACCTCCTCCTTATAAGTGTAGCGTGCTACAAATCCATAAAAAGGACTCGACCCAACGCGACTTCGCAAACACCCTGGGATCATGAACCGTGCTCTGATACCAAGTTTTTCACAACCAAAATTGAGGCCCTAGCCATGATGGACATCCCAAACCATGAAGACCCAAGAGCCCCTTTCTAACTGACAATTGTATACACAATTCATATATTATAAGAAAATGCAGAAAACATAATAAAACATAAACATGGTCATCCTTTTAATTCAACTAAACAATACAGATATAAGTTCATAAATATTCTAAATACATGACACCAGTCTGCGAAATCTCTAAAAATATGAAAATAACTTTTGTTTGAAAACTGGGACAAGTCTCCCAGCTGGACCATGAACTAAAATAAAATAACAATATTCCATAGATAAGGCCTTTCAAAATAAGGTAGGTTCACCAACTTCAAACTTCTGACAAATCAATCTACGGCTTAACGAGACCCCGGGACTAAGCCTTAGATCCTAAAATATAGTGGGTCAATACAGATGTACTGGTACGTGGAGCAATCCAAAATAACATACTTTTATATAACATAAGTGAGTGCAATTTATGAAATATTTTACATACAATATATGAAAACACATAGACATGCTTAAAATACTTTGAAATAATTCTTTGAAACCACGACTCACTCTTTGTTTTACTTCTGAGCTTGGTGGTACACATTATAACTCTACGACCCTATGGGCTATATGGAGTCTGCCATTAACTCGACGACCAATCCCCCAATCCAAGTTTGCTGCAAGAGTTGGAGTAACAGGGTACTAGGCCAGTGTATAATCCCTCTTGGGTACATAATAATTTGCATCGACAAAACACGATTTTGGGCAATGAGTTTTTTCAAATCGTGCCTTCTTTGGGAACCACCTAACATCGCTTAAGCCCATTTTTAAAATTTTAAACATGCATCATTCTAAAATCAAATTCTAAAAATTTGAATGAAATCTGATTTCTATTCTCTTCTGAGTCTGTTATGGCATTATCTATTTTGATATAGTCATACCAAGACTTGCAAGTCATATTTATAAGCCATATATTATCATGTTATAATCTTTTCATTCAAAACAAAGAGTTTGGACCACCAGGTCATTCAAACAGTACAAAAGAATTTGCATATCCAAGTACATAAAAACTTATGCAAAGATTCTTTCTTTCAATTCTTAAACATGTGGTGGTCATTTACTTTGTATCAAACCATGCAATTCGTTTAATAATCATCTTGAATATTTACAAACAATAAATATTCCTCTCATCAAATCACAACCAACATAAAGTTAATAAATGATAGTAAAACTCTTAGTTCATGCTTTAAGACATGCAATTAGGTATTCCATAACTTGTAAATCAAGAAGTAACACAATGAGAGAAAAATACGTTATTCATGCCCTCAATTCATATTTCAAAACTGAAAATAGATACATACATATACACGAGTAAAAATTCAAGTTTAAGGGAAGGCCTCAAGACCAAAACACTCACAATGCATACTTCTTAATGTAATTTGAAACCCTTTCATAAACATATGATTTCTCAACATTCAAAATCTTATTAAAATGATTCAATCATGTCCATGTAGTTTAGAAAAACCCCATGTACCTTATATTACTTCGTTAGAAGAATAAGACCCGAATCTTGATTACTTCTTGGAAATATTGAACATAAAGATGGATTCTTGATCTTTGGGAGGGAAGTTTATGGTTTTGTTTTTAGAGTATTTTGAGTAACTTTTGGGTATATTATGCCCCAATAACGTCTTAATAAGTTGTTAACACGACTTGGAGTTAGGGTGAAAAGTCTAAACTGCCCTTCATAATTAAATTTTTCAGCAAAATCCTGCTTTTGGAGCTCACTGATATAAAAGTCCCTGAATGATGGGTATGAACTTATCGAATCTCTGAAATTATAAAATGAAGAACGTAACCTCACATTGAATATTTTTTCTCAATAAAATATCCAATGGGATCAAACGGGTTTCATGATAACCCCTAGTCAAACGTGTGAGCATGAAGGGTGAGGTAATACGAATTGATATAGAGATGACTTTGTACATGAGTTCTAAGGATCATACTCATCACGTACATGAGTTATAAGGATCATAATCATCACAATATAGGATATTAGTTTATTTGGTGACCATAAACCTGATTTTCATTGGTATAAATCATAAAATAAGATTTCGCAGAAGATAGGGCTAGAAGCATTCTCCACCTCTCATTAAACAATGAATATACTTAGCTTAAAGGCACTACTCGGCTACGCCCCAACATTAAATAACATACTTTATCCTTTACATCTTACATTTCTACCATCACACATCTAACCACAAGAGTTTTTGTCCCACTGCATGGTACTTCTAAGTTGAAGCCTAATTCAAAGAAAGACGTGCTAGTTTAAGCTTTTGGACTCCATACAAGAATACTAATTCACCTTATCACTACCATTAAACACCATTGGAGATTAATTCAGGGAATACTAACCACATAGTACACGAGTTATGTTTTCATCAATCACAACATTCAAGCCTATCATTACTACACCCACTTCATGTATTTCCCCTCCACTAAGACCAGCTAATTCAATCACTTTTACAAAGATTTTTACCATATATTATGCCCCAATAATGTCTTAATAAGTTATTAACACGACTTGGGGTTAGGGGAAAAAGTTTAAACTGCCCTTCAGAATTAAATTTTTCAGAAAAATCTCACTTTTGGAGCTCACCGCAACGCGGTGTAATCGTGGTGGCTTACTGGTCTTGACGAAAATAATCATAAGTTTTTGCTCAAATATCGAATTAAGGTGAAATTTATATTATTAGAAAGTTGACTAAATTATCAATAAATTGGTGGGTCCTGAGCTGAAAAATTCAATATATATCAAAAGTTATACATGTTCAAAGTTGACCCTTGAATCCAATATCAAACTTTGGACGAATCAAATGTTCTTAGTTCAACTTTGATCTAAGTGAATTCTATGAACTTTTTTACCTCATTGTCACTTCACACACTAGCATTAAGATCATGACACATGAATCTAAATATAAATTATGAGATTAAATTTTACACACGTAGGAATGAAGGTTCGATTTCTAGCTCAAAATTGTGGGGTGCTACAATGAATAAGTAGTTACGTATTTGAATAAAATGTTGAAACTACTAAACAGTTAATGTATTTGGTAAAAATGTATTGAATATTGACAATCACTTTGTAGTGCGCCCTATAAAATTTTGTTAACTATAGGTGCATCTTAATGTTTGAATAGCTCTGGTGAATCTTTAAAAATTGTGTAAAATGGAGTAGGGATAAGCTCTTCATACATTCTACATACTTTCCTCAAACCCCGTTGGTGTGATTTTACTAGGTATATAGAAGAAATCTTGAGTGATAAGCGTGTAGAAGGATCTGAGTATACTTCCAAATCCAAACTTATTAGAGATAGCTACGTCATATTTTCGAGTGTCGCGCGTCTGTAATTTTGTTTAATTATAAGATATTAAACTGTTGAGACCTGATTAGACATAATATTTAGAATGAGACATGGTCTTTTCTTATGATTCCTCATTTAGTTTTCTATATCCACATAGGGGCCTGGTTTATCTAGATTCACACTGCGAAGCACCACGTTTTTAGTGGTGTGACTCCAACTATCTTATTCTCACAGCTAAAAGTATAAATGCAATTCTTTAAATTTTCAAGTAATAGCACTGATTTTCTTGTTGTAGAAATTTCAATGAAAGTTACTTAATACACAAATCTCTTTCACTTGAATTTTCATATTGAAACAAATTACTTGCGAATTTTGTATCAAATGAAAGAGGAAAAGAAAAAAGTCAAGCAAGGATTCCTGCCTTTATATTACATCATAAATTAATCCCATGTTTAGGAAACACAAAATAATAATACAGTCAGAAATTTCTTACTAGTACAAAATAGAAAAATGTCATTCTCAAAAATTAGATGCGACTTAGTCAAATGAAAGAGTGTTGTGGGTCGATTTTCTTAATTTATTATTATATGAAATTGAGTTGGTGAGGGACCTGAATGGACATAAAATTTAGAATAAGACATAGCTTATTTTATTAAATTTCTCATTTGGTTTTCGATATTCACATCATGCATGTTAAGAATTGTGTGTAGGTCATGTTAAGAAAATGTCTATGCAAATATATATATATATATATATATATATATATATATATATATATATTCGGTTGACTAGTCCAAGTTGAACTGCAGTGGGATAAATTTGGCAATATTGGTATAGGCGAAATGGACAAATAAGGATTTGTTCATATCGTAAGAGTTTGGTCATAAATTTACTACCTATGAAAAAAAAACTAATATAAAATATATAGGGACAATTTTCCCCTATACAAAACTCTTTAGCGACTACATTATGATGCAACGTTTTTTGTGAGAAGGAAATTTAAGGTAAACCGTAACAAGAATTTAATTCTACTTTGACCAATAGTAAATTTGATGGCAACTGAAAAGAAATAGGGAAACTAATGTTTGTTATTCTCAAGTCTTGCTATGGAAATTTTAAAGAAAGTTACGTAATATAAAGTCATTAAATTTGATGTAAAACTCTAACGTTTGCTAAAGAAAAAATAGGAAAAAACAAAACAAAGCAAACTGCTTTTTAGTTCAATAACCGGCAAACCCTTTCACTTGGTTAGACATTTAATTATGTGGACCTATTTTATTAAAAAAAAAATTATTGAACCAATAATTTATCAATAGTCAAGCATATTTAAGTAGAAAGAGGAGTAGAAAAATGTCATTCTCGAAAATTTGACACGATTAAGTAATATAACAAAGTGTCTTTTTTGGTATAATTATATAATATTGAGAGACCTGATTATACATGATATTGATAATGAGACGTGGCCTCTTCTTATCCCTTTTTTTGGTTTCCTATTCCGTATTATATTTCCAAGCATGTGCACTCGTAGCTGAAAGTTTGGAGGTTGCCAAAAACAATTCAAGAAGAGGAAAGGAGAAAAACTCTGTTTTTTCTTTCTTTTTGTTGTATATATTCTTCTCTTTAGGTGCTCCTTATATAGCATATTGAAATCGACAAGGACGAATGAACTAGGAGATATTGATGGTGAACATTAATGACATTAAAGAGTCATTACTATAATGTTATTGAATTTACATTCTGCGGAGGTATGTTCATTTTCATTGTAACGTAGGAATGTATGTTCAACTCCTTCTAAACGTATGTTTTCTTTTGTTTTCTTTTTTATTCTTTGCATTACACAAAATGCTTTAAGAATCATTAAATCTACAATCCCCCACTAATGCAAAGATAAAGAATAAGAATAAATTTTGGGCAAAAGGAAGGAACACGTACTTAAGTGTCAATATCTTTTGATTTGAATTAACACGTAGTGATATGAGGCAACAACAAATATCCAAAAAGTGAAGTACTCTTGAACTAAATGGACATAAGTTGATACCCCCATAACACATATCATATCCTTGATTTTAAGCAACCTCCACGATACTATAAAGTGCTTATATGGTCATACACACAAACTTTGGGTCTCATGAGTGCTCTAGAAAGACAACCCAAGTCTTTCATAAAAAGGTGACCAACCTTTTACACTCACATAGGTTATCCATCAAGTCTATCTCACTGACCACCTTAAGACTATGGATCATTAAGAGCAAAAATAAGCTCAACCTTATAATACACTACCTCACGCCATAAAGATAGGATATGTAGTATTTATTAAAGGCATATATGGCTTCGCTTGACCGCAAATAGGTATCTACCATATTACCTAAATCCATGGGCTTTAGACTTATCCCCTCAATGATTCAAGGATCATTTTCCTTGTCAAACCCTTGGTCATAGAGTTCGCCAAATTTCTTTTGGATCATACATATTCCAAGGAAATAACATCATGTTTCAATAATTGTTTAAATGTACCATGTCTGGTGTGAATATGTCTCTTTATACCATTTTATACACTATTTTTAGCAATCTCAATTATCGTTTGTAAGTAACAATTTAAAGAGATCGGTGACACTTCTCTTCCACAAAAAGGCATATCTGCTAAAAGGTTTCCCAGCCACTCAGCTTTTTTCCATGCCAACTCAAGAACAATGAATTCAGATTCATGCTAGAACGTTATATACAAGTCTGCTTTGAAGACTTTCATGAAATAGCATCTGCGCCCAAAGTAAACACATAGCAACTGGTATATCTAACTTCATCATTGCCAATTACCCAGTTTGCATCACAAAAATCGTCTAAAATGGCAGAAAATTTATTAAAATGTAAACACCAATCCATAGTACCTCTCAAATATCTTAACAAGCGATGAAGAGCATTTCAATGTTCACTACTGGAAATATGAGTATATCTACTCAATCTACTAACAACATAAGTTATATCAGTCCGAGTATAGTTCATGAGAAATATTACACTCTTAATTATTTTAACATATTCAGTTTGAGAAATACTGAAATCTTTATTCTTTTTCAAGTGTATGCTAGGATCATAAGGAGTTCTCACAGAAACTACATCAAAACAATCAAACCTTTTCAACATCTTTTCAATATAATGAAACTGACACAAAGAGAATCCACTAATAGTTCTTTTGATTTTAATCCCTAAAATTACATCAGTTTCTCCAAAGTCTTTTATTTCAAATTTAGAAAATAAAAATTTCTTAGTCTTATTTACAACATTCACATTAGCGCCAAATATTAACATGTCATCCACATATAAATATATAATTACGCAATCTAATTCTATCATTTTCGAATAACCACAGGTATCAGAGGAATTAACAACAAAGTCATTATCCATTAATGTAAATTTAAATTTTTCATACCACTGCTTAGGTGTTTGCTTAAGTTCATATAAGGACTTTCTAAACTTGAATTCTTTGTCCTCTTGTCCTAGAACCACAGAACCCTCGAGTTGAGTCATATAGAAGTATTATTTAACATATCACTAGGTACATCATTTTTTAAAGAAAAAACATGCTCAAAAAATTCTGCATCTCTAGATTCATAAATAGAATAATCATTTAATGACATAAATCTATATGAAACACTATCTTGAGCAAAACCAATAAAGGCAGTATTGAAAGTCTTAGAGCCTATATTTATCCATCTAAAATCAGGTAGATCAACCTTAGCCAAACACCCACACACTTTCAGAAATTTTGAGTTAGGGGCAAACCCTTTTCATAACTCATATGGGGTCTTATCTAACCTTTTATGAGGGACTCTATTAAGAATATCGCATGCTTACGAGGAAACTTTATCCCATGTACATTCAGGTAGACCTGAGCTTAAAAGCATAGAATTCATCATTCCTTAAAAGTTTTATTCTTTCATTCGGCTACACCATTTGGTTGGGGAGTATAGGGAGCACTAAACTCATGGATAATATCATTTTTCTCACAAAAATCTTCTAGAGTTTTAGTACTATATTCACTGCTCCTATCAGAGTTAAATCTCTTGATTTTCTTGTCTAATTGATTTTCTACTTCTGCTTTGAATTTTGAAAATATGCTTTCAGTCTCATCTTTAGACTTAAGGAGGTATACCTTAGTGTACCTAGAAAAGTCATCAACAAAATTAATGTAATACTTCTTTCCATCTTTACTAATAGTGTTCTTAAAATCTTCTAAGTTTGAATATACTAGTTCAAGCAATTCGGTCTTTCTACTAGTAATATATTTAAAAGGTTTCTTGGCATGCTTTGATTCTACACACACGAGACATTTAGAAATGTTATCAAAATTTACTGTAGGAATTAAATACATTTTTCTAAGTTTTTTAATAGAAGCAATATTAACATGATCTAGTCTATCATGCCACAATTAATAAACTCAACAATATAAGCAGAACTAGAAATATTTGCAATATTGACAGTCTCTTGAACAGTATTCAATATAAATAAACCCCACTAAGGTATCCTTTCCCAATAAAGTCTCTTCCATAAAAAATCATTATTTTATCAGCTTCAAAAATAAGTTTAAGGTCTACTTTATTTAGAAGTGCTCCAGAAACTCCAGCAGTAGTGGAGTTACCCATGTAGAAGCACTCCCCATTAATGGACTCTAAAAAGTCATGGAGAAACTTTTATTGGAGCAAAAATGTCTTGAAGCCCCTGTGTCCAACACCCAGTCAATCTTGTTAGCTACCAGGTTTCTTCTCGATGACTACTACAGCAATCACTTCATCACCCTTAGCAAAATAAACTTAGACATTATTCTATCCTCCCTATTTTGAGTTTTGCAAACTATCCTATATTTCTTTAGAAGATTTGTAAATAACAAATAAATCAAATAAAGTATTAGTCATATAACTCAATAATGACCTCTAGCATTTTTGCAATCATTTTTAATCTTTTTTTTAACAAATTCATCAACAATCACAACAGTGTTAGAAACAGTAATAATGTTAGAACCATCATTAAACAAAACATAATCAACTTTTAATTATTCTAAGAAAATCAAAAGTTTTTGTGACCAACATTTAAAATTATTTTTGTCCAATGGCTCAAGTTTTGACAAATCTGAAAAAGTTTTGTTCAATGAAATAGCCATTTATCAATATTGTATGTAAGGAAATCGTTTTCAAATTGTTGGAAAAAATTACTACAATATTGATTTGGGACTGAAAATAATAATAGTAAGTAAATAGTTACAAAAACTGTGTCGTGGCAAGCCACTGTCTTGAAAGCGATTTCGGTCTGACTTCGGTGCAAATCCTTCTAGCCGATTGCTCCTCAAGGTTCACATCTACTTCTAAATACGTACACTCATGACTGGAAGTTTGGAGGTTGCCCAAACCAATTGTCCAAAATAATTCAAGAAGAAAGGAGAAAAACTTTTTTTCTTTTTCTTTCTTTTTGTTGTATATACTCTTCTCTTTAGGTGCTCCTTTTATAATATATTGGAATCGATAAGGACGAATGAACTAGGATATATTGATGGTAAGCATTAATGACATTAAAGAGTCATTGCTATAATGTTATTGAATTTACATTCTGCAGAGATATGTTCATTTTCATTGTAACGTAGGAATATATGCTCAAAACTTCCTAAACGTATGTTTTCTTTTATTTATTTTTTTATTTTTTTATTTTTTGTATTACAAAAAATTCTTTAAGAAGCATTAACTTCACATAAATGCAGTTCTTCAAATTTTCAAATAATTTCAGTGACTCTTGTTGTGGAAATTATAATGAAAGCTACTAAACAAACAACTCCATTCCACTTTGAATTTTGATACTAAAATAAATTACATATGAATTCTCCTATCAGTAGAAAGAGGATAGGGGAAAGTAAAGTCAAGGACTGCTACCTTCATATCAATCACCAATCAATTCTAAATTTAATTTATAAAATTCCCAATTCACTATTTCTTTACTGTTCTTCTTGCCCATACTTTTAAAAAGGGGCTGATAGTTTAAAAACCTACAAAATCTCACTATTTTTCGAGTTTCATAGCTAAATTAGGCTATCCACAACTTTTGTAAAGTTGTCTGAGGCCTTCCATTTGAACCTTAACAGCCTTTGAAATATTCATGGACATCAATTCATAATTCATATACTTAATTTTCCGTATACAGTGCTGCAATTTAAGTATAAGAGGAAAAATAGTCTCAAATATACTTAAACTTTGATGAATTTTATTGTAACACACCTAAACTTTGTTGGAGTCCTATGACCCCCAGAACTATTTATTAGTGTATTTTAGTTATATTTATAAGTTAATAAAAAATACTAAAAGAAATTTTTTTAAAAAAGAATTTAAAGCAAATAAAAGTCAATAAAATAAGCTAATAAATAGTTCAGGGAGTCATAGGACTCCCACAAATTTCAGGCGTTTTACAGTGAATTTCGTCAATTAGGTATATTTAAGAGCATTTCGGTCACGACCCGAACCGAGGCCCTGGCCGTGACAAGCATCCCGAACCATAAAGGCTCAGCCACCCCTTTCTATCTGGTAGTCATGCACAATGTTTATACAATAAAAGAAGATGAGGAATGAAATATAATACAGAATCATGGTCGTTCTGAATTAAATTTAAAGATGGAAAATAAAACCAAACAACAAGTAGACAATATATGAACCAGTTTGTTAAATCTCTAATAGATGATAAAATGACAACTATCTGAAAACTGGGACAAGGCCCCCGGTAGACCCAAAACACAATAAATGACATAGTCTGAAGTAAGTAGGCCATCTGGAACAAAGAAGGCTCACCACTACACAGCTCACTTCTCTCTGAAATCTCTACTGCTTAGCTAGACTGTTAGATTAAGCCTAAGACCCTGAGAGGTAGGGGGTCAATATAGTTGTACTGGTATGCAGAGTAAATATAAAATAATAATTTATATTCATCATATATGAGAGAAATTTAAAATAGTTCATAAATATATCATATGAAAAGAATCATAGGGGCATAATTTAAAAAAAGACTATAAAATCATCTGGACTCTGTGACACTCTTGGTTTTACTTCCGTGCTAAGTGGTATACCCTACAACTCTAAAATTCCATGGGCTATATGGAATTTTCCCTAAACTCGGCAGCCAAGCCCCCAACCCAAGTTTTCCTCAAGGGTTGGAGTCTCTATATCTGTATGCCAAAGGGCAATAGGCCATCGTAAAATCCCTTGTGGGGAAATAATGAACCCGTATCGGCAAAACACCTTTTGGACTAAGAGTTACTTGAACTCAAGCCTTCTTCGGTAAACCACCTAACTCTCTTTATGCCCATTTTTAACTCTTTAAAACAAGTATTCTCTGGAAACAAACTCTGAAAAGATCTAGCTCTATTATGGCATACATGTATATGGTATCGTCATACCATTGACTTACAAATCGCGTCTCTGAGCCATTAATAGCATATTATAATCTCTGTTTTCAAAACATAAGGTTTGGGACCACCATATCAATAAAACAATTCAAAGAACTCTTTCTTAAAACTCATGTAAACACATGCAAGAAACTCTCTTTTTTCAACATTTCAAATACTCAAGGTGGTCATATCAAAGTTCTAAATCACATGCAATTCTTTCTCTTTAACACAAGAACATAATTATATCAAGAATCTTCCTCTCATCATCTCTAAATCATGTTCAAATACTATGATTTTGAGAAGACTATTTTCAAACCATAAATCATGCATTTCAAATCATTCCTGACAAAATCATAAACTTATATTCATCACAGGAGAGGGATTTCATAATTTGTCCTCTCCAAAAAATCTTAAATCTCAATTTTTATACATATAAATATACGTATAAATCAATTTAAGGGGGAAAGTCCTAAAGGCCAAATCAACAATAGCATTGAAACATTCAAAATACAGAATTTAAAACATAGATTCCAAAAACCCTTTTTAAAATTCATGCTTGATAAACTTTAAATCATGTTCAAGCATTTCAACAACCCATATCATTTTTAGAATGAACCCCATGTACCTTAGGTTGTTTAGGAGGAAGAGTAGATTCCGAATGTCAACTTAGCTCTAAAAATTCTTGGCTTGAAGGAAAGAGCTCTTGATCTTAGGGGATGGGGTTAGGGTTTTCTATTTGATGCTAAGGGGGTTATTTTTATGAAAACCTACCTAAAGTGCTGATATGGTGTTTTAAATCTCGTATTTGGGGCGTATTAGAATAAGGGACAATGAACCAATTGCCCTTAAGCACGCAGATTTTTTAAAGCTGAAATAACTGGGCATCGACGTTGTAGGCGACGTGGTGCGTTATGGGCAGAGACACGATACTCGACGCGTCTTGCCTCTACCATGTCGAGCCTCAGTACTTTTCCTGCACAAAAGTTGACCAAAATGATGGGCGACGCGGCGCACCAAGGTCGTATTGGTCCACTATTTTGGAACACCTCCAAACAAGGTCCAAAAAATCTGAAACTTATTTGAAAACACCTATTGAGCTTCCAGATCATGAAATAGATAATATATCAACTATTGAGGGTTGGGAAGGTCAAAAATAGAATCTTCAAGGATTTGAACCTCAAAATGACTAAGTTCCTTTTTACACTTAGAGTATTTTCAAGTTGATAGCCACTCACACATGCTTCTAGGTGAAATCAAATCGAACAAAACTACAGGGTGTTATATTATCCCCTCTTTGGGATCATTCGTCCCCGAATGATGGCTCGGAACACAGACAAGCATAATTTCAAGCATACTAAGGCCATAATTGAATAAGACAGATTGTACCTTCCACTTTTTCGTTCACCAAATTGAAAAGGTTTGGATAAATTTCTTGTATGTCATCTTCTGATTCCCAAGTAGCTTCCTTTACTTTTTGATTTTACCACAACACCTTAATCGAGACTATCTCCTTGCTCCTTAATTTCCTAACTTGGCGATCTAAGATTGCTACAAGCTCTTTTTCATAAGATAAGGAGTCTGTCACTTTGATATCCTCTACAGGAACACTAAAGAATGGTCTCCAATATATTTCTTCAACATGGACACATGAAATACTGGATGGACAGAAACCAAGCTTGTAAGCAATTCTAACTCATATGCAACTTCACCTATCCTTCTCAAAATCTGGTATGGCCCTATATATCAAGTACTCAGCTTACCTTTCTTCCCGAACCGCATGACTTCCTTCATAGGAGAGAAACTAAGAAATACCCAATCACCAACCTCAAATTCTAGCTCTTTTTTCCTCACATCAGCATAGGACTTCTGTCGACTCTGGGCTATCTTAAGTCATTCTGTAATGATTTTTACTTTCTCCATCACCCGATGAACAAGATCAGTCCCAAACAACTGTGTCTCACCTACTTCATACCACCCTATCGATGACCTATATCTCCTCCCATATAATGCCTCAAAAGGGGCCATCTTAATACTGCGTGGTAGTTATTATTATAGACAAACTCTATCGATGGCAAGTGATCTACCCAACTACCTTTGAAGTAAATTATGCGCTCGGCTTGCCCATCGATCTGAGGGTGAAAAGCAGTACTTAGGTTCACTTGGGAACCTAGACCCCTCTGAAAAGACCTCCAAAACTATGATGAGAACTGTGTACCTCAGTTAGATATGATGGATACAGGTGCCCCATGCAGGCGAACTACTTCCTCAATGAACAACTTAGCATAATCTCCTGAATAGGTGGTCCTCACAGGCAGAAAGTGAGCTGACTTGGTCAGCCAGTCAACAGTCACCCAGATAGAATCATACTGGTTTCGGGACCTTGGAAATCCTAAAATGAAGTCCATATTGATCATCTCCCACTTCCACAAAGGCAAATCTATCTCCTGGGAAGTACCACCTGGCCTCATATGCTCTACTTTAACTTGTTGACAATTCAAACACTTAGAAACAAAATCATCCACATCACGTTTCACATTATTCCACCAATATATATCTTTTAGAACATGGTACATCTTAGTAGATCCTGGATGAACAACATACCTCAAAGTGTGAGCTTCGTCGAGGATTCTTTTTCGCAAACCATCTACATCTGGCATACATAATCTACCCTAATATCTCAGAATCTCATCACTACCAATTTCTAAAGAAATCACCTTTTGTTGCCCCACATCTTTCTTAATTTGCATCAAAATAGGATCTTTGGCCTGCATCTCTTTAACTTCTGCACAAAAGGAAGATGTAGCTATCTCATGAACAACCACTCCTCCATCTTCGAAATCCAAGAGTCGCACTGTTAGATTTACAAGTTGGTGAATATCCTTCACCATCTCTCTCTTTCCTTCCTCAACATGAGAAAGACTGCCCATAGATAACCTGTTGAGGGCATTGACTACCACATTTGCCTTGCCCGAATGATAGTGCAGGCTCATATCATAATCCTTCAAAAGTTCCAACCAACGCCTCAGCCAGAGATTTATTTCTTTCTGCAAGAAAACATACTGTAAACTCTTGTGGTCAGTAAATATATCAACATGTACCCCATAAAGATAATGCCGCCAGATTTTAAGCATAAATACCACGGCCGCTAATTCCAAGTGATGCATGGGGTAATTTTACTTATGCACCTTCAACTGCCTAGATGCATAAGCCACCACCTTACCGTGCTGCATAAGTACTGTTTTACAAAAATTTTGACTTTTGAAGAGAGTCGACACTTAATTTTGAAAAGGAATTAAGAAACCTTTATAAAAGTTACTTCAAAAGATTCAAAATAGGAAAATCATTTTAAGTTAGAGATTCTAGATAATCGGTTCCTATTAACGTTTTAGGAAGGTGTTAGGCACCTAAAACGTCCGCTAACTTGCGGTTATCCGGACTGTTTGAAAATCGTCTTTTGATTAACTTCGAAAAGATTAATTTGTTGAAATAGTGATTTGATTTTTTTAAAAAAAAAGACGTGTAAAATAGATTTAGGCAACTTAGTAGGGACTTTAACTACGTCAAAACAAAACTAATAAATAAATAAACACATAAAAGGAGAAGGGAGGAGAAAGTAAAGGATTTAGGTCATTAGGCCTAAATCAGCAAGACCTGTCCTAGTCTAATTGGGCTTCCGACCTATTTCACCCATCCTAAACTATTTTCAGAGCCTTTGGCTCGAGTATTGCTCCACCTGTATTAAATACAACTTTGGTTTCGAGGCCAAAATGAATGAATAAATGACTAAATAAATAAATAAAAAGAAGACAATAATAAAAATTGAGACTTTTCAAGTCTCTTATTGACCTCATCAAAGGGTTTTGACCTATTTTCCTTCTTCGTCTATCTTCTAGCACCCGCACGCCATGTAGTGGACCTTGGGTTTAAATTTTGAACTTCACTCGAAGGGGTGAGCCTCATTTACCCATTATGAAATGCAAGAGGAGAGGAGTCCATTTGGACTCGAGATATTTTTTTTGCATGCAAAGAAAAGATAAAGAAATTAATATATGTTCAAGTCATAAAAGTGACATATTTCAGAGTAAAAGAAACTATCAAGAACCAATTTTTGAATGACAAGAATAAGCACACTTGCACAAGAATGAAAGTCAACAAATAAAAAATGCAAAGCAAAAGTTCCACAATCATACTATGCATGAGTCAAAAATATCCAAATAATTTTATTTAGCCGCAAAAAGTTCGAACTTTCTTATCATTTTGAAAAGACAACATGCGAACAAAGAAGCATAAACATCTTGGATGAAAAATAAATATAGCACTTCATATCTTATATGAGGGTTTTGAAATCCATTAAAATAATTAGTAAGCAAATGACAAATTCTTGACTTAACTAATTACAATTTTTATTAAGGCGCAACAAATAATAATAACTATTCTTCCAACATAAAATAAACAACTCTACATGCTATAAAAAACATATCTACCAACAATAGGTTTAAACAAGACATGGGAATTATTTTTTAAGTAAAGATCTAAACTTTATCCAAAATAATCAAAGAATAAAGTAGAAAAAGAGAAACAATCAATATTATCTTTTCTTTTCAACATAAAGGAAAAAACTTTACATGCTAAAAACAAAGATATCTACCAACAATAAGTTTAAATAAGACATGAGTATCGTTTTTCAAGTAAAGATCTAAACTTTATTCAAATAATCAAAGAATAAGGTGAAAAGGCAAAACATTCAACATTAACTATTCTTCTAAACATAAAGAAAATAACTTTACATACTAAAAATAAATGTATCCAACAACAATGAGTTTAAACAAAGCATAAATACATCTTTTAAGCAAAGATTGAAACTTTATCCAAAATAATCAAAGAATAAAGTAAAAAAAAGGCACATACAACCATTGCTAGCTCATTTTTATATCATGAACATGAAAATAATTAGAATATCGATACCACAACGTCCTGTGGCCTTCAAGGCCATCTACAGCATACAATCCCAGCAAACAAAATTATAACTACGAACTACGAAGAAGAAAGAAGATGAAGAAGTAAACAATAATAAAAACTAAAATAAAAAAAAAAGGTGTGTTGACCTTTTTGGGGGCAGCAAAACGAGACTACGAGCTTCGTTGGAATCAACCACCACCGAAAAACGTCGCTGGCAACTCAAAAATTTTGATTAGCCGATCAACTTATGAAACAAAAAGTTTTACTAAATAAAAATAACTATTTTTGCTCAAAAGGATTTTTTCACCTTTCTAGCCTTTTTTTTCTTCCTTCTCCCCTCCTCTCTCTACCAAAGTAGTGGTAGTATTTATAGGAGAGAATGGGGTATTTTTTTTCTTTTTCCACCAATGTGAGAGAAAAGTATTTATAGGAAAGGATAGAGATTTATTTCTTGTTATCTACCAATGTGGGAGAAAAAGCATTTAGGGGGGGGGGGGTTGTAGAAATTAAAGATAAGGTGAGGTGGAAGATAATGTGGGGGAAAATAATACAATGTAGTACAATCTTTGAATTTCAAAATTGAAAAGGGACGAAGTTGGGGGAAATAGTGCAATTTGGATTTATTTTTTGGTGGGAATTGGGTAAAAGTTACGAGAGTTCTTGAGAATTTTGGGGTTATTTAAAATATAACCCCAATTGGAATTTATAATTTAGCCATATTTATTTATTTTGACCAAATTAAAAATTAATTGACGAATTGCATTGCAATTATGACCAATTTTCAATTATGGTCAAATCTAATAGATTGGCTGAATTAAATTAATACTTTTTTTTATTTCGAGCTTCTTGATTTAATAAAATGAATGCATATGTATCCAAATAAATTATTTTTGAGAATAAATTATATTTAAATTAAGATTTTAATCATTTGAATTTATTTTCAAGATAAGCCTTAATTAAATCCGATATTTTGTAAAATAAATATTTAAGTAACAAATTATATAATCTCATATAACTGAACATGATAGTATATAATCGCTACTTAAGATGACAAAATCACGTACGAAAAATATTTTAAGTTTTTTTTATTTGAATGGAATAATTATTTTGGTTTATTAAAAACTGAAGAAACTCAGGATTAAATTTAGTCGTGGAGGGAAAAAATTAGGTGTCAATAGCTGCCCCCTCCCTTTGGGTAGGGTGGATGTAAGTAACCCTGGGCAAAGGGAGGTTAACGTTCCTAATTTTTGTTCGACCATAGATTCGAATATGAAAGAGGTTGATTTTCGCACGAGTTTCATAGAGTCATGGCCGGACCTCGGTATTAGGTTTCGTACATATCCCAGGTTACATGAGAATTCAGGCCACTTGTAGTTCATAGAGTTTGATTTAAAGCACGATTTTCAAAAAATTCACAAGTTATCTCAGTTTTAGAGTGTTTGATAAAATCGAGAAACTGGAGAATAAAGGGATTAGGGGGAATGTTGGAATGCAGTCGGTTTTTCTATGTATATCCCAGCCTACATATCCCCAAGATTTCAGGGAATCAGACTGCTTGTAGTTCGACTCAATCGGTAGAAAAGATAAGTCTTTTATTTCAAACCATCTTTGGCTCGGAATGAGTGACAAGTTGATCGAGTGGTAGAAAAGAGGTTTGTATCCTCTTGACCATGAATTTAGAATCCTTCACATCCATAGTCAAGAACTTACCTGGACATAATTTCCAAAACTCTAAGTGTGTTGCCACCCGAATTTGAAAAAAAAAAGAAGGTTACCCGCGGCATGAGTTTAAAAATATCCCGAAGGTGAAGCTAAAATCAGAATATCCTGAAATACCCAAAAGCCTTCTAACAGGGGTGTGGTTGGATGGTGGTGGTGATCATCCTTTAGCTCGTGTCCAAAGAGTTTGACGTCCCTCTTTAGACTATGTCCTATTTTGCTGTTGAGAAAGAGTTCCACGTCGTGTTGCGTCCTTTTTGGATTCGTCCTCACCTGTGGTTTTCATTTGATATTTTCATCCTTTTGGATGCTCTCGACAATTTCTCAAGCAAAAAGTGTTAGTACTAAAATAATTCACGAAAGATGTAGGTAGTCTTTTACCATATCTCCGTGTGAGTTATGGCCTAAAAAGTGGAGTCATCTCTTCATGGTACCTGTTTGGAATGAAATAACTAGAAACAACAAACACAACAACCCTCTTGGTTGTTGTATAATTATGACATTTAGCAGTTTAATACGTCTTCAAAGTGGGGCGGCCCTTTTGGACACCGGTGATACTTTATGCAGAACGGTCTCTACAACCATGAAATCTTGTGCTGGTGTGGCAACCCTTTTGGTTACCTATATCACTTGTTGTATGTGGAATGATGAACTCTCCGGTTATAGCCGATGATTGATTTATAAATTTTCCTTAAATTGTCAATCTTTGGATAATCTTGTGCATTATTTGATATTGGATGCGAGGCGACTTACAGATATCCTTTGAATTTGTAGATTTTAGGTAATCCTGTACATCATCTGACTTTGGATAAGAGATGACTTATAGATATCCCTTCAATTGCTAGCTTTCAGGTGTTCCTACACATCATCCGACCTTGAATACAATATGACTAATAGATACTCCCTCAAATTGATCGTCTTTGGGTAATCCTGCACATAATCGATCTTGGATATGATGCGTCTTATAGAGAACCCTTGGACGTATCAATTTGACAATCTTGCATATCCTCCGGTAAGGATTTAGTTGCGACTTACGGATAACCTTTGAACTATCAACTTTTGGGAGATCTTGCACACTATCCGGTTAGGATGTTATTGTGGCTTACGGATGACCTACAGGCTATCAACTCATAGGTGATCTTGCATACTATCCTATTTCAAATAATATGACTTATAGATGACCTTCAAATTGTCAATTGCTAGGAAATCTTATATATCATTCATCCTTAGATAGCGACCTAAAGGCGTCCTTCCAAATCATGTGCTCTTAATGTATTCAGATGTTGATTCATGAAAAGATAATGATATCCTCGACGTCAGTGTTGTGTCTTACGTGTCAACAGATATATTGAATGCTGACAATATCCTCGATGCTAGCGTTGTGTCTAGTATGTCGATAGATATATTATATGTTGATGATATTCTCGATGCCACTGTTGTGTGTAGTGCATCAACAGATATTGAATATTGATGATATCCTCGATGCCAGCGTTGTGTCTAACGTGTCGACAGATATATTGGATGCTGATGATATCCTCTATGCCAGCATTGTGTCTAGTCTGTCGACAGATATATTGGATGTTGATGATATCCTCAATGCCATTGTTGTGTATAGCATGTCAGCAGATATATTAGATGTCGATGATAACCTCTACGCCAGTGTTGTGTCTAGCGTATTGACAGATATATTGGATACTGATGATATCTTCAACGCCAGTGTTGTGTCTAGCGTGTCGACAGATATTGAATGATGATGATATCCTCGACGCCAGCATTGTGTCTAGCGCATCAATAGATATTGAATGCTGATGATATCCTCAACGCCAACATTGTGTCTAGCGCATCAACAGATATATAATGGCCTTTACGGAAATGATATGTGATGGCCTTTACGGCAATGATATGCAATGGCCATTGTGGCAGTGATAAAATAATTTTATCTGGCTTCATTTGTCAGTTTCTCGCTTTCTACATGTACCTGTACTCAAGGTAGATGATGAGTAGACACAAAGTCACTTTTACTAGCAACTATTTTTAGGAAACTTCTAAATACGATACGTGTAAAGAAGACAAAGTGCTTTTGTTTATCGCCTACGATCTCAAGAAATGAGATGGACAAATCAAAAGGTCCTCAATAAATGGGCATGTCATGTACTAGCTCAGTGAACTTCTTCATCACGATTCTGACTATATCCGATGGATGGTTTCCAAAACTCATGATTATTGTTGGAGGGTTTCTTCAAGTAGTTCTATCATAGCCAAAAATTGAGTCTACCCAGACTTTAGTACAGTTGGTGGTTACCAAATCTTTAACCTCTGGTGCTGGGGAATTTGGAATATGTTCCGACATTTGGTGGAAATTTTGAGGTCTTCCTCAAAATTTCTGCCCCAGTTTAAACTTGTTTGAGATAATACAAATCTGAGTGAATCTGAAGTCTTTGTTGATCTTCATTCTCTTTGTTGGATGTCGATCTTCTCTTGTGAATTTTCAAGATTCCTTCTCGAAAATTATGCCCCAGTTTCTATTTCCTAGGGTTATATGATCGAGCAGTTGGGGCGCCTACATATCCTGTTAAAGTAGGAATCAGGTCAAACGTAGTTCAGGCTACGCTAGGGATATACAAAAGAAATTAATGGGTTGAACGAAGCCGACATAGGCCGCCTACGTATCCCTTTTATTGGGAATTGAGGTCATCACGTAGTTCATACATAGGGGGAAAGGATAAATTTTCCTAAGGGGTTGACCGAAGCCGACATAGGCCGCCAACGTATCCCTTTCTTAGGAATTCAGGTCAAACATAGTTCGTGCTACACTAGTAATATACAAAAGAAATTAATGGGTTGACCAAAGTTGACATAGGCCGTCTACGTATCCCTTTTATTGGGAATTCAGGTCATCACGTAGTTCATACATAGGGGGGAAAGGATAAAGTTTCCTAAGGGGTTGACCGAAGCTGACATAGGCCGCCTACATATCCTTTTCTTGGGAATTCAGGTCAAAGGATTCTAGACAGTTACACACTAGCAAACAACATTATTACAAAGGTGATTACAAACAAACTAAGAAAACACAAAAACTAGAATGTTATTCAAACATAATATCTCTTTACCACATCAGAATTGATTGGTTTGGTCCACTCTATGCCATCCCTATCAGACAAAGTCAGAGCTCCTCCAGATAGCACCTTGCGAACTATGTATGGCCGTTTCCAGTTTGGAGCGAACTTGCCCTTGTACTCCTCTTGGTGAGGGAATATTCATTTGAGAACCAGTTAGCCCACTTCAAATGCTTGAGTTCTGAGCTTCTTGTTAAAGGCACAAACCATCCTGTGTTGATACAGCTGACCATGGCATACAACGGTCATTCTCTTTTCATCAATTAACATGAATTATTCAAAGCGAGCACGGACCCATTCTTCGTTACTCAGTCCAGCTTCTTGAATAATCCTTAGGAAAGGTATTTCGACCTCAGTGGGTATCACATCTTTATTCCCGTAAACTAGTAAATAGGGAGTTGCTTCTATGGACGCTCGAACTGCTGTCTGATACCCTAGCAAGGAGTAAGGTAACATCTCGTGCCATGATCTATCATTTTCGACCATCTTTCTCAAGATCTTCTTGATATTCTTGTTAGCAGCTTCTACGGCTCCATTCATTTGGGGACAGTACGTTGTCAAGTTACGATGCACAATCTTGAACTGATCACAAATTTCTTTCATCAAGTAACTGTTCAGGTTTGCCCCATTATCAGTAATAATCGATTTTGGCACTTCGAATCGGCAAATCAAGTTATTCCTGATGAAATCTGCAACCACTTTCTTAGTGACGGCTCTGTACGAAGCATTTTCGACCCACTTAGTGAAATAATCAATGGCAACCAAAATAAATCTATGCCCATTCGATGCTAGTTTCTCTATTGGTATGATGACATCCATGCCCCAAGCTATGAAAGACCAAGGAGAATTCATTGTGTGAAGCTCGTGTGGAGGCATTCGAATCAGATCTCCGTGTATTTGACATTTTGGACATCTCTGCACAAACTTACTACAATCATTTTCCATAGTCATCCAGAAGTAACCGGTTCTCAGGATCTTTCTGGCAAGGACAAACCCATTCATGTGGGGCGCACAAACTCCAGCGTGTACCTCGTTTATCAACTTATTGGCTTCCACTGCATCGACGCATCTTAGGAATCCCAAATCAAGAGTCCTCCTTAAAAGAATTTCTCCACTTGGAAAGTAATTCTTTGCCAAACGCCGGATTGTCTCCTTTTGGTTGTTACTAGCCTCTTTAAGATATATTATAGATTCCAAATACCTCTTAATGTCATAGTACCAAGGCCTTCCATCAGGCTCCTCTTCTACGTGTATGCAATGCACGAGTTGCTCCTTCAGGCTTATTTCCAAAGGATCGATATAACTCTGATCTGGGTGCTGAATCATGGAAGATATCGTGGGCAAAGCATCAGCAGACTCATTTTGTGTTCGTGGGATATGACTGAAATTAACATCCTTGAATCTTCCGCATAATTCTTGCACCAGCTCTATATAAGTAGTAATCTTGGAGGTTTTTATCGCCCATTCTCCTCGTACCTGGGGAATCAGCAAATCTGAATCTCCGATGGCTAGCAATTCACGAACACCCATGTCAAGTGCCAATTTAAGCCTCAGAATGCAAGCTTCATATTCAGCCATGTTGTTGGTGCATGCAAAACATAACTTAGCAGTTACCGGATAATGTTGGCCCATTTCTGACACCAAAACTGCTCCAATTCCTGAACCTTTGAAGTTGACCGCCCTATCAAAAAATAGCCTCCATTCGGAGTAGATTTCTGTGATATATTCTCCTACGAACAAAACTTCCTCGTCTGGAAAGTATGTTCGAAGTGGCTCATATTCCTCATCAACTGGGTTTTCATCCAAATGATCTGCTAAGGTTTGCCCCTTGATTGCTTGTTGGTTTACATACACAATGTCAAATTCACTCAGCAACATTTGCTACTTGGCTAGCTTTCCTGTAGGCATGGCTTTCTGGAATATATACTTCAATGGATCCATTCTCGAGATGAGATAAGTTGTGTAGAACGACAGATAATGCCTCAACTTTTGTGCCTTCCAAGTCAAAGCACAACATGTCATTTCTATAAGAGTGTAACGGGTTTCATACGGTGTGAAAATTTTACTCAAGTAGTAAATGGCTTTCTCTTTCCTGCCGGTATTATCATGATGCCCGAGGACGCATCCGAAAGCATTTTCTGAGACTGATAGGTAAAGCAATAATGGAATTCCTTCTCTCAATGGGACCAAAATCGGTGGTTCAAACAAGTATTCCTTGATGTGATCAAAATCTCTCTGACATTCTTCTGTCCACTCATTCAGTGCATTTTTCTTCAACATCTTGAGAATTGGCTCGCATATGACTATTGATTGAGCGATGAATCTGCTAATGTAATTCAGATGACCCAGAAAACTCATAGCTTCTTTCTTGGTCCTCGAAGATGGCAAGTCTTAAATGGTCTTGATTTTAGATGGGTCAAGCTCGATCCCCCTTCTGCTGACTATTAACCCCAGCAACTTCCCTGATGACACACCAAAAGTACACTTAGCAGGATTTAACTTCAAACTGTACCTTCTTAATCTGTTGAAGAATTTCTCCAAATGAGTTAGATGATCCAAACTCTCGTGAGATTTGATCATTACATCATCCACGTACACCTCAATGTCCTTATGGATCATATCATGAAAAATCATCGTCATGGCCCTCATATATTTCGCACTTGCGTTCTTGAGACCAAACGGCATTACCTTATAATGATAAACACCCCAGTGCATAATAAAAGCCATTTTTTCTGCATCTTTCTCATCCATCAGTATCTTATGATAGCCGACAAAATAATCAACGAATAACTGCATTTCATGTTTCACACAATTATCGACGAGAATGTGGATGTTGGGAAATGGAAAATTATCTTTAGGACTGGCTCTGTTCAAGTCTCTATAGTCAACGCAAATTTGAATCTTGTCGTCCTTCTTAGGCACAGGGACGATGTTGGCCAACCTTGTTGGATATTTTGTGACCTCGACAACCTTAGACTGGATTTTTTTTGTCACTTCTTCCTTGATCTTTAGACTTAATCTGGCTTGAATTTTCTAATTTTTTGCTTGACTGGATCAAACTCAGAATTTATCGGCAATTTACGTGGCACAATGCTGGTGCTCAACCCTGGCATATCATCATAGGATCAAGCAAACACGTCGATATACTCTCACAATAGGTGGATGAGCTCTTCCCTTTGTGGCACCGTGAGGTGGACACTAATACTAGTCTCCTTGATTTCATCGTGATCTCCCAAGTTGACTGTTTCAGTTTTTTCCAGATTGGGTTTTTCGCGATTCTTAAATTCCTCCATATCTTCAACTAACCGTTCCTTGTCATCGTCCTTCCAACCATCATCGTCCCCTTTATTTTGTTCATTTAGGCGTTGACATGACACAATATTGGCAGGTTTTAAGCTATTGTTAATGTAATGGACAAACAAACTAAGTTAGATGATAAGAAAATAACAAAACATATGAATAGGAGCGTTTTAGAACTAATATAGTTTTCCAAATAAATGAAGGCCTTTTCATTGAAATTTGAGAAATAATTACAAAACCATGGCTTGTGACTTTCACAAATACAAGCCCCTGCCTTTTTTGAAACAGTAAGATACGAAAATAAAGTTTTGAGATATAAAAGGTGGATCGCGGGGTCTCCTCCGGATCATCGTCGATTTCAAAACTATTAGTAATTGTACTTTCATCCACTATGACAGGCGACGGTTATGAGTGGAATGGATGTCTAATTTTGCAAAGCCTCCCCTGGCGCAATCTGCTTCACCGCTGGACTCTGGGAGATCTTCAGGTATAGCATTGCATCCTTCAAATAAATCTCCTATCCCATCCCCAAGACCACCATCATCTGATATCTCTCGTACTAGAAATGACTGGAATAGGAGTGCCAAGGGCGTAAACAGACTCTTTTCTGGCTCATCCTCAACCCTATATTTTATGGTAGGCTAATACCCTAACCCATGCTTAGATCTTCTCTCTGGGATCATAATAGGCTCGATAATTCCTTGAAAATTCTTGCCCAAGCCTCGACTAGGTTCGAACCTATTTCTTAACATCACAGTTGTAATCATTTTGTAGATAGAAAGCATTGATATTTTGGGTATCGAATCTCTTTTCGCAGTGTTTAAAATTTCCAATGTATAGAAACTGCTAACTTTTGGAACATCTTCAATCATTGGCACATAACTATTGAGACAGATCACTCCACTTCCTTCTCCCTGGATGACTACTTCATGATCTTTCCAAATGAACTTCAATAATTGATGAGCGGGTAATGAAATTTCCTTTGCCCTGTGTATCCATGGTCTTCCAAAAAGTAGGTTGTAGCTAGGATGGATATCCATAACATGAAACTTACTCTTAAACTCAGCAGGCCCTATTTTGATGTGCAAATCAATCTCTCTTATGGTATCTCTCTGCCCTCCAACGAATGATTTCGCATTTACGTGGCTTTGACAAATTTTCCCTAGATCATAGCCCATTTGGACCAACGTGGAGAGAGGACAAATATTCACACCAAATCTGTCATCTATTAATACCTGATTAATAGTATAATCTCGACAAATGACGGTGACATGCATGGCTTTGTTGTGCATTACTCCTTTAAACGGCAACTCTTCGTCACTGAATGATATGCGATGGTTCCCCATAATGTTCCCTATCATCGCAGCTAAATTCTCAATGCTCGTTCCTGTGGGAACATACGCTTCCTCCAAGACCTTCGACAGAGCCTGTCGGTGGTGTTGTGAGCTCAATAATAGTGCCAAGACAGAGATTTGGGCTGGCATTTTCTCCAAGTGTTTGACAATTGAGTAATCCTTTGGTTGCATATGTCTCCAAAATTTCTCAGGCTCTCCTTCAGTGATTGGCCTTTTCTGTGAATCTTTCTTGTTGGTCAATTTCTCAGGGATGTAGCATCGTCCTGATCGCGTCATCCCCTGGGCAGAGGCTGTTTGCACAATAAATTCCTTCTTTGGAGGGGGAGAATACACTTGAGTTGGTGCAGTCATCACTATAAATGGGGCTTTCTCGCTGATACTTAAGGCAGCCACAGCTTTCTCTATCTTTCCTACCTCTTCTGCCCTTTTGCGCTTTTTGGAGTTCACCTATGTAATGGTCTTTCCAGATGCCTATTCACCTTCTATTTCAATCATGTTAACTGTAGGTCCCCCATGGTTGGGTAGTGGATTACTGCTAATATTTGGAGTAAGTGCCTAAACCGTGATGACCTTTTGATCAATCAGATCTTAGATTCTGTGTTTCAATATAAGACAGTCCTCGGTACTATGCCCTGCTGCCCCTAAATGATAGGTACAATTTTGATCAGGGTGATAAAATTAGAAGCTAGGATTGCGAGGCTTTGGCTGTACTGGTTACAAATGACCAGCATTCTTCAATCTTTCAAACAATTGGGTGCGACTTTCAGCTAGTGGGGTGAAGTTTTGGGGAGGTTTCTTTTCGTGGTTTGGACGTTGGGGGTTATACGAGCTTAGGTTTGTAGGAGGGGGTACTTGGTGGTAATTTAGAGGTGTTTGGAAATTTGTTCGGCAATTTGGGGGAGTAGTTTGGAAATGAGCGATAATTTAGAGGTGGAACTAGGTATTGGGGAAAGATATTTGGCTGTGGAGCTTGGTATAATGGTGGGATGTTTGGGAGTGGAGTTTGGTATTGGGGTGGACGTAGAATACGTGCGGAAGGTTAGGTGATGGCGGGGAAGATAAAATATTTCTAGAGTTGAACCATTGTTTCAATTTTGTAACAGAATTGGCAGAAACCCCACTTACCTCTTCCTTCTTCTTCTTAGAAAACATAGTAGTTCCGGATGATGTTGGGGTTTTGACAATTTTTCTGTCTGAATATCTTCTTCCAATGATTCTCCTATTTTTACCAAATCCACAGAGGTTGCTCTGACAGTGGACACCGTCCTGGTATAATATTCTCCTTCTTGAGCGTGAGAGAACACGGATACCATTTCCTCCTCAGACATGGAGGGTTGCACTTTGGCAGCTTCTTTCCTCCAATGAAAAGCATAGTCTCAAAAACTCTCAACGCTCTTTTTTTTGATCCGATCTAGTGAATACCGGTCAGGGACTATTTTGATGTTGAATGCGAACCAGTCAAGGAAACCCTTGGGCAATGTTTTCCAACCAGTCAGCTTTTTCGGCTCCTGAGACATAAACCACTCCAAGGCTTCACCATTCAAAATTCGACTGAATAGGCGCATCAATAGCGCCTCATTTTTCCCTATCCCTACCAGTTTCTCACAGTACCTTCTTAGATGGGCCATTGGATTTTTGATACCATCAAACATCTCAAACTTAAGGACTTTGTACCCTTCTAGTAGATCTACTCCCCGGTGAACACATAAATCGTCATAACCCAAACTGTCGTGGTCCTTGGATCCATGAGACTCTTTGATCCTCATGACCTCCTCCTTTATAGCTAGTAAATTCCTTTCATGCTGGGCCTTCCACTCTTTCTCCTTCTCCTCATAATGGTCCATCTCGGGATTAGGAAGGGGTTCATAAGTATCAGGGGATACAATATCCTGAAGGGGCTTTGGAAGGGAGGCTTGATTTTATGGATAAAAAGAATTTGGTTAGTAAGTGGGAAGGACGTTTTGGAAATTGGGAAGGCTCTACGGACTTTGCGAGTAGTTTGGCAGAATTTGAGAAGGATTTCACAGATTTGGACATGAATTTGGTGGATTCAAAGGTAGGTTTGACGTATATTGTGGATTTGGGAGTGAATCTTGAGGATTTAGAAATGTGTTTTAAAGATTTGGAAATGTGTTTTGAGGATTTGGGAATGGATTCGAAGGTGGGTTCTGTGGGGTTACGGACGGATTTTGTGGATGGTAGACGTTTAGATTATTTTCACGATTAGTATGTTGGACAAATGGAGGAGCGAAGCTGGATGATACGTTATTCGGCTGATCCCCGAGAATAAGTGTGCTGAGGGGAGGAATTTAGAGTGGAGTCCCGTGTCCTCCTGGAGTGGGAGCATTGACGGTGATGGCCAAGTTAGCCAAATCCCGAGTGCGATTTATTTCTTCCTAAAGCATTTCTAACTTTCTTGCAAGTTCCGCAATCATCTCATTCTGTTCCGCTATCACATTATCCCGGATAGTCAGTGTGCTTTCTTCGACATTTCCCATTATTTTTGAATGATGGTCAGAGGATGGGATTTTGTTCACTTTCGATCGGGTAAAGTGGGGATATTCTACCATCTTATATCAACATGGAGTAATTTCTATTATCCGTAAAGTAAAACAACTCAAAGGCAGATGTGTTAGTTTCCGTATGTGATAAGTAATGCAAAATACTTGACAGAAAATAACCATATAGAATTGTTTGAGTCCTAGACAAATTCATTCATAAGAGCATAACGGATAAACTTTCCTTTGATCCAAACAAACACCACAAGCACACAAAACATTATAATAATGTGTATCCTAACTGGGGTGACCCTTTTTGAGCCAAGGGTTCAAGCTTAACAATTTTTGAAGAAAGTATATGCTTCCCTAAAGTCAATCCATTATACCCCAACTTATATAGATACAAAACGAGCATAAATGCGTACAAACGATAACAAAAAAGGGATACAATCTTTGGGGGAAAAAGAAAATAACATGAAAAAGGATAAGTTCCCGCGCAGGGGAGAATAGAAAAACTAGCTACTGGAGGCTCTTTCATCTGCCTTTGCCTTCTTAGCTTTGTCCATTTCTCATATTGGTGACATCCGTTGGTGCTCAAATTGTGCCTTATATGCAACCTCCCTAATCGATCAATTTCTTGCTTAACTTGCTTCAATTCTTCTTACGAAAGTAAGCAAATCAAGCTTTTTCCCGACCCCTAAAGGATAATGGATTGAATTAGACAGGCATACATTTTCTTCAACACATAAATATGGTTCATCTATAATTGACTCGGGGTCAATAGACGTAGGGCAGGTATTCTAATGGATCCAATACCCCGCTCGGTTATTGGGTCGTCCTAGGCTCATGCCTAAAATAGGGTTTTGGTTTCGTTCTATCCAAGGTGTCTAGAGTGGGTTTGAACATTGGTTCTCAAGTGGACAACTTGAATTTGAAAATACGAGCAGCGTCAGATGACTCACGTGCTGATAAGTTGTTCGTAATTCCAACACATTTTGGAATTGAACAACAGGGGTCGGGACATCCACGAAACCCCAAAACAGTTTATAAGATGCAAGAATATGCCATGAGATGCGATAATTAAACTTTATATAATCGGAACACATAAATAGTTAATCAAAAGATGAAATCAATCATTTGGTTAGATCCTAGTTAAAGATCCTCAGTGGAGTCACCATTTCTATTTTGCGAAAATTTTGACTTTTGAAGAGAGTCGCCACTTAATTTTGAAAAGTAATTAAGAAACCTTTATAAAAGTTACTTCAAACGATTTAAAATAGAAAAATCATTTTAAGTTAAAGATTTTAGATAAGTGATTCCTATTAACGTTTTAGGAAGGTGTTAGGCACCTAAAACGTCCGCTAACTTGCGGTTATCCGGACTGTTTGAAAATTGTCTTTTGATTAACTTCAAAAAGAATAATTTATTGAAATAGTGATTTGATTTTTAAAAAAAAGACTTGTGTAAAATAGATTTAGGCGACTTAGTAGGGACTTTAACTAAGTCTAAACAAAACTAATAAACAAATAAACACATAAAAGGTGAAGGGAGGAGAAAGTAAAGGATTTAGGCCATTGGGCCCAAATCAACAAGACCTGTCCTAGTCTACCTGGGCTTCCGACCCATTTCACTTGTCCTAAACTATTTTCAGAGCCTTTGGCTCGAGTCTTAATCCACCTGTATTAAATACAACTTTGGTTTCGAGGCCAAATGAATGAATAAATGACTAAATGAATAAATAAAAAGAAGACAATAATAAAAATTGAGACTTTTCAAGTCTCTTAGTGACCTCAACAAAGGGTTTTGACCCATTTTCCTTCTTCGTCTATCTTCTAGCACCCGCACGCCATGTAGTGGACCTTGGGTTTAAATTTCGAACTTCACTCGAAGGGGTGAGCCTCATTTACCCATTATGAAATGCAAGAGGAGAGGAGTCCATTTGGACTCGAGATATTTTTCTTGCATGCAAAGAAAAGATAAAGAAATTAATATATGTTCAAGGCATAAAAGTGATATATTTCAAAGTAAAAGATACTATCAAGAACTAATTTTTGAATGACAAGAATAAGCACACTTGCACATGAATGAGAGTCAACAAATAAAAAATGCAAAGCAAAACTTTCACAATCATATTATGCATGAGTCAAAAATATCCAAATAATTTTATTTAGCCGCAAAAAGTTCGAACTTTCTTATCATTTTGGAAAGACAATATGCGAACAAAGAAGAATAAACATCTTGGATGAAAAATAAAGCTAGCACTTCATATCTTATATGAGGGTTTTGAAATACATTAAAATAATTAGTAAGCAAATGACAAATTCTTGACTTAACTAATTACTATTTTTATTAAGGTGCAACAAATAATAATAACTATTCTTCCAACATAAAATAAACAACTTTACATGCTATAAAAAACAACTTTATCCAAAATAATCAAAGAATAAAGTAAACAAAGAGAAACAATCAATATTATCTATTCTTTTCAACATAAAGGAAATAACTTTACATGCTAAAAATAAAGATATCTACCAACAATAACTTTAAACAAGACATGAGTATCGTTTTTCAAGTAAAGATCTAAACTTTATTCAAATAATCAAAGAATAAGGTGAAAAGGCAAAACATTCAACATTAACTATTCTTCTAAACATAAAGAAATAACTTTACATACTAAAAATAAATGTATCCAACAACAATGAGTTTAAACAAAGCATAAATACATTTTTTAAGCAAAGATTGAAACTTTATCCAAAATAATCAAAGAATAAAGTAAAAAAAGGCACATACAACTATTGCTAGCTCATTTTTATATCATGAACATGAAAATAATTAGAATATCGATACCACAACGTCCTGTGGCCTTCAAGGCCATCTACAGCATACAATCCCAGCAAACAAAATTATAACTACGAACTACGAAGAAGAAAGAAGATGAAGAAGTAAACAAAAATAAAAACTAAAATTAAAAAAGGTGTGTTTACATTTTGGGGGGCAGCAAAATGAGACTACGAGCTTCGTTGAAATCAACCACCACCGAAAAACGTCGCTGGCAACTCAAAAATTTTGATTAGCCGATCAACTTATGAAACAAAAAGTTTTACTAAATAAAAATAACTATTTTTGCTCAAAAGGATTTTTTCACCTTTCTAGCCTTTTTTTTCTTCCTTCTCCCCTCCTCTCTCTACCAAAGTAGTGGTAGTATTTATAGGAGAGAATGGGGTATTTTTTTTCTTTTTCCACCAATGTGAGAGAAAAGTATTTATAGGAAAGGATAGAGATTTATTTCTTGTTATCTACCAATGTGGGAGAAAAAGCATTTAGGGGGGGGGGGTTGTAAAAATTAAAGATAAGGTGAGGTGGAAGATAATGTGGGGGAAAATAATACAATGTAGTACAATCTTTGAATTTCAAAATTGAAAAGGGACGAAGTTGGGGGAAATAGTGCAATTTGAATTTATTTTTTGGTGGGAATTGGGTAAAAGTTATGAGAGTTCTTGAGAATTTTGGGGTTATTTAAAATATAACCCCAATTGGAATTTTAAATTTAGCCATATTTATTTATTTTGACCAAATTAAAAATTAATTGACGAATTGCATTGCAATTATGACCAATTTTCAATTATGGTCAAATCTAATAGATTGGCTTAATTAAATTAATACGTTTTTTATCCCGAGCTTCTTGATTTAATAAAATGAATGCATATTTATCCAAATAAATTATTTTTGAGAATAAATTATATTTAAATTAAGATTTTAATCATTTGAATTTATTTTCAAGATAAGCCTTAATTAAATCCGATATTTTGTAAAATAATTATTTAAGTAACAAAGTATATAATCTCGTATAACTGAACATGATAGTAGGTAATCACTACTTAAAATGACAAAATCATGCATGAAAAATATTTTAAGTTTTTTTTTTATTTGGATGAAATAATTATTTTGGTTTATTAAAAACTAAAGAAACTCAGGATTAAATTTAGTCGCGAAGGCCAAAAATTAGGTGTCAACAAGTACACACCCAAATCCTACTCAGGATGCATTATAGTACACAACAAAACCCTTTGTACCTTTCGAAAGAGTCAAAATAGGTGTAGTAGTCAACTTGTCTTTCAACCTCTCAAAACTATTCTCACAGGAGTCAGACCACACAAACTTCACATTTTTCTGTGTCAACTTAGTAAGTGGAACAGCTATGGATGAAAAACTCTCTATGAATGTAATACCCCATAAAGTCCTAAGCTTAATTCAGTCCATTTATGCTTGTTAAGGGGGCCCCATACTTAGAAGGTTCTAACTAAGTTCCTAGACTTAGCCTATTATTGGCCTACAAAAGTTGACAATCTCATTTCGCCACCTTAACGTCCTTTAATGGTCCATATTTTTGTTAATTCATGATCAGAAAGGTCCATAGGTGATCCTAAACAAGTTTCAGGTTTTTTGAACCACGTTTAAACCACATTTAGAAGCCCAAAATAGTGGACCAACATGATCTTGGTGCGCCGCATCGCCAATCGCATTGGTTGATATTGTTACAGGTTGACAGCGTCAAAGTAATGAGGCTCGATGCAATGATGACGAGATGTGTCGACTATTTAATCGATGCCATGACGCATCGTGTCGCTAATAGCGTCGGTGTCCAATTCTCAGTCATTTAAATGTCGCATCCTCAGGGTTATTTCTGTCTTTTTTCCATGCCCTTCAGCCCTCATAACACGATATTTAGCCCTCTTTTGGTTAATCCTATTCATTATTCACAAAATCCTCAAGAATAAAACCCTAGGTATATCAATTCAAGACTCAATTTCCAAGGGATTCCACCATCAACCTTGAATAATTCACCAACTAAGGTATGCCAATTGTCGATTTATGGATTCCTTTCATCCATGAAGTTCAAGAATCCTCTTTCAAATTATAAAACATGATATTTATGTTGTGGGTTATTTGTAACCATGTTTATCTTGTTGTATGATTCCCAAGTTGGAATCTTTATGTGCTTTTTTTTATGAAACTACATTAGCATGCAAGTTGAAATCCATGAATTAAGTTGTTTATGATGTGTAAGTTAATGATTAGGCCTATACCCTAAGTTTTGCATGTAAGGTGTTTGACAAAATACCTAAGAGGATAGAAATTGTGTATTATAGCTCAATTATGACTCAAATAATAAATGCATGCTTTACCCTTATGATCAAGAATGACTTCCATGATACTGTGTGCATTATGAGTATTTGATGGAATGTTCATGAGATTATGTTGATGAAAGTATGACATGTCTATATGAAATTCCATCCATGTACAACATTATGATAACTATTTTCTTTATGAAATCCCCAACTTATTGTATTATGAATTGTTGATATTGGTCACGTGTTCAAGAAGTGTCAAGTCTTATAAGTTTCATGCTATCGAGTCCTGGGGTACTTATACCTGACAATTTAGTTATGTGCCTAGATCCAGTATTAGTTTTCACGATACTCACAGTCAAACCATAATCAGTAGAACTCAATCAGTCATGTGACTCAGGAAAATTTAGTAAATTCAGTATCAGTCCAGTCCCATTCAGTAATCTCAGGAATCTCAGTGATCTCAATCAGTCATCATGTCTCAGTCGTATTCAGTTCAGACCTTAGTAAACTCAGTCAGCTAGCAGAACTCAGTAGAATTCTGTCAGTTAATAGAATTCAGTAGTATTCCGTCAGTCGATGGAAATCCAGTAAACTCAGTTCAATCTAATTAATCAGAAAAATCAGTAATAGATCGGTCTAGCCTAGTATAAACTAGGAAATCAGTTCTGTGTCTATTCATTTGGGAGTAGGATTCAGCATCGAGTGAACCCAGGAAGGAGGACACACACTGTCAACCAGTAGAGGGTGAGATCATTAGTAACAATCGCTGCGTTCCAGAACTACATAGCCAGTATAGGTTGAGATATACCCCTACGAGTCTAGGGACTACATCTCATTTGAGTTTTTCTTATAGGAGGGGTTAACGGAAGAGCTCTCTGTCGGAGAGGGTTTACTCACAGCTTGTCTTTACCTGTGGCACGGTACTGACACACTTCCAGTGGGAGTTATAGGTTGGACCCCACCAGTTCATATTTGGAGTATGTCGGTTAGATGATTACCTCCCACAGTCTCAGTTTTGGATCCAGTCTTAGTAATAGAACTTAGTTCAGTTCTACAGTTTCAGGACTGTCAGATACAATTGCTCAGCTTAGTACGAAAATCTGCTAGTTCCATTAGAATTAGGACTGTCAAACACAGTCATCCCGTTAATAGTATATTAATAATACAAAATTCATGTTACCAGTATTCAGATTTCAGGACTGTTAGATATAGTCAATTAGACCAATTCTTCATAATCAGAATAGTCAGAAACAGTCATTCATTTATCAGTAATATGACATCAGTTCCTCAGTACTCAATAGACTTAGTCATTCAGTATCCCAGTATTAGTACTTAGATATCAGTAAATCCACATTATCAGAATTCATGAGTCAGTGTTATCATGATCTCAGTCACAGTAGCGTATTCATACATTTATTCTCACGTTCATGTTATTCAGTCAGTTAGTATTGTTCATGCATATGAACCATTGCATTCAGCCTACCTCACTTGCATACCAGTACATTCAATTGTACTAACGCATTTGTGTTATGGTATTTTATACCATAGGTTTAGAAGCACGAGCTCCCGAGCATCCTTAGTAGATCAGACATTCAGCAGTCAAACTAGCAATGAGTCCTCATTATTCGAGGATAGCATGATTATTTTATTTCCTTATTATTTCAGTAGTTCGGAGTTAGTTGGGTACATATACCATCAACTCCCCAGATTTCGGATAGTTTAAAGGCTTTCAGACTACAGCACGTTCGGACAGTTATTTCAGTTGTTTTGGTATTATTATACCATATTTTTAGTTATGTATCAGTATTGAACCTTATGTCCTTTCAATTTATGTTTTTGTATTTACGATATTATTATTATTATTCAGTGCCCAGTTACAGATATCAATCATGGGTTAGCTTGTGGTCCTTCGAGATTATGAGCACCATGTAGCATTTTGGATACCAGATTCGGGGTATTACAATGAACCTTTTTTAATACACTGCCAAACCCAAGAAGCTCCAAATGTCGGTTGGAGTCATGGGTCTGAGCCATTGTTTCACTGCCTCAACCTTTAGGGGATCAACCATAATCCTGCCACTAGATACAATATGCCCCAAAAATGCAATAGCATTAAGCCAAAATTCACACTAGGAAAATTTTGCATACAACTTATGATCTTTGAGGGTCTGAAGGATGATTCGAAGGTGATTGGCATGGTCCTCCTCACTCTTAGAGTAAATTAAAATATCATCAGTGAAAACTATTACAAATAGATCTAGAAACTGACTGAACACCCAATTCATTAGGTCCATAAATGCTGCAGGGGCTTTTTCAATCCGAAAGACATGACTAAAAATTCATAATGACCGTATCGGGTTTGGAAAGTTGTTTTGGGAATATCTGACTCTCTAACCTTCAATTGATGGTATCCCAAATATAGGTCTATCTTTGAAAAGTATTTAGCACCTTGAAGTTGGTCAAAGAGATCATCGATCCTAGAAAGAGAATATTTATTTTTAACAATAACCTTATTCAGATGACAGTATACGCAGAAAGCCATCTTTCTTTAGCAAAAAGAGTACAGGTGCACCCCAGGGAGAAACACTAGGACGAATAAAACCTTTATCTAGAAAATCTATTAACTGCTCTTTCAACTCTTTCAGCTCTGTAGGGGCCATTTTACATGGCGGAATAGAGATAGGATGGATGTCTGGTAATAAATCAATACCAAAATATATCTATCTATCAGGTGGTATTCCTAGGATATCATCGGAAAAAGACTTCTGAAAATTTATTTACCACAGGGACAGACTGAAGAGAAGGACTTTCGGTACTTGAATCTTTGACCCAAATGAGATGATACAAATATCCCTTAGAGATGAGTTTATGGGCTATGAGGTAAGATATAAAGTGTCATCTAGGTGCTAAAGAATCCCCCTTCCCACTCTATCACTAGTTCATTCAAAAAAGAAAAAGTAACCTTCCGAATTCTACAGTCTAGCATGGCATAACATGAATGGAGTCAGTTCATTCCTAAGATGGCATCAAAATCAACCATATAAATATCTATGAGGTCTGCCACAGTATCCTGGCTATAAATAGGCACAACACAATTCCTATACACCCTCCTAGCCATAATAGAATCACCCACTGGAGTGGAAATAGAGAAATGTTTTATAATTACATCGAGCTCAAACCCAAAACCAACAACCACAAAAGAGGTCACATAGGACAAGGTAGAACCGGGACCAAGTAACATATATAGATCATGAGAGAAAACTTGTAACATACCGGTGACTATATCTGGTGAGGCCTCTACCTCCTGGCGGTTTGACAAATCATACAACTGGTTCCAACCACTCCCGATAGCTAAAGTGGCACCTTTTTCAGGCGACGGTGGTGCAGAATAATTTGCCTGTGACTTAGCTCCCCCAATATTACCTCTCACTGTTGGCATTCCCGCTGGATATGGCCTGGTTGGCCGCACAAATAACATACTATGGTGCCAAACTGACATCTCCCTGGGTGGTTCCTTCCATACAAGTTACATCGAGGATATGATCTTGTAATCTGTGCCACACTTTTCTACGACTGTGTATCCTGGGCCCTGGTTCCATGATTAGTCTAAAAACTCTAAGATCGTTAGTAAATTGGGGGTCTGGGCACTGGGGCATTGGCTGTAGACTGCGCATTACCCCAAGACTTTTTCTTCTACCATTTGTTACCTACAATTACCCCTCTGCGGCTGACTGTGGCTCTGGTCTACTACTTTGGCCCTCTTGGCCTGCCTGTTCTACTCCCTAGATTCAGGGATTCTTATTTTCTGATCCTCTACCTGCTGCAGGACTAACAGTCTAGAGAAGTCCATGTACCTACTTAGCATTGCCCCCTTGCATTCGATCACTAAGTCATCAGAAAGGTCGGATGTAAATTTTCTCATACGGGCTCTTATATTACCAGCCAACTCTAGAGCATAACGGGCTAGTTGGTTGAACCTCAAAGTGTATCCTTGACACTCATTTTTCCTTGATTTATGTTCATAAAATCTTCAGTTTTGGCCTCCCTCAACTCTAAAGGAAAGAATCGATCTAGGAAGGATTCCATGAACTCGCCCCATACTGTGGGCTCAGCACTCTTACCCTTCGAATCTTCCCACTCACTATACCACTAATTCGCAACTTCTTTAAGCTGATAAGATGCTAATTCCACCCCTTCCACCTCATCTACATACATCACCCTGAAAATATTCTCCATCTCATCCACAAACTCCTATGGATCCTCCTCTACCTTGGTGCCAGTAAAATTGGATGGGTTCATCCTCATGAACTGACCCACCCGAGTAACCTCATATATAACAGGTCCAGACCTAACATCATTCAATTGTTGAGTCTGTATGGACACTAACTGCTTAAGCATATAAATTAACTGCCTGAATTCTGCATTAGACACCGCTCTCTCGTGAGGTTGGGTATGGTTAGTCCCCGACCAGGGAGCCTTAGGTGCCCTGGGTGGGCTTGTCTGAGTCCTAATCCCGTGAGTGGAATGAACCTCATTAGTCTGAGCATTCTAATCGTTAGAGTGACGTAGAAGCATGGCTGTTTTTTTATTCTGAAATACAAGAGATCATTGATTAGGGGACAGATGAGACTCCAAAGCACGAACTAAATCACAAAGAGGGGAAACATTCCTAAATGCCTAGTAGCCTCCTACTTATAAGTGTGGCGCTCTACACACCCATAAATAAGACTCTACCCGACGTGATTTTGTATATACCCTGGGACCATAAATTGTGCTTTGATACCAAGTTTGTCACGACCCAAACCAATGCCTTGGACATGAAGAGCATCCTGAACCATAAAGGCCCGGATGCCCCTCACTATCTGGTAGTCATGCACAACGTTCATACAATAAAAGAATATACGAAATGAAATATAATACGGAATCATGGTCGTTCTAAATTAAATTTAAAGATGGAAAATAAAACCCAACAACAACTAGACAATATCTGAACCAGTCTGCGAAATCTTTAATGCATGATAAAATGACAACTGTCTGAAAACTGGGGCAAGGCCCCCAGTAGACCCAAAATATAATAAATGATATAGTCTGAAGTAAGTAGGCCTTCTGGAATGAATAACGCTCACCACTGCATAACTCGCTTCTCTCTGAAATCTCTACTGCTTAGCTAGACCGTTAGATTGAGCCTCAGACCCTGAGAGGTAGGGGGTCAACACAGTTGTACTGGTATGTAGAGTAAATCCAAAATAATAATTTAGATTCATCATATATGAGAGCAATTTAAAACAGATCATAAATATATCATATGGTAAGAATCACATGAGCATATTTTAAAAAATAAACTCTATAAAATCATCTGGACTCTGTGACACTCTTTGTTTTACTTCTGTGCTAGGTGCTACACCCTATAACTCTGAAATTCCATGGGCTATATGAAATCTAACCTTAACTCGGCAGCCAATCCCCCAACCCGAGTTTTCCGCAAGGGTTGGAGTCTGTGTCTCTGTACGCCAAAGGGCACTAGGCCAGCGTACAATTCCTCGTGGGGAAATAATGAACCCGTATCGGCAAAACACAATTTTTGGGCTAACAGTTACTTGAACTCAAGCCTTATTTGGGCAACCACCTAACCCTCTTTATGCCCATTTTTAACTCTTTAAAACAAGTATTCTCTGAAAACAAACTCTGAAAAACTCTAGCTATATTATGGCATACATGTATATGGTATCATCATACCATTGACTTGCAAATTGCATCTTTGAGCCATTAATAGCATATTATAATCTCTGTTTTCAAAACATAAGGTTTGGGACCACCATATCAGTAAAACAATTCAAAGAACTCTTTCTTAAAACTCATGTAAGCACATGCAAGAAACTTTCTTTTTTCAACATTTCAAATACACAAGGTAGTCATATCATAGTTCTCAATGACATGCAATTCTTTCTCTTTAACACAAGAACATAATTATATCAAGAAAATTTCTCTCATCATCTCTAAATCATGTTCAAATACTATGATATTGAGAACACTATTTTCAAACCATACATCATACATTTCAAATCATTCCTGATAAAATCATAAACTTAAATTCATCATCTCTTTTAGAGGGATTTCATAATTTGCTCTCTCAAACAAATCTTAAATCTCAATTTTCATACATATACATATACGTATAAATTGATTAAAGGGGGAAAGGCCTAAAGTCCAAATCAATAATAGCATTGAAACATTCAAAATGCATAATTTAAAACATAGATTCCAAAACCCCTTTTTAAAATTCATGTTTGATAAACTTTAAACCATGTTCAAGCGTTTCAACAGCCCATTTAGTTTTTAGGATGAACCCCACGTACCTTAGGTTGTTTAGGAGGAAGAGTGGATTTCGAATCTCAACTTAGTTCTGAAAATTCTTGGCTTGAACGAAAGAGTTCTTGATCTTAGGGGATGGGGTTAGGGTTTTCAATTTGATGTTAAGGGGGTTATTTTTATGAAAACCTACCAAAAGTCCTAATATGGTGTTTTAAATCTCGTGTTTGGGGCATATTAGAATAAGGGAAAATGATCTAATTTCCCTTAAGCATGCGGATTTTTAAAAGCTGAAATAACTGGGCATCGACGTTGTAGGCGACGCGGTGCATCATGGGCAGAGACGCGATACTTGACGCGTTGCGCCTCTCCCGCATCGAGCCTCAGTACTTTTCCTGCACAAAAGTTGACCAACGCGATGGACGACGCTGCGCGCCAAGATCGTGTTGGTTCACTCTTTTGGAACACCAAACAAGGTCCAAATGCCAAAAAATCTGAAACTTATCCGGGAACATCTATTGACCTTTCGAATCATGAACTAGCTAACATATCAACTATTGAGGGTCAGTAAGGTCGGAAATAGAATCGTCAAGGATTTGAAGCTCAAAATGACTAAGTCACTTTTTACACTTAGAGTATTTTCAAGTTGCTAGCCTCTCACACATGCCTCTAGGTGACATCAAGTCGAACAAAACTATGGGGTTTTACAATTTCATTTTAATTTTTCAAATGAAAGCTACTCACACGAATCCCTTTCACTTTAATTTTTCATTTTGACACGAATACTCAAAACGTATTCTTTACTCTAAATAACCAAGAAACATGACTTAGTATTTATTCATTTAAGACTTCTACTTTTCTTTAATTTGTTTGTTCTCACATACATTTAATAGAATTTCAATTGTTCAATTTGTTGTCAATTGATAAAATACTAGAAGTAGTGACATTTAATTAACGAGAGCACTCTATTTAGATGGTAAGTGTAATTTCAAAGAAAAAGGTGAGAAGATGAAGGAGAAAAGTCTTGTAGTGCCTTCATAGCAAGTTCTCAATCAATTCCTTTTGTAGAAAATAGTGTCATTCTCGAGTCAATGCACAAGTCTTGCCAGAAAAATCTAAAATAATCGGGATAGTCTATTTTTCTAGAGAACTTTAATTTATTTTATTTCAAAAAAAATTTAATTGAAAAGAAACCTATAATGAAAGATCAATCAATGATAACCTCAAAAGGTATTGAACATGCATAGCCTTGTGACAGATAAACTTGCGATGATCAGTGACACATTCAAAATTTAAATTTGATGAGTTTAACCTATAAAGTTGCGCTTAATATATTGTACTTCAAAATATATGGTTCAGATTTAATATTATTCTATTAGTGTTTTTTTGCATATACTTAATTCAATTAAACTTGTTGTTTTCGAGTGGCATCTTGCTTTAACGACTTGCATAAAAGGATTCTTTAAGATTTTTCAAGTCCTTGCATTAGTCTTGTCATGAAAATTTCACACAAATTCCTCTCACTTTGACTTTTCATTTTGATATGAATATTTATTAGTTGAACATATCCCTTACTCTAAATCCAAACACCATAATATAATATACTTCTTATTTTGATGTAATTATAATGCTCATTGATAGTAGTTTGTTAAAATAAAAAACACGAACTTATAATAAAGAAAAACTCCAATTACAAAGACTTAAATTGTGTTCTTTGAGTCAATGCAGAAGTCACTTCCATAGAATTATCAAATGACGCGGTCCAATTATTTTGAGAAAATAATTTGTCTATTACTTTTTCTACGGCACACATGTCCTTTCAATTTGAACTTTCAATTTAGATGAACGTATTCTTCGCTCTAACAACTAACGGAAAATTTTTAAAAATTTGACTATTAATAAAAAGGATAAATGTGCACCATTTATTAGATGAAGAGGTTATATATGCATTATTTTTTAACAAGGGGTATATCTTTTCTAAATTGCAAAGCTTAAGATATATTTTCCGTTGCCCTAAAAAAAAAAAAGTGACGAAAATTAAGTCAAGAAAGATAATAAATTGTGAGTGAGAAATGTGTTATATTTTTCTGTAGAAATTTTTAGTGAAAACTACTTAACGCACAAATTTCTTCCCTTTTGATATCTCTCTTTGATGTGACTGCTGTTTTTAACTTTTAAAAGAAAAACTTTGTGTTGCTTCCCAAAGTCAAAAAGGAAAATAAAAGTTAAGTTCTTACTAATTTAAAACTATCAAAGATATTGTGAACTTAAACCTGATATGAATATTACTTGGCCTGTTTTATTATACTTCTTCTGAACTATATAGTTTGCACGGACATCTAGTAATCTAGGGCTATATGAGTCTAGTCTATGCTAAATTGACGAAGCTCCAGTCCATTTTTGTCGCATGAATTGAGATAACATAATTGGCAAATCATAACATCAACATAGATTGCAATACTACTGCGATAAGCAAGCATACAATAGTCATTCATTTTTCAGGACAAGGACCTTCCTAGTCGGCAAATGCAATTTTGGGTGTTGGGTCACACGGACTACATCTTCTCGATGAACTACATAATTCTCCTTACACCCAATTAAAACATTATCCATAACATGTATCCATTGAGTCTTTCATTAAGGCATTCATATTTTGATATCATCATCCCAAGACTTGCAAGTCATCATATCATGCCAAAAAACATCATCAAAAAATATTATCGACTCTTTACTCTGTCCAATCCTTTAAAATTAAATGATAAATTAAAGTCATATTTGAACTTTCATAAGAGTCTTAAAACATCACATAATTTCATAATTTACAATTTGCATTGTTCAACGGATGGGGGATAAACATTATATTTCTCATTATAATTCAAAGCTTTTGAAAGAATTGGTAAATATAAAAATTTAAAAATATTTGTCAATAAATATAAAAATTTAATCCCATATTTTGCATTTACCCAATTTATATAAAAATTTATGGAAGCGACAAATGTCTCTCTAATTTAAATATAATACTTTAAGAATACATAGAGTTGGGTACCGAGTGACTTCTCATTATCGAAGCGCACACTTAATTAAGAAGAGAAGAATCATATTCATGATGTCGTTTTCTTGAGTCGATACACAAGTCTTCATGTTACTACTTTGCTTGCTTTTCTATTTTCTTCTTTTTTGCTTTTTCTTTTTAATATTCTATGTGACTAATTATTCCTCGTGGTCCTTCTGTTTATCTCCGCTGAAATGTATGACTTGGTTATATCTTTTTCCTTAGGTAGTTGTCCCACGAGATATTGAGCACTTAAAATCTTTTTGGTTGTTATTCCTCAACTTGTGAAATAAGACATAGATTTAGAGTGTGTTTGGTATGAACGCAAATATTTTCTGAAAAATATTTTTCAATTTTTTCATGTTTGGCTGGATTAAATATTTTGAAAAATATTTTCTAAATTAACTTATTTTCCTCAAATCTATGAAAAATGATTTCTCTTAAAAAAGTAAGAAAGACATTTTCCAAAACTTTCTTTCAACCTCACTCTCAAGTTGGAATATTTATACAACTCTCAAAGTTAATGTTCGCATATGTACAAGAGTGACTCTAATACAGAATGTCATACAATAGTCGACAACAAAGTTGAAATGTTCATACAAATTTCAACAATATTAATAGGGCTACACCTTTTAAGCAAGAAAAGTTATATGATAAGGCTACGTACAATAGGCCCTTGTGATTTGATCCTTTCCTGAACTCTATGCATAGCAGTATCGGGCTGCACTTTTTAAGGAAAGAAAGTTATATGATAAGGTTGCGTACAATAGACCCTTGTGATCTGATCCTTCCTTGAACTCAATGTATAGCGGTATCGAGCTGCCCTTTTTAAGCAAGAAAAGTTACATGATAAGGCTGTGTCCGATCATTCCCTGAACTCCGTGCATAGCAGTATCGTTCTGCCCCTTTTAAGCTAGAAAAGTTACATGATAAGGCTGCGTACAATAGATCATTGTGGTTCGATCATTCCCTAAACTTCATGTATAGCGGCATCGGAGTGCCCCTTTTAAGCAAGAAAAATTATAAATACAAGTTTCAATGCTTTAATTTCCAAAACATAAAAAATTCTAGTTTCAATGCGTTAAGTTCCGAAACATAAAAATTTCTAGTTTCAATGCTTTAATTTCCAAAACATAAAAAAATCTTTTTCTAAAGTTTAACACTTTCTTCAGTTAATAAATTACTAGTGACATGTAAATTGTCAAATATTGAAGGGTTTTCGGACGAACATTGGAGAAAAAAATTTGAACCATTTCCCGACTTGTGCGTGTTATCCTTGCGCATGGGTCATACTAATCTTCTTTGTATCATTTCGATTTTAGGCACGAACTCATATGTTCACGTTTCTCAATACAAACTCGCTGAAGAAGCTCCTCCAGTCGATGTGGAGAAAAGCTCAATGTCTTATTTTTTTTCCCTGGGCTGCTGTTTCTACTTTTTGTTCCATCTGAAAAGGCCCAATTGTGTATGGACTTAACCATAATGGGCCAGGCTTCTAATTAGGGCAAACAATATAAATCCCGATACTTTGAAACTTAATTAGAGAAAATTCTGATATTTTACATAATTACTGAAAAAATCGATTTTGATTTTGTTGAAATACATAATTAGCTCCCGATATATCCTAGAAAATACATTTTTTCTTTTGTAAAGATATATAATTAGCTTCCGATATATTTTTTTTCGATTTTGTATCTGTTGAGATACATAATTCATCCAACGAAGATACTTTTTTTTACTTATAATAAATACATAATTAACTCTCAAGAGTTTTTTTAAAAAAAAATTTTGAGTCTGTCGAGATACATAATTAGCTCCTGATACATCCAACGAAGATCAATAACAACATACTCAGTATATTCCCACCAAGTGGGATCTGGGGAGAGTAAGTGTATGCAGTCCATACCACCGGGAGGTTGTTTCCAATAGACCCTTGATTCACAATAAAACAATCTAGACAAGGAATAGAAAAAGAACAAGATACAATAGAAATCAACAATATTCGATAATACCATAAGCAAGATACACCAAGTAATACAACAAAAGTAACAGCAATCTAAACTTATACTAACCTTCTATCCTAATTCGTTTCCTCCACAATTTCCTTTCTAGGGTCATGTCCTCGATAAGATGGAGTTGCTCCATGTTATGTCTAATCACCTCCGTCCAATATTTCTTCGGTCTACCTCTACCTCGCTTGAAACCATCTCTAGTCAACCTCTCATACTCCGCACTGAGGCATCCGTATCCCTCCTCATCACATGACCAAACAATCTCAACTTTGTTTCCCTCATCTTGGCTTCCACCGAAGCTACTCTTACCTTATTTCGAATAAATGCATTTCTAATCGTATCTTTTCTAGTACACCCGCACATCCACCGAAGCATACATCCAACGAAGATACATAATTAATTTAAATTTTTATAATTACTTTGTAAGGGTAGGAAAATGTGTAAATATGATAAGTTAATGTATGTTTATGTTATTTTTCCTTCTTTCCACTGATTGAACAAACTACTTGGAGTATTAATACTTAGCGATTGTTTGTTTGGGAACAAGTTATCCTGGAATAAATAATTTTAGGACTAGTTATCCCACTGTGTATATGGAATAACTTATCTCATCACTGTGATTAAATACTTTCGAGACTAACTAATTCCTCCAACCAAGCACAGAATAAATAATCCTGAATTTTTATCTCAAAACTATTATGCTTTATACCTCATCCCAAACGAATCCTTATAGCTTTGGTTAAAATACATGTTTGTGTTTGGGAGATTTTGCACAAATATATATTTTGTATATTGGCTAGCAGTAGTAATTATTTTTGGCTGAGCAACGGAGCCAAATGTGTGAAAAAAAACCCTATATCTTTTGTGCTGGTATTTAAATTTTTCCCTGCTTTTGATGGTTTGTGTAAGAAAATCTATTTTAGATTTTTTTTGTTGAATGAAAAAAAAAATGTTACCCAACTCACCTAGCTATATACCGTAAAACTCACAAACTATATCAAATATGCATAACTTTGTGCTTGTTCAATTGCTCACCGAATTCCTCTAGAGTTGACATAACTTCATATTATTTGCATTCACCCTTTTTCGCAAAAAAAGTTCAAAAAATCTACCAAACGGAAGATGATTTTCTATATTCTGATTTGGATTGGATTACACTTATCTGAAACTTGGTACTTGTTTTTTATTGATTTTTGAGGTGATGGTATTCTTGAATAAAGTCTATCCAAATCGAATTAGCACTTCTCGGATCAAGCTGGACTTCTTCAGCTGAGCTGAGCCCGGGACCCGGACCCTGGATGCGCTAGCGATTGGGCTGTATCCATTTCCTCTTCCCGTTCTTACTTCTATAGGTTTTCCGATAATAGGGATATTTGCGAGAACTCTGATCCATATCTTAGCATTTCTGTAGAATTGTCCGCTCATAGCACAATGGAATTACCAGAAATGCATTTCCTTCGCCCGAGCGAGCGACTTTCATGCCGGGAACAGTGGCTCTCGACGTAAAATATAATCCTAAAATACTTCAAAGACTCGAATATAGTCAATCATAAAGGTGGGTAAGACCCCCAAATTTCCCAAAATTCGCATTCAAAAGAGCTTTTTTTTTTGGGGGGGGGGGGGGGGGGGTTGAGCTATTTTTATTTTTCTTTTTTTTTTAATAAAGAAAAATAATACATAAACTGAAACGAAAACAATGGAGCTATCTTTTTGAAAAATTTATCGGCAATATATTATGCATAAATGCCATTTAATTTGGTATATAGCCCCAAGTGCACCCATATGAATACCTCAATATATAAATTGAATACAACAAATTCAAATCTACTATATTAATCTTATGTTGCTCTATATTAATTAATCACCCTTCTTTATGTTGCTCTATTTAGTTTCTCATCCGATGTCTGATATGTATTGAAATCCGACAAAAGACGCATCGACACATTTGGAAAGCTCATTTCTGAGGGCGACGCTCCCAACATGATATTTCAATGATGTGATGGTCAATAGGAAGATTTATTAAAGAACAAATCAGCAAACAAGAAAACACCAAATGAAATTTGAAAAAGAAAAAAATCTCAATCATAACTAAAATATAAATTTGAAAAGTTGTAAAAAGGTTGTTGCTTATCAAACATATAGGTTCCAAGGTATTCATTGAAGCCTAGTTTACTCAGAGGCGAATCCAAGATTTGAACTTTATGGGGTTCAAACTATCACTGAACCCACTGACGATCTGAGTTACTTGATTCGGAATTTAATAATTTGAACATATTCTAGTAGATTTCTTAATACAAAGGTATCGAGTTTGACTGAACTTTGTAGCTTCTACAAAGAAAAGGGAAAAATTGGCTACCAAATCGAACCAATGACCATCACAATATTACAGAGGCGATGCTCCAACCTCTGAGCTAAGCGCCCCTCCCCCAACACACACACTGTACAAATATACAAATAGCAAGTTCAAAGTTCAGTTTAATGAAAATTTATTTCCTATTTTTGACAAATAAGTAATAACATATCCAAGTGTACTCCAACCTCATGGTGGTAGATTATGCCAACCTTACCCATACCTCACGGAGGTAGGGAGGCTGCTTCAGAAAGACCCCCAACTCAATCCACAATAGGGATTAAAACTAGATGACTGGGTTGGGATACTAACCTTATCGAATTTGAAACAACAGCGAGCTGAAACTTATCCCTCTACTTCAGCAATTCATCCCAAAACCTACTAAAAACTGGGTGTAGATGTTGCACTCAAATTCACGTGTCCACTGGAAAGAAAATAGAAGTAAAGCGGATGCTATTGAAATAAATCGACAATTTTTCAATAAACAAAATGCCAACATATGATAAATTTGTTATTTCCCTCTACGGGTACGCAGAATATGTATATGAACAACAACTTCAACGTTAGTTCTATGTTTAAAAGCAAGAACACAATGAAGTGCAGTAAATACTCTCAACACAAGATCAAAGTGATCTTTCTTAGAAGTGCATTTTATTTTCAGAAATAAAGATGAAAATAGAAATGGCCAAGTTGCCCGAATTCACGGACTTTCCTTAAGGAAATAATTCCATTCACTGTATCCGAGGTTACGGAATTTTCCTCCCAGGATAAAATGGCCAACCAGACCAACTGTAGCGGTACCTCAAACAATGGGAATATCGTCGAACTCACTTAACGGATTGACTGATCACACAGAGTATTTGTAAAGACAAGAGGAGAGTTTATTGCAGAAAAATTCATATCAAAACCTGTGAATGAAAGCAGGTTTATATAGCCTGTGAGATGCCTCTTCGAAAAGGTGGCATTGGTTCACTTAAATGGTATGATGTTTCTGGAAATTCATGTTTGTTTACCCAAAGAACGTGTTCTTCTCCAAACAGACATACCAGTTCACGAAACAGTACATCAGTTCGTTGAACAGACATATCATTTCACTGAACAATTGCATCAGTTTGAAGCAGTGTATCATTTCAGAAAATATTGTTTCGAAATCTGTATGCATGTATAAATGAAGGATTACTGGTGCGTTTTCCTTTTGGCATCCGAATTAAATTTATGTGAAATAAACTTTGTCCAAAACAATAGATCTCATTGATCCGAAGCCGAAGCCTAGCAAGCAACAATGACGGCGCAAGGCATTTCTTATTTCTTGCCTCATTTAGCATGTGGAGCAAGTGTTTTCTATTAAAAACACTCCATAGTTCCCTTCTCCCACCAATATGGGAGAATTAGTGAACTTTTCAATTTTGGGAGTACACCTTCTAAATTGGTGTCTCCTTTCTTCCACCATTTTTCTCTCCATTTTTCATTCACACCTTTTTCATACATATTGAACCCAACAAAATTAACTCAAAATAACTAGTTGGTTTGGAGCTGAGCAAGATTAAGATCAAATAGGATTTTATCGAAGGCAAATTTTCTTAAACATGGTATTAGAACCAGATCCAACGACCATGTTGCCGTGTTTCCTCAATGTACGTGCCCCATGTTACAGCCACCTTAGCTCCAATCATCGCAGTGTCTAAGAATCCAACATCCATTGATGGGGTGCGTTGTTGTCTCGTTATATTTGATGTTAGGTAATTACTCATGAGCTGCCTTTGGAGTTGAATCATGAGCTACTTTTGGAGTTGAATTAGATCCGAGATTCATTTTCTTAACAATGCCAAGGATTTGTAAGAGATACCCCAAACTAGCTGTTCTAGGAGTGAAGTTTAGTTGATCGCTGATGGATTGATGGAACGTACAATTTAGACGAAAATTGGCAAGTCACGTCTATTTTACACTATTCTTGACAACAAGTGGTTAGATATTTTTATTATCTCATCAGATACACCTTAGTTAACGAAACTCAATGAATCATCATAAATTACAATTCAAGTTCCAGAAAAGCGACGCATACCCAAAACAAAAGAGAATAATTCAAAGTCAAGTAAGATCTAATCGAATTAATGTGGTCCTTATAATGCGACGATTATATCTTCACACTACGAGCTCAATATTTTTCTCATAAACTCAAATCACTAAGGGAGAAAACAAAAAGGGATCACATCTCTAGCTTACCGTATCAAAATGTTGATCCATACAGATAGCATAACCTCATGTACTCGGCTCTAGCTGCCTTTCTTCATATCGTTAATATGAAATGCTCAACATGCCTACGTTCACCTTGAAATTCTGCAAAATACAAGCAAGAGCGTCTTGGTGACCAATAACATTAGGGCCGAGATTTGAACAACAACTATGTATGCATCAGTGTCAAACAAGTCGATCGAGGTCCCAAATAATAATAGGGGAGAAATTATATCATAACAATATAGACACATCAAAAAAAATCTTATGACAATATCTTGCTAACCTAGTGAATATACTTATTCAATTGCAACTAGCAATGATGGCATCAAAAGTTGTGTGTAAAGAAGGACTCCATTAGAATTTGTGAACACTCGGACATATAACAAATATCCTAGCTACTTGTATCTCTTCCAGTATTCGAACTTTCGAAGCATTTTTAATTCCTTAATTTTGTGGAGTGAACTCATTGTTAGCTCTCCATCTTCAGTGAATAGTTGTAGTTGCTAATTCTCCAACAACAACAACAACAACTAAACTTCAGTCGCAGACAATTAAGTTGAGGGTCGGCTACATATATAAGTCCTCACTAACCATATTATTCCCCATTTAAATTCATATAGGGTACTTTTTATACAATTAATAAAAATGAGAAGTACTATAAGTTCTCCATATATGCTAATAATAAGAATCTCAATCCAAGAAGATTGAATAAGGCATGAAAGGACTCGAGTCGCGATATATAGAAGTATCATGTCAAAAAAAATGAATGGAGGATCGCACCACCTAACGGCGTAACTTTATATATCATGTCCAAACACTATTTCCTTCCACCAAGTTGCTGTGTTAAATATACTAAGTCCTCACAAAATGTCTAATCTAACATGATCGTTCTCCAATAGATTGGTAGCGTGGCTAAACAACTTTACTATCACAAGATATAGTAACAACATTTTTGTTACTATTCTCTTCTCTATTATTTTCCGTGTTGCTTCTTCATTACTGTATATTTCCTTTCCATACTTCATTTTTGTCACGACCCAAACTACTGAACCGTGCGGGCACCTACGCTATTCTAAGCAGCTAGGAGAACCCTTATTACCCAACTAAAAATATGCGGAAGACTTCTGGTTTTTAAGGGAATACTGAATTAAGTATAATAAAGTAAATTAAATATTAATAAATAATTTTTTTTATAAAACTTCTTACAAGTATCCTTCACTATCCCAAAACTTAGTCAGACATGTACAAGAGCTATCTACTATAGCATAGACTGACAGTAAAATAAATAATACGAAGATTCTAACATCTGCCAGGATGAAAGTGCAGAAGTTAGTGTTGAATATCGTCATCCATTTAGTAACTGCAAACTAATCTGCATCCAGTCTACACCCCAAAAATGAATGTAGAAGAGTACGGTCAGCACAACCACACGTACAGGTAAGCATCATCAACCGACTATGTTAGTCCATATAATCATAAAATAGAATTAAGGAAAATAAATCATGACATCTTGAATGGAATATAATTCAACTAAGGTTGTAATAACATTATTATTTTACCTATACAACTTACATCATCCAACTACACTTCCAACTCCATCATTATTATATTCACTACTAACATACTCTAGCCTCATTAATTCACACAATCAACCACAATCCAACACTAATACATTACTATTCCTCTTTATTCACCTTATTTTTTTCCTTACTCATATTCACAGGAACAAACTCGTAATCATAGACAACCCACACTAAACTCTCGGGCTAACAACCAAATGTTATCTTATAATATTAAAGAATGATAACTAGTTATTCTGGTAAGCTACAATAGAAACATGTATAAATAAAGCAAGTCAACCAACATATAAGTAAGTACAAAGTTTCACTTGTTCAAATACATATCACACAATCATATACCCAATGAATCAACAATACAGCAGTAACCGATCAAATAGTGCTCACAAACAAGCCACATAACCATCAAGAGTATCAACCATATTGTAAACATCCACAAACTCAACACAAATATGTACACGCATGCTATGGGATTTGTTTTTGCCCAAATAGTCATGACCTGCAAGGAACAATCTATGTTCATGTACCGTACCGGCGTGGTACCCAATCCACCATATACATATCCGTATCGGCGTGGTAACTGATCCATTATATACATAACCGTACCGGCGTGGTACCCGATCCAACATAAGCATATCCGCAACGGCGTGGTATCCGATCCATCATTTACATATCCGTACCGGCGTGGTATCCGATCCAATATATACATATTCGTACCGGCGTGGTACCCGATCCATCATATACATATCCGTACCGGGGTGGTACCCGATCCAACATATACATATCCGTACCGGCGTGATACCCGATCCACCATAAACAAATACTATCAATATCAAATTTACACTTCCTCACAGCATGCAACACGATGTACCAACTTTACAAGTACGCTTACAGTCATGAGACAATTTCATCAAGTAAATTTCAATAATCATTTATACACGCAGCAAAAATTTCAAGCATGTCCGAATACCAATCAATAAGTATCCAATTTAGAAGCATACACACAGTTAAGTCGAGTATAAACTCCAATTAAATCGTAACTTACTATATACATTATATTAAATTCACACTATCTTTCGGGATGCAATACGACGTACTAAATTTATAAGTGTACTTAAAATCATAAAGAAATTCGATCAAGTGTTTTCATTTATCAATATTTTGGCCCTCTCACGGTTATTATTTCAATAATTCACCACGATCATCAACAAGCCATTCATGGCATTAATACAAGGAATTATTATTATCAAACAAGCCTCTCATAGACACATTTCAATAAATCATCATTATGACCAATTTAGCCTCTCATGGGCATCCAATAGATAAAGTATTTTTATCAATACCAAAACAAGAATATCATAAAATAAATCACAATTTAACACTTAAGCATGCAAGTCACTATTGGAGTATTAATTACTCATTAATTATTAAAATGTCACTACCTTTTTCCATATAATAAAATCATTACACTTATTTAAGTCATCTATCCTTTAGATATTACTATGCTCATCAATACTTGATCCTATCATAATTCTCCTCGTCATATTATTGTCCAATACATGCAACTTAATATCATTATAACTCAACTAGGTTCATCACTAGAACAACTAAGAACTATCATGTCCACATACTTCGTTTACAATAATCTCCTTGTGGGGACATAGCACATAATATCACAAGTATCACATAATTAATCAATAATATAGTTTCGGGATTAAAGTTAAGTTCTCGTATCTTTATCCACCTCAATTTCATGCCCGCAGGCCTAGACATGTTTTCTCCCATCAATTTTAAATTATGAAAATATAAAATAACACAATCTTCTTCTCATTAAACCTGACCTACCTGGACGCTAAGTTTTTGGAAGAATCAAGCTGCAACAAAGATGCTCTGTCCTTTCCTTTATGCCTTGGAATAATCAATCATCTAAAAATCAAGCAATTATAAGAGTAATTAAATAATTACTCTTCAAACAAATATCTTGGGGATTCAAACCCACTAATTCTGTCCTTAATTCAAGGGCTATATCATTCTCCAAGTTCAATTAATCGTTAATTAGCCCTTTCAAGCTTAACTCATCTCTATTAATGGAGTTTTTATGCTAAAGATATCTTTACGGATTCAAGGTTCCGAACCATCAAAATTCATAATCTAGTTTATGAAATTCATGCTAGGAATGTTTAATTAATAGTTTAGAATCATCTCTAGGTCATATTAAAAACACCCATGAGTATTCCCTAAAAGAATTCCACCATTAAAAGTCTTTTAAGGATTTCAAGATGTTAAAGAATTAAAAGACGAAGAAAATAATGAAAAAACTTACCTCAACGAAGGAATTTCACCTTAAGCTTTGAAAAATCACCTCTCTAGGGTTGGGGTATGAAATTTGGGGATTTTATACCTAATATACGACTGAATTTGATTTAAATATCATCAGAATTTACGCTACAGCGAAATTTCATTTCAGTCCGGAGAGTGCTCAGTAAAGCAATCATATCTTTTTACTCTGAATTTAGATTGAGAAATGGTTTGTTGTGTTGGAAAAAGGACTCAGTGATCTTTGATTTGGTAGGTATTCGGACCCCTAACTCCATTTGAAGTTGGCTCTAATAGAAACCCATATCAAAACTGTATCGGAAAAAAAGTTTTATACTTAACTTTGTGTTAGGAATATTGCACGACCTTAATTCATACCTAAAGAACTTTCACACTAAAGTGTTGATATTATCACTCATGAATAATTAAATTCATCGGGTTTGAGTCTATCTAGACTCATTCGAAGGCTAAAATCTTCGCTGAAAAGTTTGAGGTGACCTAATAAATAAAATATTGGCTATTTTGGACAGAAGTTAATATTATGGAATGAAAAATAAGAATTTTCATGAATTTATTACGAATAATTTAGTAACGACGAAATGGAGAATCTTCTATCTTCTCTCTTAAATAGAAAAAGCTTCACAAAACCAAAATCTAAGCAGGTAGATTGAGAGATTTGTTTAATTGTTTCTGTTATTCTACTTTCTACTATACTATAAAGGGGAATAAGCATACAGGACGTCGACATGCTTGCTCTGTTTCTTAAGGGTAGTTTGGTAATTCAACTGATTATATGTTGAATATTTGTCGGATCTATTGAAATGTTGTGGGCCACTTATTAAACTACAAATCAGACTACTTTGCTTAAATTCCTTCCATACCCCTTAAGCTAATTTTCTAAACCCATCTTTTTCAATCACACGTGGGCCTCAATTGCAGGCTTAAATTCATTTTAGTTGACCCTCTTTTTAAAAAAAAATTATTTTAGTTTACTTGTCCAATTTATAAAATCAAGACTATTTTACACAAATTCTTCTCATTCTACCCTTGATAATATTAAATATAACCACACTTTTCAAAATTTTTGAAAATAACATTTTATATTTTCAATTCAAACTTTATGAAGCTTTACTTTTTTTCTTCTTTTCAAGAGTACTACTAGTATTCCTGTAAGAAGATACCATGCACGACACCACTTCTTTTCAAGAGTACTTCACTACACCAATTTTCCATGCTTAATTAATTATTGAATCTTATAATGTTAAGAAGGGTAAAAAGGTAAAGTATACTCCTAATTATTGGATTTCTTAATGGGTGTGCCAAGTTTGAAAGGGCCATCTAATTCGAAACGGTGGGAGTAATTTTAATAGATGCGTGATTCACTTTTAATATGTAATGTAAATTTTTTATCAAAACAAGTATAATCCATTTAAATTACGTATAATACATCTATATTGTATGCATAATTAACTTTTAGTACATTGTGTAATACATCTATATTGTATGCAAATTCGTTTCTAACATATAATGCACATTTTTAACCAAAACTTCGTCGACATGCCTATTTAGCAGAGTTTCAATTTAAATTTTTTTATATTTTTCTTCATTTTAATTTATTTATCTTATTAAATTATATTAAAAATATTGCAAATGAAAATAATTAACTTATATATTTAGATAATTTCTATGTGAAAAGTAATATAAATACCAATCATTAACAACTGCAAATATTTAGAAAAAAAAAATAATTTACTCTCGATCTTATATGGGTGTCATAATAACAACTTAAAATATTTTTATATAAATTTCATTAATCTAAATATAATAATATATGCATAATTAAGAATCTATCAACTAAGCAAATGAAGGTTTTGATTAAATGATATAATTATGCATAACTTACACTCTTTTAAAATATGTTATATTTCAAAAAAAATACGTAAAAAAAAATAGAATAAATCACAATAATTAATAACTTAATTTAAAAGGTATAAAAAATTTGGTTGACTATCGAAATTATATCATTGCCACCTATATTTAATTAGAAGAAAAAATATTATAAATCACAATAATTAAAAATTTAAACTATTGAAAAAGATTATAAATTAGATCTTAAAGTATCATAAAGGTTGTGATTTATAATACTTTTTATTCTATTCCATTTAAGTGATACTGATATAATTTTGAGAGTCAACTAAATATTTTGTATCTTTTATATTTTTTAAGTTTTTAATTATGTAATTTATAATGCTTTTAGCATAATTTTTCAATAAGATATGAATACTCTCTCTGTCTCAATTAACATGGTACAGATAAAATTTTGATAGTATAATATGTTTTATCTCATTTTAAAGTAATATTACTTTATGTCTTCCTCTGTTCCATCATAATTGATGTGGTACTAATATAATATTGATAGTCAACCAAATATTTTATGTTGGCATATCATTTTGTGTTTGTTTTACTTTTTTATGAAATATTATTTATTTTTAATGCTTAGATGATCATAAAAATTAATTAGGGGTAATAATAAAATCACAATTGAAGCAGCGAAGCAGGCATATCTTAAATTATTTACAACAACTAATTAGAAGTGATATAACAAAATTACTATAAAAAAACTTGTGGAAAAAATTTAAATGGGTCTCATTAAGACATCAAGAGTTAATTTATTATTGAGAAAATACATCTTTTCTCCCCTGAACTTGTCCTCCAAACTCACTTTAGCACTTAAACTTAACTTCTATTTATTTACCCTCCTTAACATCTTTAAAGTGTATTTGTTTCACCCCTCAAAAATGAATACCACTCTCACAACGGAGAGTGGGTTACACACACGCCATGTCAGTGCCAAATCAGTGCCAAATCAGTGCCACATCAGTGCCAGGTCATTGCCATGTAAGAATTTAGGATTTTTTTTAAAAAAAATCGCCCACACATACTATTTTTATGTATTTTTGTTTTAAAAAGCAAAAAATATATATTTACACTTTATATATATATATATATATATATATATATATATATATATATATATATATATATATATATATATATATATATATATATACAACAACAACTACTACTACAAACCCAGTATATTCTCACATAGTGGGGTCTGGGGAGGGTATAGTGTACGCAGTCCATACCACTACCTCAAAATAGGTAGAGAGGCTGTTTCCGATAGACTCCCGGCTCATATATATATAACATATATATATATATATATATATATATATATATATATATTAAATAAAAAATTCAACCCCCTCCCCCCCAATCTCTTTCTCCATTCCAGCAACCCCCCACCCCAGCCCCCGCTCTTCTTCCCTTCCAGCCCCCCCACCCCACCCCCCGTTCTTTCTTCCCTTCCAGCACCCCCCCTCCACCCGCCATTCTTTTTCCCCTTTCAGCCCCACCCTTACCCCACCCTTCCAGCCCCCTACCCCCGCTCTTTCTTTCTTTCACCCCCCCACCCCCACCCTCTTCTTTCTTATTCAAATACAAAAATACTTTCATCAAGTTAAAATTAATTTTTTCAAATTGTCTTATTAACAAAAAAATCAAAAGTAAAAATCAAAAGAAATCTCATTGATGATAAGTGATTCAAAAACAAAATCATCAATTTAATTTAATTTTTATCTAAATTTTGAGGGAGTTGGATTGGAGGTTGAGATGGTGTTCAATGGAGAAAATTATTTAATAGTGTTTTCATGTTTGATCTTGGGTGGTGTTAATGGAGGAAAATGAAAAAAAAAAAATAAAGGAAAGTGTTGTTCTTTGGTGATGGTGTTAATGGAGGAAAGTGAAAAAAAATAAAGGAAAGTGTTGTTCTTGGGTGGTGTTGTTAATGGGGGAAAGTGAAAAAAAATTGAGGTTGTTAATGGAGGTTTGAGTGTTGTTGTTGATGATGATTTGAAGAAGAAAGAAGAAAAAGGTGTCCATTTTTTATTTTAATTTTAATTTTTTTAAAAAAATTATTATATTTTAAATATAAGATTATTGAAATTAATTTTTTTAAAAAATAAACGCGCCCCTTTTTAAAAAAAAAATGTCATGTCAGCTTTAGGAGTCAAACAAATACACTTTAAAAATGTTAAGGCGGGTAAATAAACGGAAGTTCAGTTTAAGTGCTAAAGTGAGTTTGGAGGACAAGTTCGGGGGGGGGGGGGGGGGGGGGGGGGGGGGGGAATGTCTTTTCTCTTTATTATTTTATGTCTAATTTATTTTTTTATTAAATATATTTTTTTTAATACTTATATGACATATAATAATTAATTAGAAGTGATATGGTAAAATTACGATTGAAGCAGCTGAAGCAGAAATCACAAAACATCAATAGTTAATTTATCATTTTATGTCTATTTTATCATTTTTTATGAAATATTATTATTTTTTGAATACTTAGATGACTTATAATTATTACAAGCAGGCATGTCGACCTTGTTCCTGGTTATCGCCACTTATTATTAAGTGAAAAAATTTATAATACTTTTAATGTGATTTCAAATAATATATGTTAGTTTCGTTGTCCAAACTTTTGTGGCATTGAGAGTTATATTTTTTTTAAAATTAAGTTTTTAATTACTCTGATTTGTAATACTTGTTCTTCTATTTCAATTTAAGTGGCACTGATATAATTTTGAGAGTTAGCTAAATATTTAATATCTTTTAAATTTTTGAATCGTTAATTATTATGATTTATAGTATTTTTTAGAAATATATAACAAATTAGATCAAATTTTTATAGCATTGATAGTCAGCTATATTTTAAAAATAATTTAAGCTTTGAATTATTGTGATTTATATATAAGTATTTGATATCAAATATAAACTGATGCATTCATCAAATAAATCAATTTCCAGTATACCTATGAAGCTAACCTTATTAATTACACTTTGAATTGACTACAAATATTTATGCAGTCATTTAATAATAGGTGTATTATCAAAAAATGATGAACTTATCTTAATTTCATAAACTATATAAGTAAATTGAAATAACAAATTTTAGTATGGAGGCCATCTAAAATAAAATGGAGGAAGTATATCACAAATTTCCAAGAAAAACTTATTTTCTTTTGAATTTTCATTTCTTTCTTCCTAATATCTCATGACTTTAATCCTGTAAGTATTAAAATTAACAATTTATTTTTAAAGTGAAGACTGGGATTTGTCCAACGATTATTACAAAAACCAGGTACTAAAAAAATTACTATAATATTATCAAGTCATTAAGGCCTTATTTATTTGCACTTAATGAAGGTCTGAATCTGAATGGTTCAGACTTCAGCCTATTAAGTGCATTTATCTATTTTTTTAAAAGAGCATCTTAACATATCTGAAAACATCTGAATGGATCAGATGTGAAAAGAAGTCTAAATAGCATTCAAACTCTTTTTAAAACATAATTCATAACTCTCTCATTTCATTATTTCCTCTCTCTTTTCAAGTTATCTCTCCCTCTCTTCACGTCTCTCTCTCTCTCTCTTCCTCTTCACTTGCTTTCCTTCTCTTTTAGGTATGATTCATCAAAATTTTTGGTAAATATTTTAGTTATCAATTCTTTATTTGCTAAAATCTAAATTTTTGCTTGCAATTTTTTGTTTTGATTATAAAATTTATAATTCTTTGGATAATAGAATCTTATGTGTGCCTGTTCATAACGTAACATTGAACTTACTAATGATATTTTCACTCACATTTCATGGTTAATAAATAAACATGTGTCCGTTCTTGTATTAATTAGTTATTCAAATACTTTAATATTTATGCATCTAAGTCAAAATTATATCTGATTAATCATTTTAGTTTGTTGGATTAGTTTAATTGACAGATTACTTTATGTTGAATTTAATTTTTTATAATTACATCATATCACAATAATTTTTAATCGATATATATTTTTTTAATAATTTAAATAATTCAATAATTATATTTAACATAATATATTTATCTTTAAATATTTTAATTATCACTCAAATAATAATTTTATTGTTTAATTTAATACTTTATGTAATATTTTTTTCATATAATATTTTATTACTTTTTAAATTTTAATTGCATAGTTATTACAAATAAATAATTACGTATATTCAAATGTTAAAAAACAAATAGTCTTAATCATTCAGTATTCAAATCTAGATACAACATCTTAATCATTGAGATATCCATTTAGATTCAGAAGTCTTAATCTTAAAAAAAAAAACAAATCCACCCTAAGTCAATCATATATTTGGTAGAAATCGGAATAAGAATGAAAACAGATGGAAATAAAATTGTTGAACTAGGATGTTGTAAAGTTGTTGGGAGCTTGAGGTTTGTCAGAGTAAATAAATAGCAAATTGTGGAAAATTTTACAATGGTTGGGACACAACCAACTATAGTTGTGGGAGGACACCGCATATTTGCGACAAGTGTCTCTGTAGGGACCTTTTTGTCAGCACACCCTTTCACTTTATTTTCCTCCATCAGCTCCTCTTCTCTGTTTTTTTTTTTCGTGTCTCCAAACTCTTCTTCCTCTTCTTTATTTTAATTCTTTTTTTTTTTGTATTACTACTTTTCACAAATATTAAATAGGTAAATGGATGAATTAACATTAATCTGGGATTACGCCTATTTTTTTTTAAGGATAAATTACATAAATCCCAAACTTAGGAGATTATATTACCTAATATTCCTTACTTTTTTAAAATTTACATAAAATCTCAATTTTCAACTTTACTCTTGATGCATTTCAACAAAACCCCGTATTCTATTTTTATTAAATCATTAACTCATTCAAGCTATTTATTTCTTCAAATATTTCTTTCCCTAAAATATCTCCCTTATTATCAACAATTAACTCATCTTTCTTCCTGATTTTTTCTCCTCCATTAACGCTTAAATCATCTCTCTCCTGATTTTTTCTCCTCCATAAATGCATGAATTTTTTTTCCTCTACTGAAACCTCTCCATTTTTTTTTTTTTGAAAAAAATCTGTTGATAAATATATAAATTTATTAGTTATTCATACATGTTTATTTCTTTTAATGGTGATTCATATGAATGATAAATATGATATCATTATATGGATATTATGGCGATTCATACGATAGATACATTTTGTATGATATTAATGAGTGATACATATTGTATTATGGTGATTAATATAGTAGATACAATTATTTATTTTAATTATTGGGTGATTCATATGACACTACTGAGTGATATATATATATATATGATATTATGGTGATTCATATGGTAGATACAATTATTTATTTTAATTATTGGGTGATTCATAATGAAAGGAAATGGTGTAGTCAGTGTAGGAAACAAAAGTAATAATATTTTTTTTAAAAAAAAGACTAAAAGCAGAATAGAATTAGAATTGTTATCTTTGTGAAACACAAAATCCTTAACTACATAAAACGAAAGACGGAAAAAGAGAAACATAATAAAAACACCTAAATTAAATCTAAAAAAAGAGAAAAATTAAATATCTTTCCTTAAATAAAAAAATATAATGAATAAAAGAGAATCTATTATTTCCTTAAATAAATATCTTTGTCAGTTTCAAATGTATCATTTTTTTATATGTATCACCATTTCAAAAATCGAGATAAAATGTAATTAACAAAATAATCGAGATTTTATGTAATATCACTTAAAGATTCCGAGATTTATGTAAGTTACCCTTTTTTAAAGTATTTTCTGTTATATTTAAAAGATGTGACTTTATAACTTAAGATTTCTATTCATTGAGTTAATTCTTTAAATGACCATTCAACTTAGCGAAATTACCTAATCATTTTTGAATTTTTGCACCTTAAAATCTTCTTTAAGTCCTTACAAAAACATAATCAATCTCATTTTTAATTATTACAAGGACAAAATATTAAAATAGACTTAATAAAAAATAATTAAATAACTTTTAATATTTTTGTTCTATCAAGTCACTCTTTATTTCATAATCCCTCTCTTGTTTAAGAAATACAATTTGACTTTTTTACCCTTAATAATATATTCATTTGTATAGTATATTATATAAATACCTTTTAAAAAATTTTAAAAATAATTTTTATGTGTTAATTTAAAATTGGATGGCTTTTTATATGATAAATAAATAAAAGAGTGATTTATGTGTGATAAATTTGATAGTTAAATAGATTTTATATATACAAAAGATTTTTTATGATAACTCAAAGTTGAATAACCACATGTAAAATTATTTAAAAATTCTTCAAATTAAATATCTAGTATTTCAATCGTTAAATCTTAATATTCACCTACAACTGTCGAAAAATTCAACCACCCAATGGATGATAATTTTTTACTCTATATTTTTATTTCTTTTTTATTTTTCATTTAGTTACTACAAATAATTAAAAAAAGATCAAGGTTGACATTACTATTTTGTCACCCTGATTTATCTGTTTTATTTGATTTTGTGAAATTAAATATCATTTATAAACAAATTTAAAAATAAAAAGTATGACATGCTCATTAAAAAAGAGGTGAAGTGAGAATAATAATAATAATAACATACATGGACCCATAATATGCACTTGTCAATTAGTGAGAACCTCATACAAATATGACAAGGCGCACCTCACCCACCATAAATTTTTCCGGAAATTGTAATGTAGAACCCACAATTTGTACTACTCCAAAGTTGTTGTGAAAACTGCAATAGCTGTCGTGGACCCACATATAAAAGATATTATTCCAATTCATGGGCAAATTAGTCAATGCCACACTTTTCTTTTCTATTTCTTTTCTATTATATAGAAGAGGTCAACCACCTCCTCTAATTACCAAAAAAATCAACTACTTCCATTTAATTACATATCATACTCCAATATATAATAATTTCATTATTTCATCATAATAGTTTAAATATTTAATATATTCTATTAATTTATATTAATTAATTATAACTACATATTGAAAGTAAATTTTTTTATTTATTTAATTGTCTATCATGTTCAAAACTAATTTATTACCACAAATCACAATAATTAATAATTTAAAATATTTAAAAGACATACAAAAATTTTATTGGCTCTAACAAAAAAAAAAAATCCTCTACTCCAACTTAATTACATACTATACCTCAATATATAATAATTCAACTGTTTCAACATAATAATTTAAATATTTAATATATTCTATTAATTTGTATTAATTAACTATAACTACATATTGGAAGTAAAAATTTTTATTTATTTAATTAGCTATCATGTTCAAAACTAATTTGTTACCACAAATCACAATAATTTGTTATCACATATAGAAATTTTATTGACTCTCATTATTTTAGCAATGTCACATAAATTGAGATAAAAAAAAGTACTGCAAATTATAATAATTAACAATTTAAAATATTTAAAAGATATATAAAAATTTTAGTTGACTCTCAAAATTGTATCGAAGCCACATAAATTGTGACTCAAAGAGTAAATATATTATTTGATAACTACGTAAAAATTATTATAAATCACAATAATTAACAAGTTAAAATACTTTTTTAAAAATAGATAAAAGTTCTATTCAACTCTCAAAATTTTATCGGTGTAGCATAAATCATGACAAAATAAAAAATTATCATAATTAATTGCAACTAAATATTTAAAGTAAATCAATTTTATTATTTTAATTGACTTTTATATAGAAAATAGATCTTTTTATTTATTTATTTATTTATTTTAGTAAATAGAAATTTTAAAATTATTTTTTTCTTATATAGAAATACTAATATTTAAACTTAACTTTAAATTTTTAAAGAAAAAAATTAATAAATTTAATTTAATAAAATAAATTTCTAATGAATATTTTCTTAGAATTTGTGTTGGGTCAATATGTATCAAGTTAAAAATAAAAATAAAAAATATATATTAAAATTTTATTATTGTTAAAGATAAATATAATGCACTATCCAATAATGTTTAATAATACAATATTTTGCATATGCAAATATAACAACCCATATTTAATTAATATACTATTTTGGTGAATTATAGATGATTACTATTGGATAAAATTATATTAATTTTTATAGTAATAACTTAATCAGTCACTCTTAATTAATTATTATGAGTCATCTATGTATTAAGAAAATAAATAATATTTCATGAAAAATAAAATAGACATAAAATGCGAAATTAATTCTTAATGTTTTAAATTAAATTTTCGTCTTTTGAACGATGATTTTACTATATCACTCCTTATTATGAGTCATTTATGTATTAGAAAAATAAGAATAACAAAATGATATGTCAACATAAAATATTTGATTTACTATCAAAATTATATTAGTGCCACATAAATTGGGACGGGACAGAAGAAGATAGAAAACATCATATATCATTTGAAAATGAAATAAAAAGTACTGTAAATAATTTTTAAAAAATGACTAATTTGCTTCATTTGCTTCAGTCGTGATTTTACTATATTACCCCTAATTAATTATTATGGTTATTTAAGCATTGTGCAACATAAGTTGATATAGAAAAAATATTATAAATCACAATGATAAAAAATTTAAATTATCTAAATAATATAATTGGCTATTGTCGACACAAAACTCTGGACAAGGAGAGTAACATATATTATTCAAAAATTACATAAAAATTATTATAAATTACAATTGTAAACAACTTAAAATATCTAAAAAAAATAATATGTTATATATTTCAAAAAAAAAATATGAAAAATACTAGAAATCACAATAATCAACAACTTAAAAAATTTAAAAGATATAAAATATTTGGTCGGATCTTGAAATTATATTAGTGTCACTGAAATTGGAATAGAAGAAAAGTATTATAAATCACAATAATTAAAAACTTAAATTATTTTTAAAATATAATTGACTATCAATGCCACAAAAATTTTGACAAGAAAAGTAACGTATATTAATTTGAAAAGTACATGAAAAATATTATAAATTACAATAGTTAAAAACTTAAATTATCTAAATACATATTAAAATAACATATGTTGAACTCAAGCTAGATTCCGGATGAATCCTAGAAAACATATGCAATCCTTTTATTAAAATTTTTATTTAAATATATCAAGATTGAAAAGACAAATAAATATTTTAATATTGGGCCCGTGCTGACAAGGGTCATGCTTGTCTAGTTAATTAACAAAGCAGCTACAGTGGTACTTATTAGCAGCTAATTGAGTAGAATTCAACATTGTTGTCAAGTCCAATTCAACGTAGTGAACAAATAAACGTGCTTTGTTAGGTTGATATACACAATCAAAATATCTTTTTTATAAAAGAAAAGACATACAATACTCTCTCAACTTGTTCGACTTTTTCAAAAAGATACTTAAACTATACAGGTGACCTATTATCCCACGAAACTAACCTAAATCATTAAAAATACACCCTTTTGACTTAAATTTTGCCTCTGCGTGTAGACACGCATGGCAACCACGTAGGTCCGCCCCTATTTAATTTAATAACGTTCTAATAATGTTAATTTAATAACATTTTAATTACGTTAATTTGATAATGTTAATTTAATATACTACTACTATCCTTAATAACATTAATTTAATAACGTTTTATTAAAACTATAATTTATTTATTATTAGTATAGTTTCATCTTTAATTTAATATTTAAATAAATAATATTTAGATATATTATATAACTTAAATTTGTCCTCTGTTTTTTAATATATATAAATACCCGCTCGATTTTTTCATATGAGGCTGACCCGCCTAATTAATAAATCTTCAATGTTGCTCTTTTTCCGCAATGACAAAAGAAATTAGATGTCATTTTCATCTTTGAGCCGAAAATAATAAAAAAATAATAATGAAGAGTCATTTAAAGATCATATTTGTGTAGTTTTGAATAGTTAAAGGTCATATTTGTGCACTGTCAAAGTTTAAGGTCATATTTATGTATTATGCCCTTAGATTTTAAGCTGGACGCGCCCAGTTTTGCGTGTTGAACACGCGTTTTGCCACGTAGGATTGAAGGTCATATTTGTGCAGTTTTGAATAGTTAAAGGTCATATTTGTGCACTGTCAAAATTTAAGGTCAAATTTATAATTTGATGTCAAGTTTAGGGTCATTTTTATGTATTAACTCTATAAAATTAAAAGGAAAACTTTATTCAAAAATATAAATCATGAAATTAAATGTATTTAACACGTGGCAGACAATGATTGGTGCGTGAATTCATTCTCTTTCTTGTGATTGAAATTCAACGAAAAATAGTGTATTTACAACGATTTAGGTAAGTTTTGTGAGGTAATAGGTCGCCCGTATAGTTTAGGTGTCTTTTTGAAGAAGTCGGACAAGTTAGGGGGTAATTTATGTCTTTTCTCTTTTAATAATGGGCATAATACATAAATATGACCCTAAACTTGACACCAAATTATAACTTGACCTTAAACTTTGATAGTGCCCAAATAAGACCTTTAACTATTTCAAACCTGAACAAATAAGACCTTCGATTTTGCAACCCCATGCGTGAGTTTCACTCGCGCCTACGTGGAAAGTTTATCTAATTACACTGTGCCACGTCGTTAAAAGGGCAGACTTGGAGGGAGGTCATATTTGTGCAGTTTTGAATAGTTAAAGGTCATATTTGTGCACTGTCAAAGTTTTTCTTTTTGTGTTAAAACGACGTCGTTTTTATTATTATTATTATTATTATTATTATTATTATTTATTTCTATAGCAGCAACACCTAACTTTTTTTTATTAGAAAAAAAAATCTCTAGCAGGGATGGAACCCGTGCAGTAGGCTGAAGGAAGCGCCCAAGAAGAGAAAATAACACCACTGGGCTATCTGAGTGTCTTGTTTCATGTGGTTTAACATTAATATACGTACATAAATATAGATTTTCTACCTTATATATACAACGTAATTTTTTTACCCAGGGGGTTTGGGTGAACCCCATGGCAACCACGTAGATCCGTCCCTGTGTTAATTTAATAATGTTTTGATAACGTTAATTTAATACTAACATTTTAATAACGTTAATTCAATATACTACTACTATCTTTAATAACGTTTTATTAAAGCTAATATTTTTTTTATTATGTGTAGTTTCATCTTTAATTTAATATTTAAATAAATTACATTTAGATATATTATATAACATAAATTCGCCCTTTGCTTTATAATATATATACATACCTGCGTGATTTTTTCGTATGAGGCTGACCCACCTAATTAATAAATCTTTAATATTGTTCTTTTTCCGCAATGACAAAAGAAATTAGATCCCATTTTCATCTTTGAGCTGAAAATAATGAAAATATAATAGTGAAAAGTCATTTAAAGGTCATATTTGTGCAATTTGGAATAGTTAAAGGTCATATTTGTGCACTGTCAAAGTTATAATTTGGTGTCAAGTTTAGGGTCATATTTATGTATTATGCCCTTAGATTTTAAGCTGGACGCACCCAGTTTTGCATGTTGAACACGCGTTTTGCCACATAGGATCGGAGGTCATATTTGTGCAGTTTTGAATAGTTAAAGGTCCTATTTGTGCACTGTCAAAGTTTGAGGTCAAAGTTATAATTTAGTGTCAAGTTTAGGGTCATATTTATGTATTATGCCTTAATAATAACATACATCTTTACCACAACATGTTATAATAATGATCGAATTCATCTATTTTAATTTCATGTTTAATAAAATTAAAACGAATAATATTGCACCAAAAACTTATAAGTCAAATATATATTTGGTAATAGGGTTGGGCATAAAATACCAAAAATCAAATTACCGAACCGAACCAAAAAAATTGATAATTGATATTCGGTAATTTGGTATTTGATATGGTATTTGGGAGTAAAATTTTAATATTTTGATATTCGGGATTGAATTTGGTACAAGATATTAATACCGTTTAGTATTCGGTATTTACCGAATATCGAATTTTGTGTGTGTGTATGTATATATATATAATACGATAGTCTAACCAACTAAATAGACAATAGTATTAGTCATCCCAAAAAATTTCTTGGACCTTGGTAATATATTCATAAAAAACAACAAAAGGAATACTAAATAGGGTTTCTATTAAAATATACTCTTTGAAGTTTAAACATACATTTGCACATCTCCAACTTTAATATGATATTACCAAACACCGTACCGAACCAAAGTTTAATTTACCAATTATTGAATTACCGAATCGAAGTTTATAAGTATGGTATGTGATATCTACATTCAAATACCGATTATCGAATTACCGAACCCGAACTTTGAAAATATACCAAACCAAATACTGAACGCCCACCCATATTTGGTAATATCCACCTAGACCTGTCAACTGGGTCAGTGCGATTCAAACCGGTACCGGCCCATTAAATATTATTGGTCTGTGGACCGGGTCGGTCCGGGCCCCGTTCTTAATGGGTCAGGCCGATCCCCACAATATAAAATCTCCAAATGGTTCGTGGCCAGCCCACATATTGTAGAACTGATTTTAACCGGTATAGACTGATTCAGCCACTTCCAGTTTGAGAAATGGGCCAATTATTGGTCCTTTATGTAAAAAAGAAAAATTAAATTCGAATTTACAAGTTTTTTTCAATATATACTATATACACACACTTATATACATTTAAATATGTTAAACAATAAACATATAACATATATACATCACATATTATACTACTTTAGAAAATATATACACATGTATACATTAAATATATACTACTTTAGAGTTTAGACTTTAGTCTATAAAAAATATATACACATATATACATACAATATAATATATATATACTACTTAATAAACTACATGAAACAATGCACATACAACATATATACATTACATATATACTACTTTAAACGTTTGTCTATAGAAAATATATACACATATATACATACAGTATAATATATATATAGTACTTAAAATACTACTTGAAACAATATACATACAACATATGTACATTACATATATACTACTTGTCTACTTTAGAAAAGATATACACATGTATATATTATATATATGCTACTTTAGTCTATAGAAAATATATACACATATATATACAATATAATATATATACTACTTAAAACACTGCATGAAACAATATGCATACAACATATATACATTACATATATACCACTTTAGAAAACATATACACATGTATAGATTATATATATACTACTTTAGTGTATAGAAAATATATACGCATATATATACAATATTGTTGTAATATAAAGACCGAATAATAAAACTTTTTACAAGGAAAGAAAAGAGAAATAAAAAGAGATTTAAGTATATATAAGCAAGAGAATAAGATGAGTAACTTCATAGTAGTGTTTTATTGATTGTATCTATATTTTTACATATGAAATAGAGGGGATATATATAGGCATTATATGCCTTGGAGGCATGGGCAAACTTACAGTAAGTGATCCAACGTGGCAAATCACTTGTTTCACAACAAAGTAAGTGATGAGCAACCACTTACTTGTTCAAAGTAAGTGATGGGCAACCACTTGTTCACAACACTCCCCCTTGGATGCCCGTGTACAAGAAAGAAAAATTAAAAAGAATAACATGTACATAGTTGTTTGTAATACACTTTGTTTGCTACCTCATTAAAAATCTTACTAGGAAAAATTCAATGGGATAAAACCTTGATTAAAGAAAAAAGAGTGCAGTGTGTATTTACTTACCCTGATAAAAACATCACTTAATTTCTAGGAGACGATGCATCCCAATCTTGTATCTCAACTTCTCAAGGGTTGATGTTGGCAATTCTTTAGTGAACATATCTGCTAGATTATCGTTTGAACGAACTTGTTGAACATCTATTTCACCCGTCTTTTGAAGATCATGAGTAAAAAATAATTTTAGTGAAATGTGCTTTGTCCTGTCTCCTTTGATGTATCATCCTCTTAATTGAGCTATGCATGCGGCATTGTCTTCATACAATATTATTGAAATATCTTTTTCAAAGTAAGGCCATATGTTTTCTAGATGTGTTGAGTTATTGACCTCAACTAGACGCATTCTCGACTTGCTTTATGAATAACTATTATCTCTGCATGATTTGAAGATGTAGCAATCATGGTTTGTTTTGTTGAATGCCATGATATTGTTGTACCTTCACATGTAAACAAATAACCTGTCTGAGATCGACCTTTATGTGGGTCAGATAAATATTCTCCATCTGCATAACCAATTAATTGTGAATCAGACTCATTTGAATAAAATAGTCCCATATCAATAGTTCCTCAGAGGTATCTGAATATATGCTTAATACTATTCCAATGTCTTTGTGGTGGGAAAGAATTAAATCTTGCTAATAAATTTACAGCAAAAGATATATCTGGTCGTGAATTACTAGCAAGATACATTAATGCCTCAATTGCACTAAGCTATGGTATTTCAGCACCAACAAGTTCTTCATCATTTTCATGAGGTCGAAATTGATCTTTACTAATATTTAGTGATCGCACAACTATCGGGGTACTTAATGAATGTGCTTTATCTATATAAAATCTCTTTAAAACATTTTCAGTATATGTGGATTGATGGACAAAGATTCCTTTCGTAAAATGTTCAATTTGTAGACCAAGACAAAATTTTGTCTTTTCGAGGTCTTTCATTTCAAATTCCCTTTTCAAATATTTTACTATCTTTGGAAGCTTTTTAGGAGTTCCAATGATATCCAAGTCATCAACATATACAACTATCATGACAAATTCAGATCCAGACCTTAAGATAAAGACACAAGAACAGATTGGATCATTTTTATAACCTTCTTTTAATAGGGATTCGCTAAGGCGGTTATACCACATGCGGCTTCATTGTTTTAATTCGTATAAGAATTTCTGAAGCTTCATTGAACAATTTCCTTAAGAATTTTTATACGCATCAGGCATTTTGAATCCTTCAGGAATTTTCATATAAATATCACTGTCTAATGAGTCATATAAATATGTCGTGACAACGCCCATCATATGCATATCAAGTTTTTCACGAATTGCCAAATTGATGAGATACCTGAAGGTGATTGTTTCCACCACGGGAGAATATGTCTCCATATAATCAATGCCAGGTCTTTGCAAAAATTCCTGTGCCACAAGTCGTGCTTTATATCTTACGACTTTATTTTTCGCATTTCGTTTTCGCACAAAAACTCATTTGTACCCCACTGGCTTTATACCTTCAGGTGTTTGGACTATATGTCCAAAAACTTTGCGTTTTTCAAGTGAAGCCAATTCAATTTTGATTGCATCTTTCCATTTTTGCTAATCATTACTCTGTCTATATTCTTCGGCAGATTTTGGATCAAGATCCTCATTTTGTTGCATTATTTTATTAGCGGCATTATAAGCAAAAATATTATCGACAATTATATTATTTCAATTCCAAATTTTTCTTGATGAGACATAACTGACTGGGATCTCTTTATTTTTATTATTTTTAGGTACCTAAACCTCTTCTGAGGTTTTATCAATTGTTATGTCTTGTTGCTCTTCTTGAGCAGCTTCCTACATATGACGATTATTTTAATCATTTGCCCCTCTTCTATTTCGAGGATTTTTATCTTTGAAACCAATTGGTCTACCACATTTTAAGTGTGGTTTAGACTCATTTGCATTAGTCAGTTGTCCTACTGGGAAATTAACTCGTATTGGAGCATTAGCAGCTGAAATGTGAGATTTTGTAACTCTTGATAGGTCAGTGAATGCATCTGACAGTTGATTCGTACTATTTTGCAAATGAATTATTCTTTGAACTTCTAATTCACATTTATTTGTACGAGGATCAAAGTGAGATAATGATAATGCATTTCAGTCTATTTTCTTTTTCAACTGTTTATTTTCTCCCCCTAATTTTGAATATATTATTTCATCAAAATGACAATCAACAAATCTTGCCGTAAATAAATCTCCAGTCATAGGTTCCAAATATTTTATAATAGAAGGAGATTCATATCCAACATATATCCCCAATCTTCTTTGGGGACCTATTTTTATGCGCTGTGGTAGAGCAATTGGAACATATATCGCACATTCAAAAAAATTTAAATGGAAAATAATCGACTTTTGACCAAAAATCAACTGTAATAGGGAGACTTTATGATAACTTGTGGGCCTTATCTGCACAAGAGCTGTTGCATGTAAAGTAACATGACCCTATATCGAAATGAGAAGTTTTGTTCTCATAAGCATTGGTCTAGCGATTAATTGGAGGCGTTTAATCAATGATTCTGCTAGACCATTTTGAGTATGAACATGGGCAATCGGATGTTCAATTGTTATTCTAGTTGATGTACAATAATCATTAAAAGCCGGGGATGTAAAACTCACCAACATTATCAAGATGAATTGTCTTTATTGTATAATCTAAAAATTGTGCTCTTAACTTTATTATTTGAGCAAGTAATCTCGCAAAATGTCAAATAATAAACATACATGTGACTATCTTGTAGATGCATCTATTAAACCCATATAATACTTAAATGGTCAACATGGAGGGTGAATGGGCCTACATATATCACCCTGTATACGTTTCAGAAATACAGAAAATTCAATTCCCACTTTAATTGTTGATGGTCTAGTAATTAATTTGCCTTGAGAACATGCAATACAAGAGAATTCTTCAAATTGAAGAATCTTCTGGTTCTTCAATGAGTGTCCATATGAATTCTCAATTATTTTTCACATCATATTAGAACAGAGATGGCTCAACCGGTAATGCCAAATAATAAAATTATTTGAATTAGTAAACTTCTGATTTACTATGACATGTCTTTCAACAGTGCTAATACTTATGCAGTATAAGCTGGAAGAAAGAGCGAATAATTTTTCAAGTATATATTTATTACCCGATATTATTGTAGTAATATAAAGATATTCAATCTTTTCATCATTTGTAGTCTCAATATGATAGCCATTTTGGTGAATGTCTTTGAAACTTAATAAGTTTCTCTGAGACTTACTACAATATAGTGCTTCATCAATTATCAAATATGTTCCTCCGGTAAGTAATAAGTTAGCTTTTTTGGACCCTTCAATTAAGCTTGCACTACCAGATATAGTATTAACATTTGCTTTATTCATCACCAAATAAGAGAAATATTTCTTATCTTTTAAAATAGTATGTGTGGTAGCACTATCTATAAGACGTATATCATCGTAACTGATTTTGGATCCTATTGATGATTGGGGAATTTTCATATTCTTCAAAAAAATATCAATAAAAAATTTGAAAAAAGCTATAATAAGAAATTGCGTTAGAAATGTAGAAATTAGAGATGCATAGTACTTTAATAAAATAGAAAAACATAATTGCAAACGAAAGAAAAATATAACTTCCTTTACAACTTATTCTCCAATAAGGTAATCAGTTCTTCAATCAATATCTTCATAGAAATCTTTAGCTCTCAAATGAGTAATATATGAGAGGCCCTTAAAGTGATCACATTTGTAAGCAATGTTTGCCTCAATATCATTATATGTATTTGATGGAGCTTCTTCATCATCATCACCTCGAAAGGTCAAGTGCGCTTTCACATCATTTTCTTTTCTTTTAAGGAAAGCTTGATAAAGTTTGATAAAATGATCAGGCGTACGACAAACACGTTCCCAATGACCTTTCATCCCACATCGGTGACAAATATTAACTTTACCCTTTGAAGGATTATTTTGAGAACCTTTATTGTTCTCATGTTTATTTTCACCATTATGATAATAATTATTTCGTCCTCTGCCATGTCATCGCCCACGTCCACGACCGCGATAACAGTTTTGCCTTATTTCAGGCTGATTATGCGCTGCTACAACATTCACTTCAGGGATGGAGCAGATCCAGTGGGACAAGTTTCATGATTTTTCATTAACAAAGTATTATTCTGCTCTGTCATAAGTAGGAATGTAATCAATTCAAAATATTTATTAATCCTTTTTCACGATATTGTTGTTGTACCAATACACTAGAAACATGAAAAGTGGAAAAAGTTTTCTCTAGTAAGTCCGCATCAGTGATGGTTTCTCCACATAATCTTAATATTGAACTTACTTTATAAATAGCTGAATTATACTCAACTATGGTTTTAAAATCTTGAAATCGAAGGTGTATCCAGTCATATTTAGCTTTCGATAATACCATTAATTTTAGGTGGAGATATCGGTCCTTCAAGTTGGTCCATAATTCAACTGGATCTTTCACAGTTAAATATTTTTTTTTAATCCTTCGTGGAGGTGATGACGAAGAAAAATCATAGCTTTTACTTTATCTTGACTTGATGTGTTATTTTCTTGTTTAATAGTATTCCCAAAACCTCTAGCGTCAAGGTGAATTTCAGCATCAAGGACCCATGATAAATAATTCTTTTCGGTAATGTCGAGTGCCACAAACTCAAGTTTTGATAAATTTGACATAGTGAAACTATCATAAAAAGATTAATAAGTTAGATATAATGATATTTTCAAAAATAAAATAACCATCTCAAATAAATTTATATAGAATCATATATTGTTAATAGATTATTATCAAAAGTTGGTTTCCTTTAGCAATTTATATTTTTTTTATGTGTGTTTAGAATTTGAAAATAAATAATTACATAATAAATACGTACCTTATAAGGGATCTTGTGCTGATAACGTGTTGTAATTTAAAGACCGGATAATAAAACTTATTACAAGGAAAGAAAAGAAAAATAGAAAGAGATTTAAGTATATGTGAGCAAGAAAATAAGATGAGTAACTTGGTAGTAGTATTTTATTGATTGTATCTATACTTTTGCATGTGAAGTAGGGGGGATATATATATATATAGGCATTATATGCCTTGGAGGAATGGGTAAACTTACGATAAGTGATCCAACGTGGGCAATCACTTACTTGTTTCACAACAAAGTAAGTGATGGGCAACCACTTGTCCACAACAAATATAATATATATATTACTTAAAATATTACTTGAAACAATATACATACAACATATATACATTACATATATACCACTTTAAAAACATACACACATGTATACATTATATATATACTACTTTAGTCTATAGAAAATATATACACACATATATACATACATATATATATATATACATACATATATATATATATACATACATACATATATATATATATATATATATATATATACTACTTAAAATACTACTTGAAACAATATACATACAGCATATATACATTACATATTTACTATTTTAGAATACATATACATATGTAAACATTAAATATATACTACTTTAAACTTTAGTCTATAGAAAATATATACACATATATGCATAAAATATAATATATATATTCTGCTTAAAATACTACTTGAAATAGTATTACATACAACACATATACATTACATATATATTACTCTAGAAAACATATACACATGTATACATTCATATATACTACTTTAGTCTATAGAAAATATATACTCATATATATAGAATATATATACTACTTAAAATACCACTTGAAAGTTGAAACATATATACATTACATGTTATAATACTTTAAAAAATATACACACATGTATACATACAATGTATACTACTAAATATAATAATACTTGAAGTCTTGAACATATATTCAAAAATTTACATACACTACTTAAAAGATGAACTTATATAGTATTTTTATATGTCAACATTAATTGTCTAAGTAATATTTTCTAACATTATTTTTATTTTTTCATTATATGTATATATGTTTGTTATGTTTATGACTTTGTGTAAAGTTTTATAGTGATATATTAAAAGTATTTAATTCAAATTAGACATTCAATTTAAATAAATAAAATATGTAAGGAGTGAATGAATCTTGTATTTTATTGATTGCAAAATGATCCAAAACTTATAAGTTACATGATTGAGAAATCTACAAATTTTGCATCATTTTTTCCAACTCATGCATGTTAATATTAACAGGAACTGCCATAGAAAAGTCAAAATCAACGGGGGCAAAATCATGCATTGAACTTGATCGTGCTGAGTTCTTTCCAATAACCTTTACCTTCACAAGTTTGAATTCATTTAAGCCTATTATAGGCTACAATTGAATCAAATTGATTCATGCACATACCTAGTACTAGTGGTTGTACTCACCCTACTTTTCTCCATCCTTCAGATGTAGATTTTCATGCGAGTGGATAGTGTGGACCTTGATTAATGTGATATTCTTTGACTTGAAATTGTGATTAACTCATACTTTTGGAGACTATCCTGACTTCCTCTATCATTTATATAAATGTCCTCTTTACTTTTTTTCAGAAGTGTTGCGGTTTTCAATATGACATTTTATATTAGAGTCACTCTTGTATTTATGCCAACTGATTCATAGGATTTTAGATTCCTTGTTTAGTTTCATTTAATTATTTTTTTTGTTGTTTTTGTCATTATGTTTGGGTTCTTTTAATGTTGCCTTTACTTCAAGTATACTAAGTTATTAGGTCATGCTTACGTATAATGGTTGGGTTAGGGTAGGTGTCATTCACAACCTCTGGGATCTTGAGTCGTTACCAAAGTCTCATTGAACTAGAATTCTCTAAAGGACTATAGGTCACTGAAACAAGATCTTTCATTGAAGAGGCATAGTCGACGCAAAAAAGGGTCGTTGATATGGTTGCACCAGACACAATTGAACCAACAAAAAAAAGGGCTGTCGATATGTTTTTTTTTCCCATCCATTGTCCGGTGCCCACATTGGAGCCCCGAATAATTCGGATCGCGCGTTGCAGGGCTCATTAAGGTGGCAACGCTCCCAACGACCCATCCGGTGTCGTTGATATGGTTGCATCAGACACGGTTGAACCAACAAACTCCAAAATAACTCCTAACTTGGTTTCAGCCCCCCCCCCCCCCTTCTTAAAAAAAAATCAACAGCGCAAATCTATCATAAAACACATGGGTCGATCTTGATCGAATAATGTGAGAAGTCAAACTCTTAATTTATGAAAAATTATAATTTCCCCGAAAGGTTCAAATGCCTCGTAAAGCGTCGGTAACCATATCAAACCTTCAATTAGGTCATGAATCACCCTTAGAAAACTAATAAAATCTCAAAACTCGAAAGTGACCAACTTTTGGATCCTAATGTTTTCTGCCATTTTATAGACAACTTTTGGCTCAATTAAAGGTTCATTTCTATCGAAAAAAAAAAGTTGCATCTCTATGAACCCTTTTGGATAGGCTGAAAAAAAATAGTTTTTAAAAACACTTTAAAAATTCTTTTGAAAGTACTGAAACTTATTTTAAAAATAAACAGTTATGTGTTTCGATAAAGTGTTAAAACTGAAAAAATTATAGATGTGCTTGGTAGACAATTGTTGTTAAGCACTTTCTTTTAGTCAAAATATCTGAAATACCCTTATAATTGTTAACAGTATATAAAGTTGATTACTATTAGATTTTTATTTTTAAAATAATTTAAATTAAAATTAATTTATATTTTAATTCAATTTTAGTATAAACTATTTAATACATTTATTTTTTAAAAATATTTTCATGAATGAATAAGTTATTTGTGCTTCATTTTTCTTCTTAAAATTGAACAAAAGAGATCCAAAAAGGAGTAAAATTTGTTGTTTCAGCTATATGAATTCGTTTTTCTTTATGAATTTTGCCACACTAATTAACCCATTTTTGTTTTACAATTTTTTTTCTTCTGAAAATTGAATAAAAAACATTCAAAAAGGAGCAAAAATTATTGTTTCAGCTAGATAGGTTTATTGATTTTCTATTTTTCTTCACAGAATTGAACAAAAGCCGTCCAAAAAGAAGCTGAATTGCTAACAACCCATTAAAATTTGTTGTTCAGTCGAATAAACTACCAAAAAAATAATTCTTCTCAATTACTCATAAACCCCACAGCATCAAATTGCTAGCAATCCATTAAAGAAAGAAATAAAGATACAAAATGAGAGAAAAATGTAAATCTAAAGAGAAAAACACAAGATTGATAAAAATAATATTGAAGCCTTAAAACATTTTTAAGTTACGAAATGGTTATATAAAATCACCTAATTTTATTTGATAGTGAATGATTGATGTTATTATTATGATATTCGTTAATATGAATTATTTTTAAAATAAAAATCCTTTAAATTATTTATATATGGTTCTTCTACTAGCTAGAGACCCTAATTTTTTTTATTTGCAGGAATTAATCGTCTTCTTTATGAATTATAATTTTTTCGACAATAATTTGGAGTAGAAGAAACTAACAGCTAACTTGAACTATTTTATCAAAAATAAATATTAATCCTAAAATGAATAAATATAGAATATTATTTTACTATTGAACTCCTACGTTTCCAAATAAATACAGTAATATTATTTTATTATTGAACTCCTAAGTTTCTAAATAAATACAGTACATATAAGCTTATTTCTAACAATTTTAATTACAATTTTTGGTGGACGTCGTTAGATTTAATATCGCAGTTAGAAGTTAAAAGAAGATTGTACTCACTAAGTTTTATAGTTGAAAGTTTATTGATATTTCGTATTGTTAACTAATAAGAATCATTTAAATTCAAAGTTCAAATTTAAAGGGACATTTTTGATCTTTTTTTCTCATCTTTTGAGTCACGGTTAGCAATTATTGATTTTTAAGAAAAATGCATAAAGTTCGATGATATTATTGGAACAAAAAAAAGATAAATGACTTTATTGGAATATTTACCTAAGTTGAGTGACAATATAAGGAATTTACTCAAATCATAGTTCCTCATAAACCCCACAAGCATCAAATTGCTAACAACTATTAAGAAAATCAAAATACAAAATAAAGAGAAAAATGCAAACCCGAAAAGAGAAACACAAAAATAGTAAAAGAGAACAAACATTTTAGGTTAAACATTTGGGTAATTTTGAAATATGTGAGATTTAGCAGGGATAAAAATATTTTTACTTGGTAAAACTAAAATGAGTTATAATTCAAAAATTAAAAAAATAGAGATGTAAAATACGGCAAACGGTGTTTCCAGTGGCGGACGAATGAGTAACGCGTAAGAAGTTGTTCTTGGGAGGAGAACAACAGCTGAAAACGGCTGCTAATACCCGTAGGTTGAGGAGCAAAAGGAGGAAGCCGTCCGAGGAGAGACTCACATCTGATTAGTTAATTGATAAGGCAATAGCTTACCAAACGATGATCAGTAGTTGGTTTGAGAGGATGATCAACTACACTAGGACTAATACTTTTGACTTTTGACTTTAAAAAAACAATTCTTTACTTTTTTGTAAAATTATCAAATACTTTAAAAAGTATAAAATGACTTAAAAATTATTTTGACCGAACATGTCAAATGCTGAAGTTATGAGGAATTTTGGTTTGAGCCATGAATTAGCTCATAAACTGCCCGCCCCATTGCACGGCGAACAGCAACCCATATGACAAATCCTCTGTTTCGAGGCTTTCGAAGAATTGCCTTACTTTCACTTCTCAAGCCTCTTTCCACAACTTCGTCTTCCTCTTTCAGGTAAAGCCAATACTCCTCCGTAAATTTCTGTGTCAGTTTTGTGGCTCAACTAAGTTTTTTTTTTTACTGTTATGTTTCATATATTTGTTAACTATTTTGAATTTATGATCAAAATTAAACTGCTTGTCTCTTGTTGAAATTGGGTTATCTTTTTTAATTTTGATTGTTCTATGTTCAATTTGGTTTTGATGATCTCGCACTATTGTCTCTATATATATATCCAGACCAATTCTTGGAAACCCAGAAAGTAGTTTTTTGCACTTGCCAAGGTTAATACCACAAAACCCATGTTGGGAATGGAGGAACTTTAGCCATGGAAAAGTGAATTTTGTGATAACAAGAGATGGGAAACCCAAGTTTGAGACACATGAAGTGGAAGCACCAAAGAAGGAGAAATGGAAGACTAAGAAGAAGCTGAAACTGCAAAGAAAGAGAGAGAAGAAGAAGAGAAAAGTTGCTAACAAGAGAGATCCCAGAAGGCTTGGTGTTAAGGGGAAGAAGAAGAAGCAGAAGTTTGACACTCCTGAAGAAAGAATTAAACACAAGATTGAGAATGTGAGCTAAAGAATTTTCTTTCTTATTTTTAAGAGCTCATGGTTGTTTTTTTGCCAATAATGCTATCGTTACTGTTCTTTTCTCCATTATTTTCAGCATGGATTCTTCATTAGTGTATTTCCTTTTCATATTATTTGTAGGGAATCTGTTGAGATTGAGCTAAGATGATGATGAACCTCCATTAATGGAGTGCGTTGAGCTCTCAGTTGTGAAAGAGAAGATATTGTGGAAACTGAAAACTGATTCTCATTGTAAAACAAGAGTCTATTTATACAGGAGGAGGAGCAATTAGGCAGTACAATTAACTACAGCTAACTAACTGATGTGTACAGAATTAACTAACTAACTGCTTGATTAATTAGTTCATTTAATTAATCTCAACAGAATCTATGTGTAATTTGGAAATATTTACGCCACTTAGACCATAGTTTGTGTATTAAACACATAATTTAACCCATATTTGTGTATAAACACCTTTTATACACTATATGTTCTTCCCACATATAATACAACAACAACATACCCATTATATTCCCACCAAGTGGGGTTTGGGGAGGGTAAGTGTACGCAGTCCATACCATTACCTCAACGTGAGATAGAGAGATAGAGAGGTTGTTTCCGATAGACCCCCGGCATTCTTCCCACGTATAATGTAGTAAGATATTGTATATTGGAATACATGATGTAAGCATTTTCAATAGTTGTATAATTTCGAAAATTTCCCTTACTTTTATATGCGGTTTCTTGGGCCGAGGGTCCTTCCGAAACAACCGATCTACCTTCACAGACACTACCCTCTCCATACCCCATTTGTGGGATTACACTGGGTAAGTTGTTGTTCTTATTGTTGTAATGCTACTGCTACTACTGAGGATTCATATATCCTCCTCCAACTTTCTTAAGATTGATGCATAGTTCTTGTTTTTTACAATTACCACTGCAACTATGACTCAGTCCCAAACTATTTGGTCTCAACTGTATGACTTCTTGGCATCTATCCCGTTCCGTTTGGACATATATGATTGTTGTCGTTATATTAGCTTAATAATCCATAATGGCATTAAGAATGAACTGAATTGAAGAACTTGGGCATGAGCTTCAACCAAGTTTCTTCAATTTGGTTGACAAGAAATCAGAAGCGGAAGTCGGAAGGAAGCTGGAGGAGAATGACAAAAAAGACATATTCATGTGTTTTCTGTTGTTATTGTTAAATTTGTTGAGGACCTTTTATATTACATCTTCTCATTTGGTACTCGGAAATTAAAGTGAGATTGGGTGAAAGCGTTATTGATCCTGAATTTGTCTTTTTCCTTCTCTTCTTGGCTGTGGTTGTTGGAGCTTAATCTAAGTAGTAATTGCAAAGAAGATCTATTTTGTCTACGGTTTCAGTTGTGGAATACTAAAGTAAGAAACGAGCCTTTGTGCTTACTAATTACTTTCAATTTTTGTGTTATCTGCTGAAAACTAGGTTAGAACAAGTACCTGTATGCTGCATGGTTGCTGTCTTACCGAGGCATTAATGCCATTACATAGTTAATGTTTTGTAGCTATCTTAACCTTTTCCTGGTTTAGGGATGTGAAGGATTCAGTTTGGTCACGCTATGTTCATGTTTATAGAAGCTAAGATTTGTTTTCTTCCCATTTTCCATTTGCTGCTATACAAAACCTAATGTAATTTCTTATTCTTACAAAAGTTGACATGTTTTGGCTTTGGGTCAGGCAAAAGTCAAAGAAGCCATGCTAATTGAGAGATTAAAGCGATATGAGGTTTCCAAAGTTCAAGGTCCTGAGGTTCAACCGCACTTTCTCACTGGTGAAGAACGATTCTATATCAAAAAGATGGCACAGAAAAAGTCTAATTATGTGCCAATTGGCCGAAGGGGAGTCTTTGGAGGTGTTATTCTTAATATGCATCTACATTGGAAAAGACATGAAACTGTCAAAGTCATATGCAAACCGTGCAAACCTGGTCAAATTCAAGAATATGCCGATGAAATTGCAAGACTGAGTGGTGGAATCCCAATTCAGATAGTTGCAAATGATACAATTGTTTTTTACCGAGGAAGGGAATATGTGCAGCCTGAAATTATGTATCCTATTGATACACTGTCGAAGAAGAGGGTAAGTTTGTTAGAGCTAATTTTCTATAATTACCTCGTAATTGCTTCTCGTGATGCATTCATGCAAAATTCACCTTTTCAAGTCTTTTGCATAGCCCTTCTACCATCAACTTCTAATCATCGTCACCAGCTTATTCTTCTTCGATTGATGTGTTGTTTTTAGTCTATTTGCGTGGATCCTTCATTTTGTTGATGGACTTATACCAAACATGTATGACATAGGTGTGGCTTGTGTGGATAATTTTACGTTTTTCTAAAAATATTATCAAAAAACTGCACGTACCCATAATAGATACATATATCTTATCCATATTTGTAGCCAAATCCATGTAACACAACTTATTATTGTTCTGGCTCATGGATGCGGTTGAGTTAATAACTAAGGAAGATCATTTGAAATCCACCTCAACCACCACTCTCCTACCCTTTTGTGACTTGTGTTATTCACTCAACATCACAAAAGAATCAGATCCTTCATTGCACCATATATACACCCGTAGCAGTTTGCAGTTCATCTTTTTTCATCAATGTTCTTTACTGATTCATTTATTATAAATTTACATGGAAAGTTGGGTTGGTTTCACCTGGAGTGTTAACAAAGTTATCTGTCACTTTGTATCCAAAAGAGCATAGTAATGATCTTATTTTGGGCAACTGGACTTCTGGATACTTAACCTACCTATTTTTTGCCCTCACTGTCTACTCACAGCCTTTATTAGTCTCATAATCTGTTTCTCACATGTTTAATGTTTCTTTTTTGGGAATCAGTTAACTACACTTAGGGGTCGTTTGGTGTGAGGTACTAAGGTAAATTATCCCGGGATAAAAAAATAGTTCTGGAATAAACTTTTTTATACATTGTTTAGTTGGCAATACTCGGGATAACTTATCCCGGAACTAATAATAATCCCGGGATAAGTTATACCACATATTTGGTGGTATAAGTTATCCCAAGTTAATTTATCCTTGGATAAAATTATAAATGACAAAAATACCCCTAACCCTTTTCTTTCCACTTTCTCATATATATATATATATATAAAACCTAGTTTAGGTGTACGCGCCTCGCGCGTGTACCTCACTATAATGAATTTAAACGCTACACTAAATACGATATTTATTCAAATAGTAAGAGAATTTATTTAATTAGATATATAGTAGTTGTAAATATCAAAGATACAAATGAGGTAGGTGTAAAATATATTGACAACCCCTTAAATTACGGTTGGTGCTTTAGAAAGAAAAAATAATCATAATATTTTATATGACTCAAAATTTTGATCATTAATTGTCTATATCATCATAATCATCACTCATCTTCAAGATACCTACAAAATTGAAAAAAAGAAAACTACGAAATCAATGCATCTAAGTAAATTAAATATTACAAAAATATATTTCTTTGACGTATCTTGGCGACCAAAAAAAAAAAGAAAATTCAAATCAAATAATAAAGAATCATTTAAGAACAAAAATAAATATATCTTGTTCCATATGTTCATATTAGATACTATTGTATTTTTCTAAAAGAATTCTCAATTTATAGAAGTTCAAAACTTTTTTCTTCAATAAAGAAATTATATAAATATGATTGATTTTTACTTTTTTCATTAATTATTTATCAATAATAGAATATTTTAAATTCCAAATAAACTAAACTAACACAAATAAGAGTGATTATTTTTAACCCTTTTTAGTTTTTGATAGACTTTTACTTTCCTTTTATTTAATACAAAATACAGTTCATTTTAAAAATAAATAAATATACGTAGTCCTAAAGAAGGGGGGGGGGGGGGGCCCAAGAATTCGATTTTAGTTGGGTTTGAAGTCCTAAAATTAATTAAATATTATTAGGTAAATAGTAAAAAGACGCTTTTATCTAAAGGACAATCTTTTAATGAAGGGCAAAAAATTCAAATCACTTTTTTAAGGGTCTTCACACTTTTAATATATTATAGATATAAATTATAAATATAGATATAGATTATAGATTTTATATATATATATATATATATATATATATTGCAGTAAAATTTATGCCGCTTCTGCTTGCTGCTGCTAGGCTCTTGATATCTACTAAATTGATATACTGAATCATGGACTCAACACACCAGCTAAGATAGGCGATGAAAACCAATGGCCATAGTTACGGATGGGAAAAAGAGAAAAAAAAATATATATAAATACAAACAATATATTGATGGGAAAAGAGACATGAATTTCTAGCTATGTAAAAGAGACATATGAATTTCTAATTTGATGGGAAAAAAAAACCATATAAATACAAACAAAAACCATATAAATACAAACATAAAAATAATTAACTAAAGTGAGGGTTATTTTTGTAAACAAACAATATATTTTTACAAACAATGCACTATATATTATTTTTAGTACCACAAACCAAACAACCACTAAAAAATAATACCAGCATAACTTATCCCAGCACAACTAATCCTAGCATAACTTATCCCAGCATAACTAATCCCGGTATAACTTGTTTTCAAACCAAACGACACCTTAAGGTATAAGGATTTGGCTTTTAATACTTTTTGACTCTGTCATATTTACCTACATCTTTGTTTATCTATTTTTGCATCAAACATGGTATGCATTAATAGTCAATTCCCTTTCTTCAGGCTTTGGAAAAATCCAAATATGAGCAATCGCTAGAGTCTGTGCGACGTTTCATTGCCATTGCTGAGAAGGAACTTGAACTCTACTATAGACATGCTGCCTTATATGATGACCCAAATAATCGGAGTTCTTACTCCATCCTTGATGATTTAAGAAGCACAAGTGCAAAGCAAAATGGCAAAATAGGAGAGGAGAACTATTCATCAAGTGAATCTATTGCCTCGGATCTTGAGTTGTCTCAAATTGATGATTATTGTTTTGATGACAAACAATCTTTAACCGAATCTGAGTTTGAGGATACTGACGAATCAAGTAGTGATGACTTGGATTCTGGAGAGGGACACTAGTAATTGTTCAGGTAGCATACAGGGAAATTTTTGAAATTGAGACCTGAAATGATGTGGTTTTAATTCTTGGTCTTATAATTGAGGGATCGGAATAGAGTAGGCGTTTTTCAATTCTAAATCTTTTGTTTGGTTATCCTGAAATTGGCACAAAAATTATAATTCGATCTTTAATTTGTATTGGCCCAATTTCATGATCTTATTCTATCGCTTAGGTAAAAATTTCTGATTCTTATTTATATTTGCCTTCTTCAATTGATTTGCTAGTATGGACTTACTAGACTCTAACCAGAACGATTGCTGATGAGATTATCTAGGGGTTCCTCCCCTTGTGTTGACAACAAGCTGACCTGATTGGCTGAGTGTTGATGTTTGTAACTTGACTGTAGAATTTTACTTTTTATATCTTCGATATCTTTTGATGTCATCTTCAAAGCTTGTGCAAAATCTTCATGGGCAAATCGTGATTACTGATTTGATTTCAATGGCACATGCTTCATTCACACGGAACTACAATAAAGGGCATTCGGGTTGGTTGAAGAGAAGGGCCAGATATTTTCCCGGTAAGTATTTTCTGTGTAAATATATATGTATATTTGCACCTTACCTTTTGCTGACGCTTGGTCCAAACTTAGAATTGGTTCTGCAATGTGTTTCATTTTCGTTTTTTTAAAACCTGCGTTTTATCCCATGCACGAAGTCATTTTTTGTCCTTGATTACTTTGTTTAGAGAACCACTATTCTGGAACTCCCACTTGAGATTCTTTCCACTAACTTTTGCCTTGAATTTCAAAATTTCATATTGACAAATTCAAATTTGGTTTTGTCAGTAAGCTTGATGTGCCTGATCACCTCATGTATGCTTTCTGACAAATTTAAGCCCTTAAGTAGCTTGATTTCCAGAATAGTGCTTTTTGAGCTACTCGACCTTATATTCTTGATCAACACTTTTTGCTTCTAAATATGAAATGGCGATTATTTAACTGTTTAGCAATATATACTTTTGTTATCTGCTTGAGTTTTATATGCTAGGATACTTATTATCTCTCACTTACGATTGTAAGAGTTCACATTATACCTTGTCATCAGGCTGCAAAACCTTTTTGCCCTTTCGCATTGTTGGTAGATACTTTGTTCTTTTAATATGGCATGCATGTTTATGCTTGTGTCGTTGCTCTTAAGGTTCATTGAACAATTGTGGTTGTAGTGTTTCAGTAAATGTTAAACCAACCTCATTTCAGAATTGACTAGGAGGTACAGTAACACCTCAGTTTGTGTGTATCTCAAGTTTCTAACGACATAATACGTGGAGTTGATAAGTGCCTTTGACTTCTTAAGCAACTTCGCTAACTTGATTAAATCATAATTTTCGACCTCTTCTCTAGATATTGTGTGGTTAAAACTATATTTGTTGTTTTTGGTTATTCTTGAATTATTCTTGTTCCTTGATTGTCTTGGTTGATTTTGGTTATTTTTCATCTCTCCTCACCTATTTTGCAGAAAACTAGCGTAATCTGATTTGACAAATGAGACGTCTATAAAGAAAAGCATCATGTCAAGGTGGACAGCATGAGTTCATAACATCATAATAAAAAAATGCCAGGTGATTTCTTCTCATTCATCTATACTTTGGTCAGCAGCACTTGCCGCGCCGATACCTGTGACTCTGGAAGCTGAGAAGTAGAAGATACTTGATGGAATAATAAAAACATGATCTTAATGTGTGACTCATTAAATATTGATTCATTTTAATCTTTTTTCCCGTGACTACAATTTACTAAGAAAGAGATCCCAGTAGCAGTGCCAAAATGTTAATCATTCGATCAAAAAGAAAAGGGAAAAAGTTCAAACATGTCATTGAACTATTAAAAATGGTTCACTTATGCTATCTATTATAAATTTAACTCATCTATGCCATTGTTCTTAAAAGTTTAGCTTATCTATGCCACTGTCATTATAGAAAAGTTTATTTGTGACATTAATTTACAACGGTAATTTTGCAAATCTATTTTTGCTACATGACCTCATATTAGAAGTTCAGATCACCAAATTAAATCAACCAATATTACTTAAATTTAAATAAAAAATCATACTCATTTAAATAGAACTTGACACAATTAATGGGTTCAGTTTTTATTTTAGTTGGTTTGATTTTTATTTTTAGTAAGTCCAATTTTTATTTTAACTATGTGGATCAAATTTTATTTTAATTGGTTTGATTTTTATTTTTAGAAAGTTCAATTTTTATTTTAACTATGTGGATCAAATTTTATTTTAATGGGTCCAATCTTGAATTTTCTATTTTAAGTAATATTGATTGATTTGAATTTGGTAATGTGAACCTCTAATAAGAGGCCACGTGGCAAAAATAGTTTTGCAAAAATCACCATTGAAAAATAAAGGCACGAATGAATCCTCTTGTAATGACAGTGACATAGATGAGCCAAACTTTCAATGACAGTATCATAGATGAGCCAAACTTATAACAGATGACATAGATGAGTCATTTTCAATAGTTCAATGGCATATTTGAGCCTTTTCCCAAAAGAAAAAGAGAAGACTCATTTTTATTAGTGGCGTATGCATGCAAGTTTTAAAAATGTGTGACTATCTTAGTCTTTTTCTTAAAAAAACCTTTTTTTGATCCTTTGATGACTCAAACTCATTATGTTAGGAGTGGGAGTAAGGGTGGTTATCATAGGAGCAATTCTGTCTTATCTATCTTTGTATTATTAGAATTTGCATATCATAGTATTTATCTTTGTGTTGTTAGAATTTGCATATCATAGAAAAAGAAGTTGATAAGTGACAAGTATGAAAACAAAAGAGAATATGCATACCTTCATGAATTTCATAAAAACAGAAAAAATTAATCATTCTTAAACCAAAGGTGAAGCAGGTAGGAGACGGTTGTCCTACCAACTTAGCTAAAAGGTATTTTTGTCATTCTACAATAATTTTAATCATCACAAAACAACCTTCTAAAGACATTTTTGTCATTTCATAGTAATTTCAACACCTACAAAACCCCATTTCAGGATTCAACCGCCAAAAACGATAACGATGATAACAACAGAGAAGAAGTGAAAGGGTAGATCGTAAACCCTATACTCTTCTTCCTGCAAAACTTCCAATTCTGAGACTCAGATAAAAAATCCAGTCGCACAATCAGAGAGAAAAAAATCATAACATCGATGAAAATTAAATCATATAATTTGTTTTTTTTTTTGAGATAATTAAATCATATAATTTTTTATCAGTATCATAACTTTGAAAGGGAAAAATGCTAATTAGATTTAATTATTGAGAAAAGACAAATTTTAATTCATCAAATATCCAAAATTATATAGTATGTATTGTATCTCTCTTATCAAACTGAAGAACTTCCTTTCTTCTCTTACGAGTTCATGGATGAACTACTCGAGAGTAATGCAGAAGCAGTAACAAGAGAGCAAAGAGAAAGAAGGGATTGAGCAGAGAAGAAAGATTAGAGAGAAAAGAGAATGAAATGATTTTATTAATTTGAAAAACTTGATCATACAATGAGATAGTCATAGGTATATATATACAATGTGCTAGTGTTAAGCTTAGTGATCAGCCTTTTAACTAACTTATATAACAGACTTAGTTTGTCAGTTAATTAGAGAATTTTAACTATTTTTTCGAATTAGTGTAATTACTAAAGTGACCTTTATTTACACTAATCTTTATTATCTTAACATTCCTCTCAAGTTAGGTGCCATGAAAGATATTAATTACACCTAACTTGAAACTTAATGTTGATGCTAGACTCTAGTTAGCCTCTTTTTTAGGATGTTAGCTGATTGATTGACTGTGGATATATATGAGGTTGCACTTCTTCTTGTTGGATTTTTCTCTCTATTAAATTGGCAGTCAATCTCAATGTATTTTGTCCTTTCACGAAACACTAGATTGGCTACAATCTGTATTGCTGACTTATGATCACTATAGAACCAGAAATGTTCATGTCAAGCTTCTTTAGTAGACCAAGCAGCCAAGTCAATTCAGAGGCTGTAGATGCCATGCTTTTGTATTCTGCTTCTGCGGAACTTCTAGAAATAATAGTTTGCTTCTTTGATTTTCAAGATATAGCTGTCTCTTAGTTTGATTAAGTACCCTGACACAGACCTTCTAGAGTGAGCATATGCAATCCAATCAGCATCACAAAAAACAGTTAGCTTGTCAATACAATTGCTTGAGATTAGTACGCCTAGCCCAAGTTGAGACTTGATATATCTAGCAATTCTGAGATCTACATCCATATGTGATTTCTTAGGTAGTTGAAGATATTGACTTAGTGTTTGTACCCTAAATGCAATAGGAGGTTTTGTAACTGTTAGGTATAACATCTTCCTAATGAGTCTTTGTATGCAGTTACATTTGATAATAAAGGATCTTTTTCACAGTTTCTGTTTGTGTACTCATCAATTCTTTTGTAGTAAGCTTTATACTTGTATCGATAGGTGTATGAGCTGATTTTGAAGCAGCTAATCCAAGTTCTGAGATCACCTCTAGAGATTATTTTCTTTGGTGCATGATGATCCATTTTTCTAATCTTGCAAACTCTATTCCAAGAAATACTTAAACTCACCTAGATCCTTCATCTTGAATATTTGTTGAAGTGAGAGTTTTGCTTCCTCAATCAGACTTAGGCTATCACTAGCATATCATCCACGTAGACTACAACAATGACAGTACCTTTTTCTATTTTTTTTACAAAAAGAGAGTGATCATATTGACTTTGAATTTGCTTTGGCTGTAATAGAGCTTCTGTAAGTTTTGCATTCCATTGCTTAAGAGCTTGCTTTAAACCATATAGGGATTTAACTACACACTTTTGTTTGTTCCCCCTGGTTTGGTAAAGCCCTATGAAAGGTCCATGTATATCTCATCCTTGAGATCCCCTTGCAAGAAACACATCCATTTGGTGGTTGTGCCAATGTTTTGAGACAATAATTGCAAGAATAGTTCTAACAGTAACCATTTTGACTACAAGAGATAAGGTTTTCTGATAGTTTGTCCCTTCTTTTTGGTTGTACCCTTTGAGAACAAGATTTGCCTTGAACCTTTCTGCCTCCCAATGACTTTGTACTTTATCTTATATATTTATTTGCACCCTATAGGTTTCTTGCATGCAAAAAGTGATACTAACTCCCACGTTTTATTTTCTTGTTGAGCATTAATCTCCGCCTTCATAGCTTTGATCCATCTAGGATTTTTCACAGCCTCTGAGTAGAAACTAGTTCTATATCAAAAGAGAAGTTAGACAAATAAGCTCGATACTTGGTAGAAATATGATCATAAGAAATATAGTTATAGATAGCATATGGAGCATATGGATTTTTCATAGCTTGTTTCAATGAGCTTAAAGAAAGAAAACCTTCTATCCATATAGGTGGTTGTCTGCCTCTTGTCGATGTTCTCACTTAAACTGAGGGTAGCCTACCACCTACATTTTGAGGTTGTTATTGCACTTGAATTTCATGTTGAGGTGCACTAGGATCAAGCTGTGGATCTTGACCAAGTACAACACCATTCTCACCTATATTCCTAGGGGTGGGCGTTCGGTCAGTTCGGTCTGATTGTTTAATATTGGTTTCAGATTGACAAAAATGACATTCATAACCAAACCGAAATAAATTCGGTTTGGTTCGGTTTTTACAAATTCGGTTCGGTTATTTCGGATTTTTATTTCGATTTGAAATATTAAAGTAGTTAGCCTCTCTTTTTTATAACTGAGCATTTAAAATTGATGAATTTTTTTTAGAAAAATTATTTTTTTCAAACCTGTTTTTCATTCCCAAATATAAATAATTATAAATAACTCAACATGGATGAAACGAAATGAAATAATCATAAGCTTAACATAATACATAACGTCATTAATCATTACATATAATATAACCTTGCATAAATAGTCTACAAAACAACACAAAACTCGTAAAAATAGTCCATGAAACGACATACTTTCTGCATAAATAGTCCATGAAACAGTCCAAAGTCACCAAAATAGTCCATAAAATATTTAAGTCACTAAAACAATCCATAAACAGCCTGCGGCGTATGCGAATTTGCTGTTAAATGTTAATTGTGAATGTAAATTACTAAATATTATATATATATATATATATATATATATATATATATATATATATATATATATATATATATATATAATATTATATTATTTATTTATTTATAAAATTTCGGTTTTTCGGTTTAAACCATTTTTTTTTTTTTAAAACCGAAAACCGAACTGAAAAACCAAAATTTTAAAATTACAAACCGAATCCGATCCGAAAAACCGAAATCAAAATTAAATTTCGATTTGGTTTTTCGGTTTTTTCGGTTTAAACCAAAATATGCCCACCCCTATATATTCCTCTCAGTAGTGTGTCATTAGTGAGAATAGGATTATACTCTGCATGATCATCATCAGTTAGTGCAGTTATATGCATGAAAGGTGAGGGTACCACTTCTTTGTTTTAATGGGAAATTCAGACTCTACAAACAAGACATATTTATTTACAAAGAATGGCTGATTGTCTAAGTCATAAAGTATATACCTTTTCTGAACTTTTGAATAGTGCATAAGAATGGCAAGTTTGCTTCTAGGTTGTAGCTTATCAGGTTGTTGAGGAATTTTAGCATAGCATAGATACCCTACAGCTCTTAAATAACTTTAAAAAAAGTTTCATATTGTGTAACTTCTCATAAGGAGACATGTCAATCATAGATGAAGGTAACCTATTTATAAGATATAATGCAATTTGAATGCATTGACCCCAAAACCTTATAGGAATTCCAGCATGTAGTTTAAGTGCTCTAACTATTTCTAATATGTGACTATGTTTTCTCTCAACCACTCCATTTTGCTAAGGAGAGTAGGCACAAGATCTTTGATGTATGCCTAAATCTTTAAACACAGTACTGTATTTCTCATTTACAAACTCAGTACCATTGTCTGCTCTACAAGTTTTCACTGTTTTATTGAACTGATTCTGAACAAACTTTAAGAAATACGAACACATACATCAGACTTTAAATTAAGTAAATGCACCCAAGTCATTCTTGTAAAATCATCTATACTACAGTCAAGAAGTATTTAGAACCTTCAACGGTAGAGGTTTTATATGGTCCCTATACATTCATATGAACCATATCAAACTTATCAGATTTTTTAATACTGCTAATAGGAAATGGACTTCTAGTTTGCTTAGAACAAGGAAAAATTCTACATTTATTAACAGTTTCATCTATTAGATCAAAACTACTAGGAACAAGCTTTTGTAAAACATGAGAAGACACATGGCCAAACCTTTCGTCCCAGAGATTGAGATCCATAGAACTTGATGTGCAGGCTTGATTAGGTTTTGCAGATACAGTAGGAGGTTTATTAGTTGAGTGTTGATTAAGAAGATAGAGCCCTTTTTCTAAGATACCAATCTCCTTCACCTTCCCACTAGAGAGGTCTTGAAAAATACAAAAGTCAGGATAATATAGTTCAACACAAGGCAGTTCCTTGGTGGCCTTAGATACAGAACAAATTAAACTGAAATTGTGGCAGAAGAAATACATTTTCTAGAGTTCTTCTGTATGATATAGTGCTTGAACTAGCGTGTGTGACAAGAGATGTGTCTCCGTAAGGTAGACAAACTTTGTGAGGGACTTGTTTTTCAACTATAGTTGACTCATTAAGTAGTTCGGGACTAGATACCATATGGTTTTTTGCACCAATATCTATTATCCATTCAAGAATCTTTGATATTTAAACAAGCACTAAATATACCTACACTTGTTGCATTACCAGTGGTGAATTTAGGATGGTTTTGTGCGCCAGCTAACGAGCGCACATTTTTGTTCAACATTTGTAGTATTTGGTCTACTGCTCTTGAGTAAACACACGGGCTCTTTTGTTGAGTCACATTATTTCGTTGAGTCATTTTACCATGTTCTAGTGCCTGATACATACAGACCAGTTACATTTGCAAAGATGTGATGTGAACTTGATGTTCCAGAGTTAAGAGTTTAAACTACCAGGACTAGCTGCAGTTGTTCCCTGATAGTTATGAGGGTAGACAGTCGATCTTTCCCCTATATCATTGTAAGCAGAGGCTCCTACATTTCCTGGGCCTATTTTCTTCTTCTTGAAGTTTGGAGGATAGGCAACTAGTTTCCAGTACTGTTCTTTGAGATGCCCCTTGAGCTTACAGTAGTCACATTGAAGACTATAGTCCTTGAACTTCTGATTGTTAGTTCTTGAATACAGGACTGTGGGTTAAAGGGCAAAGTAGAAGAAGGTAATGGTGTCCTCCATCATTTTCCATCAGAGCAAATGCTTGATTGACATATGGTAATGGTATCATAAGTAGGATTTGACTCCTAGCTTGCAAATAGGAAATCATTAAGCCCCGTCGGAAATTGGTACAACTTCTGCCTTTGAAAAAAGAGTAAAAAATCTCGAGATTTGTCACATTCACAACCAAGTAAAGGCACAAGAGCCTCAAATTGATTCCACAATCATTGAAGTCTAGTGAAGTAGACAAAAGCAGAAGAGGTTCCTTATGTTAAAAAGGCTATTTCTTTATGCAAATTGAATGTTCTTGGCCCATTGATCTTATCAAATATTTCCCTCAACTCTTCCCACACAGCTCAGGCATTGGAAGCCTACATAATCCTACTAAGTAGATTACTAGTTACAGAGTTCATAATCCAAAAAAGCACAATAGCATTTACTCTTTCCGATGGACCCCAGAGTTCCTCCCTAAACTTTTCTTTCTTGAAAGTGACATCTACCACACTAAATTTGTTCCTACCTAACAAGGATATACGCATAGACCTACTCCAGAAGGAGTAGTTTCAGTGCCTAATAATTGAAAAAGATCAGATAAGTGCCACTTACATCTGAAGTATGTAAGCAGAGAGGACGATTATGATCGATGGCATGGTTCGAACCCTGCAAGCCCTGTGAATTATGGACTCCATTTGCAGTTGATGGTGAAGCAAAGGTTCCAAGATTAGCTGGATTTTCATTCATTGCCATTTCTTCTTCATTGAACTCGAATTTTCAGAATTGACGGAAGGTTGTTTCAGACCACTTCTTGATGAAGAGTTTTACAGAATCTTTAAAGTACACCATGAAATCACCACAACGATGTGTTCTGAAACCATGAAGAATTTCCTTGCTTCTCTTATGAGTTCATTGATGAACTCTTCGAGAGTAATGCAGAAGCGATAACAAGACAATATAGAGAAAGAAGAGATTGAACAGAGATGAAAGATTAGAGAGTAAAGAGAATAAAATGATTTTATTAATCTGAAAAACTTGATCATACAATGAGATAGTGATAGTTATATATATACAATGTGATAGTATTAAGCGTGGTGATCAGGCTATTAACTAACTTCTATAACCGACTTAGTTAGTTAGTTAATTAGAGAATCTTAACTATTTTTGTGAACTAGTGTAATTACGAAAGGGGCACACTAACCTTTATTATCTTAACACAAACCTGCATATGCAAATCAGATACAATTGTGGGTATGCAAACCCAAAAATTAAAGAAAAATGAAAAACGATCACATTTGTAGTTTCATTTTCTAGAACTGGGCACAGTAAATAGGAGATAGTTGAACTGTTTTTTAAGTTTAACATGATATCTCTATACGAAACTGTTAAAAATAATACTTCAATATTTATTATCCGTGCATCACTCGGATACGTAAACTAGTGATCTTTAAAAAGAAAAAGAAAGCTAGAGGGGTAATATGATAAAGAGATATAAGGTTGAAGAAAGCTAGAGGGGGAATATGATAAAGAGATATAAGGTTAAAGAGAGCTAAAAAAGACCTTTCTTTTGTATATAATCTCGAATGTTATCCAAAAGAAAAAGAAGCTAGAGCACCTTACTCTTTTTAGTGTATGTATTTTTGCATGAATTTAGATTAATGGAATTACACTAATACATCATATTTTCTATCGGCATAATAATCTCTAATACATCATATAGATTCCAATTCCTTCCGTATGATTTTAGGTCTACTTGATCATTTTCGAACACCTTCACCCTTTTTCATACTTATGGATCGGTGTTTCTAAAAATCAAAAAAAATATTTTTAGGGTGTGTTTTGCATGAAGGAGAATGTTTTTCATGAAAAACATAAAGAAATTGGTTTCCTACTTATTTTCTTATGTTTGGTTGTTGAGTGAAAAATATTTTTTAAAATATATTTTTCAATGTTTGATTCGTGAATGAAAAATATTTTTCAAAAAATACATTTTAATGTTTTGCTAAAGAGTACAAAGTACTTTTTATAAAAATCATTTTTGATCCCGAAATATATTTTTTAGGGTGTATTCAATATGAAGGAAGAAAACATTTGCTAGGAAAATAAGTTGTTTCTTACTTATATTCTTGTATTCGTTATGCGAGTAGGAAAATATCTTTTAAAAGTATTTGTATATATAAAAAAAAGGTGGGGTAAGAAAAAAAATTTGAAACTTTTTAAAATTACAAATTAAAAAATTAAATCTTTTTTTTGGGAAGGGGGATAGGTATGGGGGGAGGGGGAGGAGGGAGTAAGAAAAAAGTTTGAATTTTTTAAAAAAAATTAAATAATTTTTTTTGGAGGGGGTGGTAGGGGGTGGGAGTCGGGATAGGGGAAGAAAAAAATTTGAAATATATTTAAAAAAAATTAAATAAGCATGTTTTTTGGAATATGGGGGGTGGTGGGGAATTGAGTTTTGAGAGATGTATGAACATTTCAACTTAAATGTTTTTTAGAACATGTTTTCCTTAAAAGTCATTTCCCTTAAATTTGAGAAAAATAACTTGATTCGAAAAATATTTTCCAAAACATAAAACTGAAAAACACTACACTTAGTCTGAACTATTTGTATTTTCCAACGAATGCAGTCATTTTTAGTTAGTGTCCTTGGAGACATCACAAATTGGAATGTAACAACCATTTGGTTTGCAATTTTATCAAAGCCTTACATAGTGCCTGCAAGAATATCTTCAACTAGACAGAAACACAAACTCAGAAACAAAGCAAAGCAGAATGGCACAGATTATAAACAGTTTGAATGTATAAACTCTAACGCGCTTGATGTCTTCATGATGTGCACTAAAAACACGAGATAGACCACAAGGTACATCGTCGATTTCAATTGTAGCTTAGATCCAACCAAAAAACGAGTTCTAATAGACAAAAAAATGTCTACAAACTACAGTGCAGAAAATGATTCTCGACCACAGAAACAAGCACATATCTACACGAAATGCTTGTGAAAATACATGTATAAATTGTGAAGGGGCCTTCTCAGAAAGGGGGGCGGGAAGAAAAAGAATGTTGTAATAAGGTAAATAGCAATAGAGGAAATCCAATCCATCCTAACGTTTGTGCAATATGATGGAGCTCGAACAATCCACTGGAATGCAAAGTGCTTCATCAGCTAACTCACTCAGACAATCTCAATCATAGTAATCACATTCGAGCACTGCCACTTCCAAGCGTGAGTTCCAGATCTTCGAATCCTACATCGTGGATCCTTTCCCCTTCCCATGCCTTGACTGATACATTTTCAAAGTCGAAGTCTATGCTCTTACCCTTGTCCGTGATCATATCATTAGGACGAAGTGGCTGAGGCACGGGTTTTACAAGATTAAAAGTTGGAGAAGCTGGAACATTGGTAGCATACTTTTGAAAGTTGATCCACTGGCCTGAATCAATTGTAGATGAGTCAGATTCATCACACTCTGGTATGGTGGGAGGAGTAAAACGCTGACCCCGAGTTGGGCTAGCTGGGGCTGAAGCAGCAAAGAAAGGGATATTTAAAGCGAACATTGATTCTTTGGCCAAAGTTTCTAAATTGAAAGTTGGCTTAGGATGCCTAGTTGGTGATGAAAGAGGTGGTGTTACAGGGGCACTATTTGATACTCGTAATGGAGGAAGGGATGAAGGAATGACATTATGGAGAAAAGCATATGGGTGTGATGACATGTTAGCATCAGCACGGGATGGACTGGGGAAAGAAGAGGAGGTTGGACTCGGCTGATAAGATGGAATCGGGCTAGCAAAGTATGATGATGGGGGGCTTGCATGACGTGAAGAACTTGGCGTAATGTTTGCGGAAGTGCCTCCAATCTCCATTGGGGTTGGCTTGCATCCCTGAATCACATAATAGTAGAAAGAAAGTCAGTATCAAATTTTCTGCACCTAATAAGGTAAGGATATTATAATAACGTAAAACAGATCTCACGTTTTGTGTATTGTTAAGTTGTTAATACCGAACCACACACTCGAGGATAGATAACCAATATACCAAATGTTAGTGATATTTGAGTTTCAGAGAGCAAATTCACAAGATAGCATGGTAAGACAGGTAATTACTCCCCTCAAACATTGCTTATTGTTTAAGTTCTAAATCCCAAAGCACGCAATTAATATCGATAACTCAGAAAACATTGACATAAAAGTTCTCAGGAAATTGAGTTACAGAGAGAATATGCAGGATAGCATGGAATTGAGCTAACAAAAGAAACCTCAACAGATTACAAATTTGGAATCTAGAAAAGCATTCACTATAGAAGAAAGCACCCTAAGGCGAAAGCATCCAAATCCACTCCCGACAACAACAGCATACCCAGTGTCATCCCACAAAGTAGGGCTAGGGAGAAAAGAGAGCACGCAGACGTTACCCCTCCGACCACAAAAGGTAGAGAGGCTGTTTCCGTTAGACCCTCGGCTCAAGGATCCAGCTCCACCCCCAAAAGCTCCATATAAAGGGGCCCTTTTTTGGAAAGGTCACGCATTTTCCCCAAAAACCCTCCCATCTCTGAAAAAAATTATGCAATAGATCACTCTAATTTCTTAAAACAACACACAAGAACATAAACAGATCAAACCAAAGATAACAGCAAATCCAGAAGCGCGTAGCAACTCAAAATGATGCTCATAAGTCATATATATGCTAATATACATACAAAACCAATATCCAAGACTAGTTCAGCTTCATAGAGAATCAAAAGACAGTAATTGCTCCAACCCAATTCCCAAATCACCCTAAAACATTAATAAATCCATCAAAAGGAGTGCACTGGAAAAGCAATCTTGATCCAAATAGAGTAAACCAACAAGAGGGATTGCTCAAATGGTAAGCGCCCTCCCCCTACAACCCGAAGGTTGTGGGTCACCAAAAGGAGCAAAAAGAGTGCAGCGAAAAAGCAATCTTGATCCAAGTGGAGCAAACTGATATAAGGGGTTGCTCGGATAGTAACCACCCTCCACCTTGAGTTAGGAGCAAAAAGGTGGGAGCACCTCGGAGAGGGAAAGAAAAAGAAGCAAACGCATTTGCCAAACCTTTAGATCTAAGCAAACCCACTAATGGGTTCACCAATAAACACAAAAAATAAACAATCAATCAATCTTGAAACATTAACAAAAATGGATACACTGAAAAAGTAATCTTGATCCAAGAAAGAGCAACCCCATTTGCCAAAGCTTAAATCTACGCAAGACCGACTAATAAGTTCACCAAAACACACAAAATTAACCCGACAATCAATCAATCAATAACAACAAGTTCTTCAAAAAGGGTGCACTGAAAAAACAATCTTGATCCAAAAAAGAGCAAACCCATTTTTCAAATCTTTAAATTTAAGCAAATCCAACTAATGGGTTCACCAAAAAACACAAAATTAACTACAAATTCTTCAAAATGGGTCACCCGAAAAACAATCTTGATCCCCAAAAAAAAAAAAAAAAAAGCAAACCCATTTGCAAACCTTTAAATCAATCAAAACCACCTAATGGATTCACCAAAAAACACAAAAATGACCCAACAATCAATCAATCAATAACTACAACTTCTTCAAAATGGGTGAACTTAAAGAACAATCTTGATCCAAAAAGAGCAAACCCTGTTGCCAAATCATTAAATCAAAGCAAAACCCACTAATGAGCTCACCAAAAACACAAAATAACCCCCAACAATCAATTCAATCAACTACAAATTCTTATCAATCTTGATCCAAAAAAGAGCAAACCCATTTGTCAAACCTTTAAATCTAAGCAAATCAAAGCAAAACCCACTAATGAGCTAACCAAAAATAACCCAAACAATCAATTCAATCAACTAGAAATTCTCATCAATCTTGATCCAAGAAAGAACAAACCCATTTGACGAATCATCAATTCTAAGCAAATCCAACCAAACCCCACTAATGTATTCACCAAAAAACACAAGTAATCTAACAATCAGTCAATCAATAACTACAAATTCTCATCAATCTTGATCCAAGAAAGAACAAACCCATTTGCCAAATCATCAAATCTAATCAAATCCAACCAAAACCCACTAATGTATCCACCACAAAAAAAAGAGACAGAAGTAATCTAACAATCGATCAATCAATAACTACAAATTCTCGTTAATCATTGTAATTACCTTACGATAAGTAGTGCCATCAGATTCAACAATCCAACCAGCTTCGACACAAAGAGCTTTAAGAACTTCATTATTATCACAATGTTTAGGTAAGTTATAGTTCCCTTGAGCTCTTAAACCACTATAAATCTTTGCAGCTACAGCTCTTCTCCTTCTTTCTCTTCTCCTATTATTCTCTCTTTCTCTCCACGACGGTTTCCTCCTCCCTGTACTTTCCGGTAGAACTCCGGCTACTCCATTTCCTCCGGCGCCGGTAGATGTTGTTGATCCACCAGCTTCCCACGTCATTATTTTGTTGTTGATGTTGTTTGTTTGTGGTTGTTTTCTCTCTCACACACGCGCGCTTTTTCACTTTTTTGTGTCTCTGTGTGTGTGTGTTGTGTTTATATGATGAGGGGTGGGGTGGGGTGGGGTGGAGTGGGGAGAGGGGTGGGGAGTGGCATGGGGGTGTTGCAGACACACGTATGAGAGAGTACTCACGAGGAAGACGTTTGACAAAGCATAGAAGAATCTTTTGATGTTTCCTTCTTGGGCCGGGGATTTAGAATTCAGGGATGGTGGGTATGGGTGGGCATTGTACGATATATATTGAATTATTATATTGAATTAAAATTTTTAATATCATAGTTTTTGGTATTATGGTATTTGATATGGTATACATTTGAAATTTTTTTGGTATATGTTATGGTATACAATATTTACAAATGACATACCGAAATACCGAATACCATACCAAAGTATATATAGTTACATAAGTAACTTTTATATATATATATATAAAAAGGACAACCCGTTGCATTAAAGCTACCGCTATGCGTGGTGTTCAGGGAAGAGCCCCACCACAAGGGTATATCGTACGAAACCTTACCTTGAACCCATGACCTCCTGGTCACATGGTAGCAATTTTGTCAGTTACTCCAAGGCTCCCCTTCTTTATATATATACACACACAAAAAAAATAAAAATACTTAGTATTAGTATAAAAATGTTTAGACTTTGAAACTTTCGCTACTCTATTTTGATTGGAATATCTTTTTGGTGTAATTGACTGATAAAAGGAATTGTTTGTACTTCCTTTTCAATATTTCTACATGTGTAATGTATTTTTATGATATAATTAAGACATGCTTTTGCAAAATCAAAGTAATAATACTCTAGTATACGAGTATATATTATCAAAGTTAAACAAACTATGGTTACCGATTATCATACCGCAAAATACCGAAATCAAACGTCAAAATACCAAACCATACTAAATTAATATGGTATGGTAATGGTATAATGTTTTTAAAAATTGAATACCGAAATTATCGTACCAAAATTTCAAATACCGTACCATACATACCATGCTCACCCCTAATCGTGGGCATGTGGAAGCCACTAACTATCTTTTTGATTTACTCATATCAGGTGTTGTTTTAAATTGTACATCGATTTTACATAGATTTAACATAATTTTTATATAATTATATTTAATTTGTGTCGAATTTAATGATGCGTTTTTTCACTTTATTGATCGGTTTTGTGTGTTTTTTGAAAGGGGGATCTTAGAGTAACCGGTAAAGTTGTTGTCATGTCATTGGGAGGTCACGGGTTCAAGCCTTAAAAAGTCTTTAACAGAAATGCAAGGTAAGATTGCGTACAACACATTCTTGTGGTGGGGTCCTTCCCCAAATCAGCACATAACGAGAGTCTTAATGTATCAAGTTATTTTTTTTGTGTGTGTATATATGATAAGGAGAGAAAATAGGGCGTGGGTGGGGTAGGAAAAGGGGAGGGGGTGGGGGAAGGGGAGGGGGTGTTGAAGACAAGAGTGTGAAAGTACTCACGGGGAAGACGTTTGACAAAGTATGGAAGTCTTTGATGTTTCTTTCTTCCCTTTCTCTATATGGGTATTGGTGTTTATATATGTATATGTGTATTGTATTCATATAGGTATACAGTGTGTATTGACGAACTCAGAATTTATGGGTCATACAAATAAAGAGATTTATTTATTAATAAGAAAAAGAAAAAATGTGAATGGAGATTGAATTGATGAGAAAATAGAATTCTGGATTGCAAACGTTGATTCGATTAGTGATTCAATTCATGATAAAGAAAGAGAATTTTTGGTGTTGGTTATGATAGAGAATAGAATTGATTAAATTTGGTCCGACTCATAGTAATTGTTTGGGTGTCTGGGGATTCGAACAAATATATCGAAGCTGTAAGGTTCCATCTGGAAACTAAAGCACCTAATTATCTTTTTTATTTTTCAGAAATCAGGATGGTTTGCAAAATCTTATATCATTTTTTGTGCATTTCTTATATAATTTATTCAATTTATGTCGAAATTAATGAGCATCAGAGTACCACAAAATTGAATATAAGTCAACCCCTGATAGTGTATATAAAGTTATTAGACCAAATTCATCGACAAACACCTAAAATTAACACGATCTTTCACTTTGACACCTTAAATTGGCTATGTTCATTTTAGACACCTAAACAAGCCACCAACTGTATCATTTTGACACTTTTAGCTGACATGACATGGTGAGTGTGGCACTCTCGAGTTCAACACGTGAAACTTATTTATCCAAAAATAATTTTAAAAAATATGCTTCTTCTCCATTTTTTTGCCCTTCTTTTTTATCACCATTTTCGGGTCTCCCCACACCATAAACCCATCAAAATCGTCATCACCATTGCAATTGATGGTATAATTGTTTAACCTCATTTATATAAATCCACCGATATCACTATTTTCGTCACTCTCCATTGAAATTTTAGCTTCGACCAAACTCTATAAATTTTCAAATTCGAATTCTTCAAGTAATGAGAAGTTAGCTTCAAGCAATTAATGAAAATTCTTTAATAGATTCTTGAAAATTTTCAAGAAAACAAAAATTTTGCATCGCTGGAGTTTCAGAATTTCTTCAACTTGATGAGTTTCATAAACTCAGGTCACCACTGTTTTGCTGGAATTTAGAGCAATTCCAACATCTTTTTCTTCGATTAATTAATCGAAATGAAAGCAAAGAAAAAAAATTGAAGAGGGGGAGGAGGGGTGCATCAGCGAGACGAATGGTCATTGTCATTGTTGTTTGGAGAAAATGATTTTGGGGAAGAGGGGGGAGCATTGTTGTAACACCCCGTACTTAATTACGTGCATTAGCCATTGTTATATGTATTGGAGTATATGTATTGATCATAAGTTAGGTATATATGAGTTTAAGTATGAGTATTGATTATTTTGAGATGGTTTCAAGTGTATAGTTTGATTATATGTGTATAGGAATCGACTTTATTTATACCGGAATTTGCCCGTCGATGGTTCCATACGAAGTTTATTGAATAAGCTTTCCAACGATATAAAGATTTCCAAAAACGGATAAGTTTCGGATATAATCGAGCACGTTCGAAACTATAAAACGGTGGTCGGGATGTTGTGAACAGTAAATGTGCAGGAAAATTTCCTGCACACAAACTACTGAGGCCTGCCAGTTTTTTGGGTCAACTTTGAACGATCATAACTCCCTCAATATAATAAACTGGGAGGGCTGCGACCTATCAAAAGAAAGATCTTTGAGTCTTCTTGCCAATGCAATTGGTTTCATCCAAATCCAACATCTGAGTAAGGAGTTATACTCGTTTTACTTCAGCCTCTCAAAACAGTTTTTTGGGGTCAACTTCAAACGATCATAACTCCTTGTACAGGACGAACTGGGTAGCCTACTTTATATGAAATGAAATCCCTTTGAATTATCTATCCAAAGATACCAATTTCACCCAAATCCGATATCGAAGCAAAGAGTTATGGCCAATTTACTTTAGCCTGTCAAAATAGTCCACCATGGACAGATTCGGATTTACTTAAATTTTTAAGGGCAATATGGTCATTTTCCATCACCTCATGGACGAAAATTGGTCATTATATACATATACTTAGCCTCATATCCATCAATTATCATCAAATTATTGAAAATAAGAAACCCTAGCCTAATTTCAACTCCAATTATCTTGTGATTCAACCGTAGAAAGTCCAAATTGATTCCGTAGTTGTGTTCACCGTCTCAAGGGCTTCGAGAAGCACCTCTTATTTGTGCCAACAGAACTTCGAAATCAAAAAGGCCATTTTATGGTAAGGATGTAAATTATGTTGGTGTTATTTATATGGATATGTATATATATGCATGTGAGCATAAGAAGTATGTTATTTGATTGTTGTTGAAAGATGATTGGAAATGATGTTGGATTATTCTTGTGCATGGTTGGATTATGTTGAATTGTGAAAGAATTTGGTGTGATGATGTGGTATTGATGATGTGGTATTGAAAAGATGATTATATATATATATATATATACACACACATAAACCTATTGTTCAAGTTGGTTTTTTGGAATGTTTTGCAAATATTGGTTGTATGGAATTATGGAAGAGAATTGTGGTGTTGGGTTGCTAATACTAGATGCCAAACATTTCATTGTAGATAAGTGATTTGTAAAGGCGGGAAGTTGTGTTGAATTGGTATCCGAATCTACAACGAGGTATGTAAAGCATACTCTAACGATATTCTTTGGCATGAAAACACCAATGTTCCATCAAGTAAGATTCCGGGGTTGTCCAAAAACATGTATTGTTCTACATTACCAACGAAGTTGTTTCCATTCTATAAAGTGTCAAATGTTTCATTGATATACCAAAAGGCTCCTATTTCATTGTTGTGATATTGATGATTCTGAAACACATTGTTGATGTACCAATGAGTCCTTAGTACATCGTTATTGTATAGAAGGTCTATTACTTGATTCCTATTGATGTATGGTTGTTCCAAAGGTACTATATTGGCATGAACAATAATGTAATAATCTCAAAAGCTTTTGAACTAAGTTATTGGAAATATCTCTTTATGTGTGTTACTTGATATACGTGTGGGTGGTATCCCAGGGGCATAAGCCTAGCATGCGTCGATCCCAGTTGATATGTACTGAGGGCAGCCTAATGGTCACAGTACGATACAGTATTGATTATTGTTAGGTGGTTGGAGATTCGGGAGGAGGAGGTAATGGCGAATGATAATTGTAAAGAATGAAATGAACGAATGTATACCATTCCACAAATGTGTTTGAATTCAAGAACCCAATTCAGATTAATGATAATGTACATGATCCTAAAAGTGTTTATGAAGTATGGTTCACTTCTATTATGATTTATTCACTTGCGTCTGATTTTTCTTGATCCCCCATATCACATATGATTATTTACAGCTTTATATACTCAGTACATATTTCGTACTGACGTCCCCCATGGGGACCTGCATTTCATGCTGCAGGCACAGGTACCTCAGTTCATACACCGCACAAGTAGGAGTCAGGTCGTACAGCTATTGTTGGTGAGCTCCAGTTTGCTTCGGAGCTTTTCGAGTCAGTTCCTTATGTTTTGTTATTGTACAGGAGTCATGTGTGGGCGGGGGTTTGTCCCGACCCTAGTTATGTCATGTATATATCCTAGAGGCTTTGTAGACATAAGGAAGGGTAAAGTCATGGAAGTTTATATAGTGATGTTATATCTGTATATGTGGTGGCCCCGACGGTCAAGTATTATATATATATATATATATATATATATATATATATATATATATATATATATATATTTGTGTGTGTCGTGCTGATACAGGTAATTAGACCCTTCTATATGTAACGAAGTGCTGCCCAAATTTTTGGTGACATGTAAGTGAAAGTACAGGTATTTGAACGGGTTCTCCCGGGCCTTCTCAGCTTCGTGTGCCAGTCCGACCCGATGGGATTTTGGGGCATGACAATTGCTGTAACATTAATTTGGGGGGTGACATACTTAGAGAAGATAATCTTGGGTGAGGGGATTTGGGGGTTGGGGGGTTGGGGGGAGAGGGAGTTGCAACCAATTAGGGTAGGTGATGTGGGGGTACTTGAAGAAGATGATGTTGGGGGCGGGGGAGGGGGCCGGGGTAATTTATTTATCGATTTTTTAAAAAAATTAAATTAATTATTTAAAAATTAATTTTTTTAACTATGATTTATTTAAAATTATTATTTTACACAAAAATGTCATGTATTTTTTTTAATTGGCCGTATGTCATGTCAACAGCGTGTGTATTGCACACACTTTATAATATCAGCTGATTGTAAGAAAAAAAAGTGTCAAAATGATATAGCTAATAGCTGATTTAGGTGTTCAAAATGAACATTTACTTTAGGTATCAAAGTGAAAGATCGTGCCAAGTTAGGTGTTTGTCGATGGATTTGACCTAGTTTCTATTTTCACTAAGTGAATTTTGAGAAGATTGAGCGTATGAGATCTTATCTAGATCTTGTAGAGATAGAAAAGGTTATTTTCAAAAGATCCTCAATTTGAATAAAGCTCGCCAAAGAATTGAAAAAAAAGAAATATAAATATGGGAATAACACAACACTAAATTAATGTCAAATAAAGAGTGTCACGCAACAAATAGGAGAAACAACAGTAACCATTTATTCTATTTTTTAAAGTAATAGAATTATCTCAGACAATATTTTTTTTTTGTTCCTTTAAATTGTTGATATGTAACATTATATGACGATGAAAAATGATATACAAATTATCAAACATTATATAATCAAAATATATAATTATGTGATACCTATGAAATCATGCATAACAACCATTCAAACAAGGTGATTTATCAAAAGTCACACACAATTACTATTAATGAAAAGACAACTCTATATATGATTATGATGCATCTACATTCATGCAAAGTACCGAAAATGGTCGCATTAAAAAAGAAGTGATGTAGATAATACTATACATATATAGAAACACAACGAAGCAGGTACCTCTTCGTCGACTTATCTGCTTCTTCCGTGATTTTATTATATTATTCCTAATTAATTATTATATAAGTGTGAAGAGCCTTTAAAATATTGTTTGAACTTTTTACTCTTCATTAAAGGTCTTTGTTTTAGACAAAATCATTTTTTCACTATTTTTTCAAATATATTTATGGTAATACATTTTCTTATAAAAAGTCATTGGAATTAATGATAACTAATATTTTTTCTATTAGCTTAAGAATTCTAAAATTAATTAAATTTGATTTTAAGAAGATTTGAAAAATCTAGAAATAAATAGAAAAACGTTAGAATAAGAAAAATTTTAGAAATACCAAATTTTTAAAAGTTTTAAATACGTAATAAGAATGTAATCAATAATTTTGTAAATGTTTAAAGAAACATACTCCTATTTTTACTTTTTCTTATTATTTAAATTTTGATTCAGGTGTATTCTTGAATTTATTATCATCACACTTCATACTTTCACTTATTTCTTTTAATTAATACCTTTAACAATTATATATAAGATATTCATAATCAACAATTGATAATGAGTTATCTTCTTTTAATTTCTTGTGTTTCTCTTTTAGATGAAATTTTTTAATCAAAAAATTGAAAGAATTTCCCATTGAATGAATCAATGATGTGTCTCTCTTAACCTCTGACAGCAAGGGAAAGAGGTACTGCATGACAAACGCAAAAGTGAAGCGAAACAGACATGTCTTAAATAACTCACAACAACTAATTAGAAGTGATATAGCAAAATTACTATAAAAAATACTTGTGAAAAAAAATTAAGTGGGCCTCATATAAGACGTCAAGTTAATTTAACATGAAATATTATTAATTTTTTAATACTTAAATGACTTTATTAAATATTATTAATTTTTTAATATTTAGATGACTTATAATACTTAATTATGAGCGATATAGTACAATTGCGTCTAAAACAGACATGTCATAAATGTTTGTTTTATTTTTATAAAATATTATTAATTTTTAATATGTAAATGACATATAATAATTAATTAGGAATGATATAGTAAATGGACGAAGCAAATAGCTGAAAGCAGGCATGTTAACGGGCTCCTGCTCGCTCTTTTCCTCTTATTAGATAGTAAAATTCTTAGAATAATTTATTTTATTTACTTACCAAAAATTTATAAATAAGTAAGAAAATAATTTACTACAACAAAATTTTCCCAAAAAATATTTCCCTTCGTACCAAACACACCCTTAATCTTTATAAATGTATACTTTTGAAAAAATTTCAGAAGATAAATTTGTTAGCAATAAAGGCTAATGTGTTGATTGATTTATTATCTATTAAACACCAAAGTAATTTGACTAGCTTTATTATCCATGCTTCTTAGGTTGATTGATTGGTTCTATTTTCTCTTCTCTTTTTTCTGTTTTTCAGAAATGGACAATTTTAAAATTAAAGATTTAAAATATAAAGAAATAAATAGATTAAAGAAAAAATCAATTCTTTTTTGGAAATATATTAAATAATATATTTTCTCATTTTTTAAAATTATTTTTTTATGTTTTTCTTCTCGAAAGTCGCATTGCATGCATGCATGAGCTTTAATTTATATTTTGTAGCCATTTGGTCATGAAAACTAAAATTTTTTGGAGTTGGAGTTGAGTTGGGCTTGGCCATGTCTTTTTTGAATTTTTTTTTTGACTTTTAAAAAAACTTTTTTAAATATGATTTTATGCTCCGACTTTTACAAACTATCAAAATCACCCAACTAAAATTTACCTACTAACGGAAAAAGAACACAATGAGCCACTTTTATAAAAACAATTACATATACATGGCCATATTTAATGAATTTCAATTATGACATATATAATATTTAAATTAATAGCCGTTTTCTCATATTTGAAAATTTTAAATATGGATGTTATATTAACAGATCACTACTTCCTATTTTTTAGGTAACAAATATTATCTTTCAAACAAATTTATTTTTTTTAGAAATTTATTTAATTTATTTCCTTTATTTTCCGTTCCTAAAAAATAGGAAATGATGAGTTGTAATTAAATTTTAGGGTGCCGCTAATTTATTTCTTTAATTTTCTTATACATGAAAGATTTTACTGTGTGCGAATAAATTATTTTTATGTAAAACATACTTTGCATATTTATGGTATATTATATCATATACCATAAATATATAAATATGCTTAGTATGTTTATTTATACTTTGTATATTTATATATGTGTGTTTATGGTATATACATGGTATAAACTTCATATATAACATACTTTGTATATTTATGTTATAAATATGCTTAGTATGTTTCTTAATACTTTGTATATTTATATATGTGTGTATATGGTATATAAATGGTATAAACTTTATATATAACATACTTTGTATATTTCTGTTATAAGTATAATACTTTATATATTTATGGGTATAAATATAAATTAACAGTAAAATAATGTCTTAAATAAAGGAGAAAATTAAATAAGGGAGAAAAATAATGATGAGAGAGAAAAAGAGATATATATTAATTAGGATAACATTAAGTTTGAAATTATAATTATTTTATTCTTTAAAACTGTTATATACGTAATATTGAAAAAATAATGTTATAAGGAGAGTTTTATGTAAAATTTAAAAGATTGGGGTTATATGTAATAATAATAAAAGTTGAAAAGTTGTGAAAACACCAAAAACTTATTTTCTCTTTTCAGAAAAAAATTTCAAAATTATTTTTCAAATTTTCATGGCCAAACACCACAATTTTCAACTCCAAAATTTTTTTTTAGAAAAAAGGAAGAAGGTTTTCATAGCCAAACGGGCCTCAAGTGTCTTTTTCATCATATAATATGAGAAGGTTTGTAACTCATGATATTTTCATATAGTTTTGAAATATTTAAATTACTTAAAACAATAAATTATTCTTTTTTTTAATAATCCGACTGTTAGTGTCAGCTTGCACGTACCTCTATTAATTCATAGGACGCTCGTCACCTTTTCACCAGCAACATGTATCATGTAACGCTATTCATCAAAACTAAGATAAATGGAAAGAAATCACTTAATTTTTTTTGAGTCTCCATCGGGATTTGAACATGAGACGTGATGATTTTTATCCCATTCATTGACCACAGGATGATTTTCTTAGCTATAATATCCTAATTTAAATTAGCTCCAAGAAATAATTAAATTGGTTCTCATAAAATAAAATGAATAAATAAAAATGAACGGAGCGAGGATATACAGTAAGACTTAAATAATTGTACTTAAAGCAAACACATGTTGTGGGATTATGGTCTTGTGGGTGGGGTACAATTCTTTCTTTTTTCTTTCTGCTGCAAAATGATTTGTTAGCAGAGTTGTCTCTTTAATTATTAATGCAGTCAATCAACCAATAGAAATCTGCCACGTATGCAATAATAAACTATTTGCCGAGCAAATCAATGTTTTTCTTTTCTGAGATTGTTCCTCATTAGGCGTTTTCACTAATAATAATATTTAAAAATTAAAATAATCTTTAAACATGCATTCACTTAAAATTATGAAATAAGTCTGCAATAATTCAAAACTAGAGTTGATACAATATTTTGAAGTGATCACCCACACTTAATTTAACTCGGACCTCGATGCAATGACTCAAGCATTATTGAAGTGCGGGATTAATCGAAGTATCGAAAACCCACACTATGCACTATTACCAATTGAAAAAACAAATTCTAGTTCAAAATTAGAATTGACATAATATTTTGAAGTGACCACCCCTCAATTTGACTCGGACCTCGATGCTATAGTTAGTAGAGGTGCAAGACTGACGAAAGTACCGAAAAATCACTATATGCATTACTGTCAATTGAATAACAAACTCTAATCATTTCTGCAGTTGTAATGGATCCTGTGATCAAATATCGCTAGACGGAATTGAAAAAAAACACATTTAAAATACTATTTTATTACACCTAAATCCAACTTCAACGCACTACATCAATACGGTCCCTAGCATGGGCCAGAGACTTACCAATCAACTAGAAGAAGAAAAGATGATCGTGGATCACTCATGTTAAATTCATTCATATCTTGATAAGACACATATAAGGATGCTAAGACATCTAGATCTAATTACTAGATAATCAAGTATCAGAATCATCAGATGCAACTCTTATCATATGCTTAAATACCCCATAGAAGATAGTTTGTCACACTTCGGACCACGAGGCACTTGGACTATTAAAACAATGTATCTAGATCTAAATACTAGATAATTAAGTATCAGAAACATCAGATGCAACTCTTAACATATGCTCCAATCTCCCAGTGAAGATGGTCCGACACACTAAAGCTCCCGCTATGCACGGGTTAAAAGGATCAGACCACAAGGGTCTATTTTATGTTGTCTTAGACCGTTTTCACATCTTGAAATTGTGATTTTCTGATCACATGGAAGCAACTTTACTAGTTACTCTAGAACACCCGCAAAAGATAGTGAGGGCATAAATTCAAATTGTACATAACTTTATCCAAAGCAAAGGTCTTTACACCTTTTTAATCTTTTCTTGCATGAGTTGCAAAGTTTACACACTTTTATCATACAAAAAACTTTCTGCACGTCTAAGTTTTACATATACCTAATCACATTTTGCACCCAATCTTTTTCACAATGACCATTTGTAAGAAATGGATCTGCATCCAATTTTACAGACTTTTGAGAGTTTTCAACTTCCATCATCATCATCAACTAATCGATTCAGCATCGATCCGAGATGCTACATGCAACGTTGGAAGTATGTTTGCCCTACATATCCTCCAGACATTGCCCTCCTGACATTTGATACGAATATCTTTGGGTTGTCTCTCAACACAGCAGCCGCGTCATGATTGAGGGGATCCTCGTGATTGGGTTCCTGTAGGATCGGAAGTTCTAACTACCAACCAACTACTTACACGTAGCGTTAAATACATCAAACTAAAAAGAAACAAGTACCGTGAACAGATGAGATAAGCCATAGATTATTGTGTTGATGTTGAGCACAGGTTTCCAGTCTTCTCGAAGAATGTTGAGACACACATTTCCTTCCAAGTCAATATTCGGGTGGTAAACCTGCAAAATTCGAGTTACAGGTGCTAATGATAAATAATAGTAATCTAAATTCATTTTTAAAGAAATTAAAAGAGAGTCCCAAAAAAAAATAAAAAATGAAAGATTAACAACCTTCGTCTTGCACTTGACCTTTGGAGCCTCATGAGGATACATAGGAGAAATATCGAAAGAGAAGACAAAAGTTCCACCCCTGAATCCGAACAAATAATACAATGTATGATATCAACACCGTGGAAAGCTAACTTGAAGTGCACCAAATTTCCATACAAATATGAAAGCAGAAAGGCATCTCCAAGTTGAAGCAACTTTTTTCAGGATTTTATTCCATTAAAAGAGAGAGAATGAGAATAGTTCAACAAGACTACTTACGTATAATATCCTTCATCAGGGCGAATGGTGACTTCAAAGTTCATGAGGTCATCTTTTCCATTAGGGAATGATATGCTACACGTTTTGGGAAGATTTAGTTCACTGATGTCTACAGGGAACAAGATAAACGTTATGGCCATCTAAGAAATTCATCGGAGAAAAGAACCACCAAGAACAAAGAGATATAAATGAATCTCTATTTTTAGATTCTTTTTAGTAAGGGAAACATTCTATGATGATTCCGAGAATGAGGCAATGAAGGAACTGATATAATCATTCAAGAACTTCCATTAAAAAGTTTACTGATTAAATAAAAAGGAAATTTCATTAAAAAGTGACTTCATCAAGCAACATCCAATCTTCACCATTCACTCTTTTTTCCAACGGAAACTTCACTGTTCACTCTTTCTTTATATGTGGGAGCCATATCCAATAGCTGTGGCATACAGATATTCAAGCAACATCAATCATCAACATAGAGTGCTCAATAACCTTACTATTGAAATGACAATGAACGACATCAGATATCTACAGCAATATATGGGAGATTTGAGGAAACCCGTGAATGATGAGATATGAAATTGCGGGGCACTCCAACTTTCACTGCCTTTTGGGCTCCATTTATAGTAACCCTCCTCCAAGGGTCCAACCTCCCACTTGTTACTTTCATTGTCACAAAGAGCTGCTCTAAGAGGACTCCAATTCCACACACTAAGGGGTCGTTTGGTGTGAGGTATAAAGGTATAATAGTCCTGGGATAAAATACAGGATTATTTTATCCCGCGTTTGGTTGGAGGTACAACTTAGTCTTGGGATTATTTACCGCACCAACCAAAGTGATGGGATAAGTTATCCCATATATATGGTGGGGTAACTAGTCCCGAGATGGCTAATCCCGGGATGACTCTTTCCCAACCAAACGACCCCTTATGGGATGCTAGAAATATACAGCAAGGATTAGGACATGTAAACTTGTAACTGGTATATGTACTGTTGTAAGATACTGATATCAATACACTAACCCCAGTAAAGTACTACATTCTCTCTTTTTTTACTGTTCATTCTCAACGTCCCTTTTTTCAGCCTACCGAAATAACCTACGAACTTTCTCAAAACCATCTTACATTTAGAAGATTCTTCATTCACTACACATTGCCATGCGTTACCATGATACCAAAGATGAGAAAACTGGCTCATGTTATGGGCAAAAAACTTCTCATGTTTCAAGTTATAAACAGAGGACACTACTTCATCTGAAACTTTACAAGAACAAAGAGATACAACAAATCTCTATTTTTAGATTCTTTTTAATAAGGGGAAACATTCTATGATGATTCCAAGAATGGGGCGATGAAGGAAGGAACTGACACAATCATTCAACAATTTCCATTAAGAATTTGTCGATTAAAACAAAGAAAATTTCATAAAAGAAGTGCCTTTCATCAAGCAACATCAATCTTCATCTTTCACTTTTTTTTTTCTAACGGAAACTTCACTGTTCATTGAGGAAGATTGTGTCTTTCGGAGAATCAATTTGGATTTATGCCTGGTCGCTCGACGACTGGGGCAATTCACCTAGTGCGGAGACGGGTAGAGCAGTATAGAGAGAGAAAGAGGGATCTTCACATGGTGTTTATTGACTTGGAAAAGGCGTATGACAAGGTCCCTAGGGAGGTTCTTTGGAGATGCTTGGAGACGAGGGGGTCCCTGTGGCGTACGTCAGAGCGATTAAGGATATGTATGAGGAGGCGAAGACTCGAGTCAGGACGGTGGGACGAGATTCTGAGCATTTTTCGATCTTGACAGGGTTGCACCAAGGATCGACTCTTAGTCCGTTTTTATTTGCCGTGGTGATGGATGTGTTGACGCGGAGTATACAAGGCGAAGTGCCTTGGTGTATGCTTTTTGCGGATGATGTAGTTTTGATTGATGAGTCGCGACAAGGTGTTAATGATAAGCTGGAGGTTTGGAAACAAACCCTGGAGTCTAAAGGTTTCAGATTGAGTAGGACCAAGACGGAGTATTTGGAGTGCAAGTTTAGTGACTCGAGGCAAGAGGAGGAGGTGGTAGTGAAGTTGGACTCTCAAGCAGTTTGCAAGAAGGATAGTTTTAAGTATCTTGGGTCTACGATTCAGGGGAATGGAGAGATATATGAGGATGTCTCTCACCGTATTGGGGCAGGTTGGATGAAATGGAGGCTCGCTTCAGGAATTTTATGCGATAAGAAGGTGTCTCCCAAGCTTAAAGGCAAATTTTATAAAGTTGCAGTCCGGCCGGCTATGTTGTATGGAGTGGAGTGTTGGCCAGTTAAGAATTCTCATATCCAAAAGTTGAAGGTGGCGGAAATGAGGATGTTGCATTGGATGTGTGGTCTTACAAGGGCTGACAAGGTTAGGAATGAGATTATTCGGGAGAAGGTGGGAGTGGTATCGGTGGGGGAAAAAATGCGGGAAGTGAGGTTGAGATGGTTTGGTCATGTGATGAGGAGGGGCACGGATGCCCCAGTTCGCAGGTGGGAGAGGCTGGCGTTAGATGGTTTCAAACGGGGTAGGGATAGACCGAAGAAATACTGGAGAGAAGTAATTAGACGTGACATGGAGCTGTTTCAGCTCATTGAGGACATGACCCTGGATAGGAAGGTTTGGAGGAAAAACATTAGGATAGAGGGATAAGGTGGGTGGATGAATCATGGCCAGTAGTTAGGGGGCTTTGGTTTCTTTTGTTTGGTAATGTACATTATTTTTGTGGATGTCGTATCTATGTTAGTTTTATCATGTTTCATACTTTGGATGTTTTTGTATATTGTCCTGTGTCTTGAGCCGGGGGTCTATCAGAAACAACCTATCTACTTCTTTAGAGGTAGTGGTATGGATTGCGTACATTCTACCCTCCCCAGACTCCACTTGGTGGGAATATACTGGGTTTGTTGTTGTTGTTGTTGAAACTTCACTGTTCACTCTTACTCTATATGTGGGAGCCATACCCAGTAGCCGTGGCATACAGATGGTCAAGCAACATCCATCATCAACATAGGGTGCTCAAAATTAATCCAACAATAGAATGACAATGAACGACATCAGATCTCTACAACAATATATAGGAGATCTGGGGGAAACCCATGAATAACGAACTATGACAAATAGGGGGCACCATTTAGGGTCCAAACTCTCACTTCTTACCTTCACTGTCATAAAGAGCCACCATAAGAGGATCCCACTTCCACACACATGTTGGAAGCTAGAAATAAACAGCAAGGACTAGGGCCTTTAAACTTGTAGTAGGTGAATGCACTGTTGTGGAATAAAGATACCAACGACACCCATCCCCCTCCAGCAAAGTACTACATTCTCACTTAACTGACCAAATTTTCAGCCTATCGAGATAATCTATGGCCTTTCTCAAGATCATCTTACATTTGGAAGATTATTCACTACACACTGCCACATGTTCATAGTACCAAAGAGGAGAAAACTGGCTCACGTTATGGGCAAAAACTTCTCATGCCTCAAATTATAACCAGGGTACACAATTTCATCCGAAACTTTACACATAAGATCTATCAAGGAGGGTATGCACAACTGAAATGAAACCTAGCTGATCAAAGCTAAATTAATCAATTTGGCATGTAGAAAGCAATAGGAAAAATATCTCGCAGAAAACAACATGGTTAAAGTACTTAGGATTAAGAAAATTTTACAAAGAAGGGGAAAGGGACTACCTTTATGAAGACGCAACTCTCCAGCACTTTGTTTCTTAACTGGTGGCTTTCCATTTGCATTTTCAGCAAGCTCTCTCTGTTTCTCCTTTACTTTGAATAACTTAATCATGGTCCCTACAAAAGAATGCAATACATTAGACCATAATAGGACTTACAAGATGAAATATATGGAATATGAATCCTCTCCACCTTTTCATTTTTAAGTAATAATAACAACACGTAAGTATGTAAAATTTTCTGCAGTTGTAAGATATCAACAAAACCTCCATCCCAAAGTATTCAAGTTCAAAATTATACATATTTTGTATCATTCCACGTTATTTAAGTGTATTTCATTCCAACCCGTGTTGCCAAAGGCGAAAAGCGTTGGAACGCGCACTAGTTCTATTGGTGCTTTAAAAAGGGGACAACGAAGAAAGCATTAAAAATATATTTTTATTATAACCAGTAAAATATATATATATATGTGTGTGTGTGTGTGTGTGTGTTGCAAGAAAAGAGTATTAACTTCACTCATAGATCCCTTAACAATAATAACTTTATTTGCCGATCATATTTTTTTTTTAGTACCGATCTATTCAAGATAGAACTTATGGTAACGAGGTTCGCGCCTTAGTAGTACCTTGCCTACAGTGAAGTGCATCCTAAGTGACATAAAGCGTCTACCTTGAGCATCCAGGTTTAAGTGGCCCTAAATGAGCCTTTGGCAACACTAATTCCAATAATGAACAATAAGGCAAATTAGCTATCTTGAACAAAAGGTTCACCGATCTCACATTTATTCTTATAGAGATATACAAGTCTCTAATCAAGATAAAAGGAATCCTCACAAACATTAAATGCTATCCAAAATGTAACAGCAACTAAGCCTTAACTTCAGCTGGTTTGTATACATTTCTATCTTATTCTGCTCTTAGCTACCGATTTAGAGATTGTAAGTCTTTCGAAACAATTTTCACCCTACACGTACAAGAAAAAATTATACAAATCATTCATTTTCATAATTAACCAATGTTTCTGCAAAATGCTGATAACTCTTCTAAGATTTAACACAGAAAAAAAATCTGTCTTTTTTTAATTTCAAAATCAATACCACCTAAGCTTTAGAATTATTTATTCCCTCGTTGTGGATACTGTTGATGACAAGCTATAGACAAGTGTTATAGCTACATTTCGCTTCTTAAGTACTACATTTTAATTGAGTTTGAGCCATAATGTTATTCTCGATCTAACGAGTTTAGAGCTAAAACGGATGTTTTGGGACTTTGAAATCTGAGTAAAAGTGCAAGACGCGAAAAGTAGAAGAAAAAAGTTTAACTTATCAAGTTGCATGCCGATGTTTTGACGTGAAAATTCTCCAAGAATTTGTTGTGAGAAGCAATTAATGAGCCTAACCAAAAATGTCAGGTGCAATTAATATTCCTACCTAATTGGAAAGGGAATTGGAACAAAACAACGTAAAAAGATCAGAAGCCGGAATTGGGCGTGAATCTAACAACAAAATCATATCCCGATAATTATCTAGCACTTGTCATGTTTATTACCTTTACTTATCATATTAATAGAACCTTTGCCCTCATCATTAACTATCAATTATCATAGATATAATCTAGCCATAATCGTGGTTTAGAACCACAACTACTTCAAGTTTTAATCACCTGAATAATAGTTAACAAGTTTTTGTTTGATTTCCTGTTTGTACCAAAACCAATCTTTATACTAAACTATTCTGAATAGCAAAGCTCTTAAATTACACTGCGTTTTACGCTCGTCAACTATCGCTAAACCTGTTCTCAGTCAGAACTAAACGTAATGATCATAGCAGAGATAGGCTCTCCACAAATTAACAATTACAACTAGCATCAATCAAGCATGCCCTTTACTGTTTTTATGTATAACAAGATTATTCTGGAACGGAGCAAGAAAATACTAGAGCTTTAGCAGACCTAGAGCAATTAAACTGCGAAACAACAATGGTAGCTTCAAACCATTATTTAGGCCTAAAAACAAGATCACAAACAGGTAACGAGCATCTAATAGAGCTTAAACATTGGCAAAACACAAGTCAAACTTAGGAGATCCACATAGCAAATAATTTTGGAAAAGTATAAGAATATGATAGAAGAAACAAAATAGTGGTCGGCTATATAAATCATTTCTATCCACTCCCCTTATTTTATATAACCGTGGTGTCTGTGCCAACTTATGCGCACCTCACCTAATTCCACTGGTACGTCTTAGGTCCTACCAGCACACTTACCGAGCAAGTTTATCCGTCAAGACTTAGACAGATAGAAAGAATCAGCTAGTGTTTTTGCTTATTTCAATACGATAAAAACGCACAACTATAGGTTCTCTACACGAGCACTTTTTTCACTATCCAAACTTATAGCCTATTTGGCCAAGTTTGGGAGGCCAAAAATACTTATTTTTTTCAAAAAAAAAAAAATGGTGAGGTGTTTGACCAAGCTTTTGGAGTAGCAGAAGCTGTTGTCGGACGCTAAAATATAGTTTTTCCCTAAAAGCACAGAAGAAAATACACTTAGAAGCACTAATAAAAAGTTCGGTCAAACACTAATTGCTGCTCAAAAATACTTTTTAAATCTATAGGTCAACACAAACTACTTCCCACTAAAAGTACCTTTTCTGAAAATAATAAGCTGATTATAGAAGTTTGAAGCTTGGCCAAACAAGGTATTGAAAAGTTAGCAACTACAAATTAAGTCAATTCCAACTAGGTGGTTTCTTCCATTTACTCACAACAAAGTAAGTGGGGAAAAACTGAAAGCAAATAAGAGACACAACCAACTAAAGATCAAACACACCAACAAGAACCATAGTTTCTGCACAAAAATCTTGAAAAAAATCACCAAATTTATCTATTAGAATATGAGTAGGAATAAGAATAACATATAAAATCCTACTTGGAAAAGGATTGTAATGTAGTGTCCTATTAGGAAAAGGATTGGAATGAATTGTCTATGTAATAATGTAGTTATAACAATTCAATAATATTTTTCTATTATATTTTCTCACATGGTATCAAAGCTTCCACGATCTTGGTAAAGAATCAAAGAGTTTCCGCTGCCGGCGGGCGGCTATAATCCATATATGCCGCCCGTCTGGCCAGTGATTATGTTAGCAAAAGTCGGGTCACTGACTCACTATGTATCTTTCTAGTGACGATTTTCTCATATCTTTGCGTAGCACCATGCATCTGTCCGGTGACTACTTTTTCATATCTATTTTTCTTAGCACCGTACTTCTTTTTGGTGACTATTTTCTCATATCTGATTTGCGTAGCACCGTGCATCTTTTCGGACTACTGTCTCATATCTGAGTTGCATAGCACCATGCATCTTCCTGGTGACTCCTCAGATTTAATTTACATAGTTCCGTACGTCTTTTCGGTGACTCCTCAGATCTTTTTCAGTAGGGTCGTGCCATCATTCCGACCCTGCCCATATAATTTCTCTTTTCCAGTAGGATCGTGACGTCATCCCGACCCTACTCATATAATTTCTATTTCTCAATAGGGTCGTGCCATCATTCCTACCCTACACATATTTCTCTTTTTCAATAGAGTCGTGTCATCATTCCGACCCTACCCATATACTTTATTTTTCCTCAGATTGTAGTCACTTTTCAGCCATCAAATCTAATAATCCGGCGTGTGAGCATGTTTTGGCTAAGGGTCCGGTGACTTTCATGTTCAAGATCTACTCGTCTCTTGATTTTGAGATGACCCGTATATTTTATACCAGTTTTCAGCAATTTTCCAGCAACACATCGACTTTACGGCAATATTTACTACTTTTCGGATCATTTTTTCAGTTTGTTCCGTTTCAATTGAGGTCTCCCAAACGTCCAAAGCAGTCCTTATCAGTTTTCTTGCAGATATCTTCACCAAGTCTCTCACCGATTCTCATATTAGTTACATCCATAACAAGATTGGTACATATGTCTTCTATGCACCAGCTTGAGGGGGAGTGTTAGAATATGAGTAGGAATAGGAATAGTATATAAAATCCTACTTGGAAAAGAATTGTAATGTAGTGTCCTATTAGGAAAAGGATTGGAATGTATTGTCTATAAATAGGGCCTTACTGTAATAATGTAATTACAACAATTCAATGATATTTTTCTCTTATATTTGCTCACATTATCAAAAGGGTTTCAAATTGACAAACATCTAATAATGCTTAAAAATTAGCAAAATACAAGTCAAACTTAAAAGATTCACAAATCAAAAAACTTTTGAAAGGTATAAGACTGTAATAGAAGAAGCAAACTAGCAGGTCGGCTATATGGATCATTTATATCCGCTTCCCTAATCTTTTTTATAACCGTGGTGTATGTGCCAAGTTGCATGCACCTTGACTAACTCCATCAGGTGCCTGCTACATTGCTACATCCTAACACCAAATTACCGGACAACTCTATCCGCCAAGTCTTCTTCCTCTGGAAGAATCACCTAGTGTTTTCTTATTTCAATACGATAAAAGACAACATTGTAGGTTCTCTAAACTAGCACTCTTTCCACTACTTAAAACTTTAAAAGTTAGCAACTTTCCAACTAAGCAGTTTCTTCTACATGCTCCAACAAATCCACTAACATCAATCAAACACACCACCAAGAAGAATACTTTCTAGAACAAAATCTTGAAAAATCAGCAAATCTATCAATAGGGGTTCAAATTAAACAACAAAAAACGATAATTTAATCGATTTCACAATCTGAGTAAGAACAAAACTAGAGTTAACTGATACCTATTGCTGGTAGGAGGTAGCAGATATCCCGTGGAATTGGTCGAGGTACACAAAAGCTGTCCCGGACACCATGGTCGTTGAAAAAAGTACTTTTTTGAAAAATACTTGTCCAAACAGTTTGTTAAAAATTAGCAACAAGAAATTAAGTCAATTCCAACTAGGTGGTTTATTCTACATACTCAAAAAAGAGCAAAAACAAAAGCAAACAAGAGAGACAAATCAACTAACATCAATCAAACACAACACTAAGAGCCATAATTTCTGCACAAACATCTTGAAAAGTCAGCAAATTTATCAAAAGGGGTTCATATTAAAATGATAATTTAATCGATTTCACGACCTGAATTCTACAACACTAGAGTTAAATGACACTTGTTGATGGTGGGAGGGGGTAAGACCCTCTAGGGCTATTCTTGCTATAAGGTTCCAGTTTATCTTGGTGGAAGGAAGAAGGGCTACTAGAAGCCTAGAAGGAGACTGGAAAACGAAGTGACTTACGGGATTCAATAAAGCAAGGGAACCGGGTTTCAGGCTGTGAAGAAGCCCTTGGCCCCAAGACTCACCAACATCTTACGATGAGACATCGGGCTACCTGGCAAGAGTCAATAAATTGGTGAACCTATGTGTGGCAGGTATCCCTAGGAATCAGTCGAGGTGCACAAAAGCTGACCCGGACACCGCGGTTATTTCAAAAAAGCACCTTTTTTTAAAAACATTTTTCAAAATAAATTGATTTTAAAAGATCTACCAAACAGTGTGTTGAAAAGTTAACAAGAAGAAATTAAGTCAATTCCAACTAGATAGTTTCTTCTACATACTCAAAACAAACTAAAAGAGCAAAAACTAAAAGCAAACAAGAGAGAGAAATCAACTAACATCGATCAAACACAACACTAAGAACCACAATTTCTGCACAAAATTCTTGAAAAATCACCAAATTTATCAAAAGGGGTTCAAATTAAACAACAAAAACAATAATTTAATTGATTTCACTATCTGGTTGTAAGAACAAAACTAGTACACAAAAATGAAATACACATAAAAGAACTCACATATAACTGAATCTTGAAAAAAAGAAAAAAATTACTTATATAAATAAAAATATTAAGCAAATAGTTCAAGAAAATAGTACCAAGATTTTTTTGTGAACCTGGTGAAGTGAGATTCTGCAAAGAAGCTTGAGCAAGGGTTAGAGAAATTTTGTAGAAGAGAATCTTTACACTGAAAATAAGTCCTTTTTTTCTTTTCTTTTTTTTTTACTTTTACTTTATAGAAAAGGTGTCCTTTTTTTGGATGCAGCTGTTGTCTCTCTCTTGCTTTGGAGGGTGTAATTGAATAAAAATAGAAAAATATTTGATTTTTTGATTTGATTATGATTTATGTTTTTTTCTAAATTTTTGGTATTCGATTTAATCTTTGGTTATAGAGTTTTGGTATTTTGCTTAAACGAATTACTATAATATGTAGTCAAAATATTTTATGCTTTCTTTGTTTACTTTTATTTGTTAGTTGTCACATTTTTAGGGGTGTAAATTCGATTTTTGGATTAATTTTGTGTTGTTTAGTTTGTCTTACGACTTTTGATTTTGAGAAAATGTAATTAAATTTGAATAAAAATAAATTTAATTTGTTTCCATATTTTCTACTTTCGATTTGTCTATTAGGTTATGTCAATAATTAATAAATAAATCAAAATTATATTTGCATGCTAGAAAAAAAGTAAAAAACTATATACAACGAGAAGTAATAATATTGAATCTCGATTAAAAATTACAATTAGACGCATATCAAAACATAAAAAATAAACTAAATAATATGAAAATTTCGATGCATTAACTCAATAAATTAAGAGTGGATCATACCCTAATGCACTAATTGGCAAATACATTAATATTGTAATAGCCTAAAAAGGAAAATAATTAAATAGGCTAAAAGTGGAAAACTCAAACTCTAATTCTAAACCTAAACATTATATTATTAAGTTTTTTCGATTTCTAGATTGTTATTTTTCTATATCCGAAATCAAATCAAATAAGTAAATTCTCAATCCAAAATCAAACCAAACCAAAAAATCAATCCAAATTAAAATTTGAGTTGATTTGGTTTGATTTTTCGGTCTAATATGAATAATGCATACCCATACACATTTCTCTTTTACGAGAGTCAGTTTGAGTAAACTTTAAAGCTAAACTGGAGTAGATTAATTTAACATCTTAAATTTAAAATTTAGATGGTCAAAAACTACATAAAAGATGTTATAATTTGAATTCCTTCTTATATTAATATGATGATAAGATACATGTTAAAATAATGATCAAAGTTTTTGTAGCTTGACTATTCAGAATCGAAATATGACAAGTAAAAGTGACCATAGAGAATGTATCTTTATTTATTCCTTTGATCATAATATTAGGGTCAAGATTAGAAATGACCCTAAAATGGATTGCTCTTAATATTTTGTACCCGTAAAAAAAATCTTCTAAAAAAAAATTTCATAAGAGGTGATCTTGATTTTTTTGATCTCATTGAAAAACTTTTCGACAAGGCACACATTTTAATTCTTGTCCATAAGACAAACGTCCACGACATTACCCAATAAACCTACACAAATTGATTAGAATTTTTGCCTTACAGAGAAAAATAAGAACTCAGATATGTTGCCTAAATGTTCTAATTCTCACCCCTAAGATATTTCAACTCAATAAACCTACACAAAAAGGGCAGCCTGCTGCATTAAAGCACCTGCTATGTGGAGAGACAGGGAAGGCCCCCACCACAAGGTTGTAATGTACTCAACCTTACCTTGCATTTTTTTCGGAGACTGTTTTCAAGGCTTGAACCTTTTCAAGGCTGGTCACATGGCAACAACAATTTTGCCTTATGCACAAAAGTCAAAACTTAGATATGTTGCCCACAAGACACCCGTTCTAACTCTCGCTCCCTAAAACACAACTTAACGACATTCCAGGACACTAAACCTGCTCAATTAACTACAAATTTTTCCTTACGGACAAACAATAGAATTTATTTCCAGAGGAATCAAAAATCAAGATTAGATATTTAGGGTACAAAAATTCAAGAACGAACACTCTGAGGACGCTATACGTAATTTCCACGTCAGACTTCACTCATTTAAGCCCAACTACCCAAAAGCCCAAACATTTTCATATTTTCTTTTGTTTACATCAACAAAGCCCATATATAACAAACCTAGCTAAAGTTTATTCCAAAAACTCTTGCCAAGTAGTAGTTTTTCACAATTTGTCTGAAAAACGCAAAATCTCTCTCAGTGATTTTTCGAGTATTCTCAGGCCGCACCGATTCACCGATTCGGCCCTACTTCGATTTCAGGTAAAATCGCCATTTTTTCACTTCTTTTGCTTTCATTGGTTTCTCCGTTTGCTTGGATTTTTTTTTTTGTACAAGTCGGAGTCTGGAGTAGCCGGTAAACTTGTTGTCGTGTGATTGGACGGTCATGGTTTTATGTCCCTTGTACAAATGTAAGGTGAGTCTGTGTACAATAGACTCTTGTGGTCTGGCCCTTCCGTGGACCGGATGGTCACGGTATCCGGTCCGCGGGTTTATGCCCCTTGCAGAAATGTAGGGTGAGGGTGAGGTTGTGTATGATAGACACTTGTGGTCTGGACCTTCGTTAGAGCCGGATGGTCACGTGTTTATGCTCCTTGCAGAAATGTAAGGTGAAGTTGCGTCTGGACCGTCCCTGGACCGTGTGCATAGCGGGAGGTTTAGTGAACCGGACTGGAAAGGACCAGGTAAAGTTGTTTGCCGTGTGATTAGGAGGTCACGGGTTTAAGCCCCCTGCAGAAATGTAAGGTGAGGCTGTGTATGGACCGTCCCTGGACCGTGTGCATAGTGGGAGGTTTAGTATACTGAGTTGGGCTGCCCCTTCCCATCTGTCGTAGGTTTGGTGGACAGATGATGGACGGAGTTATCTGATATCTGTTGTTGCTGTTGTTGGGAGGTGGGTGGGAGGTATCATGTGGATTTTGTCGGCATGCGTGAAAGCTGGCCCAGACATAACGGTTATAAAAAAATGATATCTGATGCTTGCGGTGGGAGTTGGCGGGTGTATCTGTGGATTTTGTCGGGGCGCGTGACAAAATCCTTTGAATGAAGGATTTTGTTTGGTTGAGTTGAATGAAGGAGAAAGGGTATGAAGGGTTTAGTTTTATAAACTAGACTTGTTGAATTATTATTCTTTTGAAATTTGAACTAATTATTATTGGTTTGAAAATATATTTCCCGGGTGAAATATAAATATCAGAAATTGTCCGTTAGTTTGAAGTTTAAATGAACTGCTTGTGAATTAAAAAACATAAAATAATCTTTTTTTTACTTTAAAAAATAGGCCATTAAGCAGGCCCATCACTGAAAAAACAAACTTGATAAACCAAAAACCAAGCAGAATTTTAAAAAAACTTCCTTTCCATAACTGAAACCCGATATTTCAAAGAACCAAATCCGCCCCTACTCAGAGTCGGAGTTTGAATATGAAATCAGCTTTCTTAAAATGTGCTTAAATTTGTATTTGCGTCAAAAGACGATTAGAGCGGAGGGAAAACCAATCTTAGAAGGAAGATCCGGATGAAAGGAAAAATTCCTGTGGTTCTTGGTTAGTGGTCTAAGAGCGGATGGGGTGGGCAATGAGAGTGGCATTGCTATCGGTTCGATTCATCAATGTCGGTATCTCATTACAAATTGATGCTGTCCTTAAAATATCCCTTAGTTTTTACTCAACTGTATCCCTAGTATCAGGATTTCAACCACCCGGTCGTTCTTATGGATCTCGATATGTTTGGTTACCTATGATGGAATAGAGGCATTCCAAGTAGAATCCCTTTTTACGATAATAGCCCCTAGCCCTTTCCTTACGATGACTCATGCCTTGCTCGTGCCGTAAGAATGTCGTATGCAAATGAATTCACTTTTGGTATAGAATAAATGGATGAAAGCCCGATGCAACAACTTGTGAGGAGTTGTGCTTTGCTACTTGATTAGGTTTCCATCTATTGTATTGATCTACATGGGAATGAATTCGTCCGTCAAACCCGCCTTTTGTATGCACCTGAAATGTTCAATTGGCCTTCAAAAAATTTAAAACATTTCTTAAGAAAGATAATTCATATTCAGAGCTCGAATACAAGGTCTATCTTTCTTGACATCTCATTAAATTTGACTCGAATATGAGATCCTCTCTTGCTTTCTTTCTCTTATCATATGTTAGCATTAATACTCGAGCTTATTTCTCCTAATTTATAAACACTGTTTCGTTAGGTTCAGCTAGTTTGACATTCAGTATGCTGTTGCTCTCCTCACTAGCTACAGGACCATTGTCTCGCTAATTCAGTTGCTGCTCACTTGATTACCCAATTGACCTTTGATAAACCGTAGAATTTTCTGGCAAATGGTTGGACATTCATTTTGAATATTGGAATTGCACCAACACCAGGCATCCAATCTCCCGTTCCACCCTTTTTTTCCTCAAAAAATATATATTTATGTTACTTTATATGTAGCGGACTGATGTTTTTCAAATTTGCATTTTCATATTTGGTGAATGTTCGGCTGGTGTATTGAATTTTTTTGGTGCAATGTTTAATGATTGTGGATCTGCTATGATTTGTTAGGATTGAAATCCTTACTTGTACTCTCTCTCTCAGCGAATGATTCAATGCTTATTTGTCATCTTTTGTGTTTTCAGCACTGTTTGCTATTTTCCCAATTCAAAACTGGCGTTGAGGATTGTAGTTTCTGTAGGTTAGGTTGAGTTTAAAGAAAAAATTTCTAATAGGATGGATTGAGAATAAAGTTCGACGAAGTCATAAATTAGTCTGGTGTAGTTCAGCGAATTAACAAGCCCGGGGGTTCACTGAAAAGTTTGGAATTTCCTTCACGCGTGCTTCTTCTTGTATATGTACCCTTAACTTTTACTGTAAATGTTAACCAAAAACCTTCATTGTTTTAATGATCACATCCTTGCAAGACCTATGTCAGCTTCACTTTCTTTCTTGCTTTAAACATCATTCTGAACGAGTATTCAGCATATACAGGTGTCGGGGCATGTAGTTATGCACATAAATGGGTAGATTTGTGGCTTTTTTATTTGACTTTTTCCTTATTTTTTGTCTTTGTTACCTGAACATGTTTTTCATTCATTGTCATGTTTCTAATAGTAGTTATTTGATGAGCTTTGCAGTTTGCACGTCAGGAGCAACTTTCATCTACCAGAAGCATAATTACATTGATGTGTTGTTGAAACTGACTTCTTACTCCTGAGTTGATATGGGTTTTGATATCGAATGCATAATCGACATCCATACCTATCCTGGAGAGTATTTCTGTCCTGTTTGTCGAACACTCGTGTACCCTAACGAAGCCTTCCAATCACAGTGCACCCATCTCTACTGCAAACCTTGTCTGGTGCATGTTGCCAATGGGAGCCGGGCCTGTCCCTATGATGGGTACTTAGTTACTGAAGCAGACTCTAAAGTGAGCTCCCTGTAGTACAATGTCCTTGAGAATTTTGCTGATGCTTTTTCTACTCTTGGTATTTTGAACATGTTGCATTTACTTTTCCTGACAGCCCCTTATTGAGTCAGACAAGACACTTGCTGAAAGCATAGGCAGAGTTAAAGTGCGTTGTCTCTATCACAGAAGTGGATGCACATGGGAAGGTTCCTTGTCTGATTGCGCTTCCCATTGTTCTGGCTGCTCCTTTGGCAATTCCCCAGTTATATGCAATAGATGTGGAGTCCAGATTACGCATCAGCAAGTGCATGAGCATGCCCTGAGTTGTCCTGTGAGTACTTTTCATACTTAAGTAATACTCATCTTTTCTTTAAATGTATGGTTTCTTATTATGTTTTCTATCTAGGGTGTATATCCTGCACAACAGACAGCTAGTGGTGCCCAAGATAATCCCAGCTCTGTTGCAGCCACCACTGCTGTTGTTGCTGACTCAAATCAAACTACGGCTCATTCAGGAACTGCAGCATCACAGGCATCAAATGCTCAAACCACAACTGCTTCTCTGCTTCCTGGACAAGATCCCAAACAGCAAACAAATGCCAGCTCTCAGGCTCTTGCTCCAGCTCCAGCTGGTGTGCCTACTTCAGATCAATGGTATCAGCAGCAGTATCAACAGTATTATCAGCAATATGCTGGATATGATCCTTATCAACAATACTATCCTTATCAGCAACAACCAATCCAACAATATCAGCAACAACCTCAGATTTACATGCAGCCACCAGCACAATCCCAGACTCCGGTCCCAGCACAACCTCAATCCCAGTCTCTGCCCCAGCCGCAACCACTTAATCCTCAAGCTCAACCTCAAATGCAAGCTCTACCTAAGGGGCAGACTCAACCACAGGTTCAAGCTGTGGGGCAACAGCATCAAAACCAGGTTCAAGTCAACCGACAGCAGCAGCTCCCACCTACTATGCAACCTCAAACCCAAATTCCGTCACAAATATATCCAACTTCTCGTGCTCATCCTCCTACTCAGCCTCCACCATATCCGCAGCCCTATCCAATGCAGCCTCATTCACAGCACCATGTGCAGGTGCCACAGTATCAGCAGCCTCCCGCCCAGGTTCATCCTGCCCTGTCTTCTCAAGCTCAGTTGCATCCTCCTGTGCAACCACAACCTCATGCACAACTTCAACCACAAACAAATGTGCAACAGCCTCCACCATCTCATGTCCAATTGCCCCCTCCTCAGGCCGGCCAGCCTGCTCATGCACTGGGTCAGACCCTCCATTCAACAGCCAATGCAGTTTCAGGTTTCCATTCCTATCCACAACCCCAGCCCATGCAGCAAGCGCCTATGGGTATGACACAGCAACCTCCTATGCATCCGCATCCTACTACTGGGTCTATGCCTCCAGTTCAGACTCATGGTCAGGTTTCTCAACAACCTTCTTTAGTGCGCCCACCTCAAGGTATACCCAGCAATCAGCAACCGGTGTTGGTACCTTCTCAAGGTCAAGCTCCCGCACAAGCTCAACTTTATCCTACTGCTCAACAATCAGGACATTCAATTCAGCAACATCCTGTTCAGCCTAACCAACAGCCGATGCCCCAACAATACAGTCAACAGCATACATTTCCTGGTCCATTTCCGAGCCAGTCACACCAACAAGGTCATTTTTCTCACCAGCAGCCATTGCAAACTCAGTTTCGCCCTCAAGGTCTTCCTAATGTGGTGCCTCAAAGTTTACATGGATATATTCAGCCACAGCAAAATGTTGCCTTACCACCTCCCCCACAACCTCAACAATCTCAGACATATATAGGAAGGCCTGGGATGCAAAATCATGTGCAGTCGATTTCTCAGGCTCATGGTGGATATAATATTACAGCGCAGGTTAGACCTGTCCAGCCTGCTTTAGGCCAGTCACAAATGAATCCAAGTTATGGGAACCACATGAGCAACGAGCATGAGTCTATGGATCAGAAGAAACGGTCTACCCTTGAAAGTAAAGGTGATCTGTTACCTGACAAAACTGCAGGAAGGCCAGAAGGGGGAGTTCCTTCCCAGGATAATGCTCAAGAGGATCTAGGTTCCCTTGCAGCCAAATCAATTGATGCAGTGGCCCCAAGATTTGAAGCTGACCTAGATGATGAACAGCAGAAGCGTAGGAAGGCAATTGATGAGTATAGACAGAGGGTCAGCAGTGATATAGATGTTCATAAGGGTGATTCAGATGAGATTATAGACAAAAGAACTGTTAAGGAAGAGGGAAATGAGAATTTGTTGAAGCCTAAATCTGCTGCCAAATCAGCTGATGCAACAGTTAAGCCAGACAAAGATGCCTATGATGGTCGGATCCCTGGTCCAGGGTCTACAACGTCCTTTGCTAGGGGCCGTGGTCATTTTCCTCCACCAGGTGAATTCCGAGAGGGGATAATGGGAATGGGAAGAGCACCATTAAGTGGTGCTGAAATTCCTAGTGGAACACAACACTCAGTGAATCCAGCAGAAGCTGAAATGTTTCATAACCAAAGGGTGAATCGGTTTGAAGGAAATCAAGGAAACCCATTTCCCCCAGGGTCTTTTGAGAAGGTTCCATTCGGCCAACCTAGAAGTATGGAATCAGCTAGGGATAAAAGGTTGAAGGCGCCTATGGGGGAGCATTTAAGTCCTTTACAAGTGCCTCACGATCAAGGTGAGTTGGAATTTGATTTTCCATTATTTCCTATATAATTTATCAAGAAGAATTAAAATCAATTTTCTAAATAATGAACTTTATTTGTTGCAGTATCTCGGCCACTTGACAGACCACCTCACGCATTTGGATATGATTCTGGATCAAAATTTGAGGCGAGTGCTGGGGTTCCACCTAACAGATTGTTGCCTCCATATAATCCTCCTGGTTCAATACATTTCAAGGATAGTGGAGAAAGAGAAGCACCGCTTGGTCCTCATGACGACGACAGAAAAAGGGGAGGGTCTGGATTTGGTGTGCATCATATGGATTATTTGTCTGCCAGGAATCCTGACGGGGAGTTCTCTAACATTCCACCACGTGGATTTGCAAGTCGAGTAGGCTTTGAAGATTTTGGTGGCAGAGACCCCCATCAATTTATTGAAGGGCCTGGACCTTTCAATTTACCTTCCAATCTAGCTGGCAGCTTATACTCTGATGGTAGGTTCCAAACTTTGCCTGGCCATTCACATGGCGGTGAGATTGATAGTCGTGGTGGGGATTTGACAGGTGGCGAGCATACTACCTTTGGTCGTCCTTACAAACATGTACGGAGTGGTGATCTTTTTGGGAAAGACGCTCCAAGTCATTTGCATCGTGGTGAGCCTCCAGATCCTCAGAAATTACCCCGTCATTTACGTTTTGGTGAACCTGCTGGCTTTGGTCCCTTTGGTGGCCGTGCTTACATGGGAGAGTTGTCTGCGTTTGGAGATATTCCTGGTTTTGGCGAATCAATTGGACGCAACAAACCTGGTATGCCACGGTTTGGGGAGCCTGGCTTCAGGAGCAGGTATCCTCTCCCAGGATATCCGAATCATGGACCTTTTGCTGTAAGTCTTGCATTTGAACCTTGTAATTACCCTTATTCTTCATTAGTATGTTATTTATTGGAAGTTGAGCTTTATAGCATTGTAATCATGTGATGGTCATTATGTGGATGAGATTAGAATATCCTCTTATTAATTTTTGTGAACTCCATCTTCGTAGGGTGATGTGGACTCCTTTGACAGACCAAGAAAGAGGAAGCCCATGAGCATGGGATGGTGCCGCATTTGCAAGATTGATTGTGAAACTGTTGAGGGCCTAGATATGCACTCACAGACAAGACAGCACCAAGATATGGCTATTGATATGGTTAGGTCTATCAAGGAGCAAAACCGAAAGAAACATAAGTGAGTGTTTCGATAGATTTTGTAACACCAGCAAATTCAAAAGCATAGATTCTTATTCCTTTACTACCATTTTGTAGGACTTTTGGTGATCGAGCTTCAGTTGAAGAGAAAGGTCAAACTAGAAAGGCAGTGTTCGAGGGCCGTGGTAGAAAGGCTTGAGCCTGGAATGGTAAATAGGAAGTGAAAAGATGGTTGTAACTAAGCCTTCAGTCAAGCATTTGCATCGCAAAGTAGGTGATTAGCTTTACAGTCTTTCTTCTTTTTCTGGGGGGGTTGTTTTTATCCTAGCTTTGTTATTTCAGGTTGCTGCCCTGTTCTTCGAGATGGTTTTGGATTGGAAGTTTCTGTGGCAGTTAAGTTATTTTGCCCCATGGTTTTGAAAATTTATGTCAACTTGGTCCTTGTGGATCTGTAGCCATATTCTGCAGTTTCTTGCTTATGCAACTTTGTTTAGGGAAGGTTTCTGCTTATTAAATATTGCTATGCGCTATATGCGAGAGTTCCTATAAAATCTATTCTCTGGAATTTCCTCCATCTTCTAGTGCTCGTTCATGCTTGGGTACCATAACCTCAAGGTAGAGAGGCTGTTTGCGACAGTCCCCCTGGCTCAAGAGGATTAGTCGTTATATAAGAGCAAGAAACAATAGGTAGTAACAAAACAACAGGTAGTAACGGAAGCAAGACAGACGTGCACACTCATCTAGGAAGGAATGATCTGTAGCTATATTCTGTAGTTTCTTGCTTATGCAACCTTGTTTAGGGAACGTTTCTTGCTAATTAGATGTTGCTCTGTGTTAGTTTCTGTTCTTATGTGAGTTCCTATATTATGCTCTGGAATCTCCTCCATCTTCTAGTGTTTGTTCATGCTTGGGTACCACAACCTCGAGGTAGAGAGGCTGTTTGCAACAGCCCCCCTGGCTCAAGAGGAATAGTCGTTATATAAGAGCAAGAAACAATAGGTAGTAACAAAACAACAGGTAGTAACGGAAGCAAGACAGTCGTGCACACTCGTCTAGAAAGGAAAGATCTGTAGCTATATTCTGTAGTTTCTTGCTTATGCAACCTTGTTTAGGGGACATTTCTTGCTAATTAGAGGTTGCTCTGCGTAAGTTTCTGTTCGTATTTGAGAGTTCCTATATTATGCTCTGGAATCTCCTCCATCTTCTAGTGTTTGTTCATGCTTGGGTACCACAACCTCAGAGGTGCCTAGAGAGGCTGTTTCCGATAGACCCCCAGCTCAAGACATAGTCGTTATAAAAGATCAAGAAACAATAGGTAGTAACAAAACAACAGGTAGTAACCGAAACAAGACAGACGCACACACTTATGTAGAAAGGGAAAAAAATGCAGAGTAGTCCTAGTGGATCTGTAGCTATATTCTGCACTTTCTTGCTTATGCAACCTTGTTTAGGGAACGTTGTTTCCTGCTAATTAAATGTTGCTATGCGGTAGTTTACCACAACCTCATAGGTACGGTAGACAGGTTGTTCTCGATAGTCTCTTGGCTCAAGACGAAAGTAGTATAGGAAAAGACATGATATAAGAGCAAGAAATAATAGGCAGTAACAGAACAACAGGTAGTAACAGAAACAAGACAAGCGCAGACACTTATCCTGAAAGGGCAAAAATGCGTAGTAGTCCTAGTGGATCTGTAGCTATGTTCTGCCCTTTCCTGCTTATGCAAATTAGGCAACGTTTCTTGCTAATTAATTGTTGCTATGCGTTAGTTTCAGTTCTTATACGAGAGTTCCTATATGTATGCTCTGGAATTTCCTCCATGTTCTAGTGCTCATTCATGCTTCGTACCACAACCTTAGAGGTGAAATAGAGGGGCTTTATCCGCCTCAAGATAAAAACAGCCTGGAAAAAGACGTAATATAAGAGCAAGAAATGATAGGCAATAACGAAACAATAGATGTTGACAGAAACAAGACAAGCGCACACTTATCCAGGAAGGGAAAAAAGATGCAGAGTAGTCCTAGTGGATTTGTAGCTATATTCTGCACTTTCTTGCTTATGCAACTTTGTTTAGGAAAGATTTCTTGCTAATTTAATTATACTGGGAGTTCTTATATCATGCTCTGGAATTTCGTCCATCTTCTAGTGCCCGTTCATGTTTCGGTACCACAGCAAAAGAGATGAGATAGATCGGTTGTTTCCGATAGACCTCCGATTCATGGTAAAAAAAGGTCTAGAGCAAGAAATAATAGGTAGGAACAAAACAACAGACAGTAATAGTCCTAGTGTCTATAGCTATATTCTGCGTTTTCTTGCTAATGAAACCTTGTTTAGGGACGTTTCTTTATAATAAATGTTGCTATGCGTTGGTTTCAATTCTGATTCGAGAGTTCCTATATTATGCTCTGGAAATTTGTCCGTCTTCTAGTGCTAGTTCATGCGTCGGTACCACAACCCTTTAGATGTGAGGTAGAGGCGCTCTTTTCCATGAAAAAGATGAAATAGGTAGTAACAAACAACAAATAGTAACAAAAACAAGACAGACGCACACACTTATTTAGAAGGATAAAAAGTGTGAGGCATTCTTTTCATTGCACGGACTTGTGTGGTGGGGCCTTTTCCTGAATTCTGTGCATACCGGGGCTTTTAGTGCACCAGACTGTCTTTTTTTGTTTTATTGCTTTGAGATGCTTTTCCGGTCTTAACATTGAAGTTCAGCTCTCCCCGTTTCCAAATAAGTGCTTTTTTTTTTTTTTTTTTTTTTTGCCTTTTATTTGTTCATAAATAAGTGTGTGTTTAGGCCTTCAAGAAAATTAGTCATATTCTTCCAAGTTTACTCTTGTTTAGATAAAATGTAATTAAGGTCAACTTGAAAAGAAATAAAATTTAATTAGGGATAAGTTGGTAAAATTTTACTTTTTATTTTCTAGGAGTGCATAGTTGCTAAAGGGTGTGCCCGACCTTTAAGGAATACTTATTTAGGAATGAAGGATTAACAAACAACAACATACCTGGTATATTTGCATAAAGTGGGATCTGGGAAGGGTAGAATATATGCAGTACGTTCGTACTAGCTACCTCAAAAGTGAGGCAGAGAGGTTGTTTCCTATAGAGCCATGGTGCAAGATAAAAACAGTCTAGAAAAAGACATAACATAAAAACAAGAAACAATAGATAATGGATAATAGATAGCAAGAAAACAACACATTGTATTTGAAACAAGACTATCATATAATAATACTATAATTGATCGGTGTGAAATAACAGTCATCACCAAAACTCCTAGACCAAGACACTACAATTATAGTACACTGTAGATATTGGATTACTGTTCTTCTAAATTAATTTTTTTCCTAGAGTTTTTGTGTTTTTTTACTTTACCGATATTTAGATAAATACGAGAAAGAATACTTAGCTAAGTTGTATCAAGTAAGTCCATATGAGTCTTAATACAGTCAATAATAGAATTGATTTGTGCCAAGTTATAAGTTGACCCTTTTATTTTCTATTATTTTAGTCAATTTCTTTTAGGTGACACCCACTCCGACCTCGATATATGAAATTGTCTTGCGCTATATGTATCAAAATTGTTTGGAAGAAATGGTTCAAGTCCAGTGAAAAAATGAAATAAAAAAAAATTATGGTGTATCTACAGTAGCCGGTGGGGGTTTACGGGGACCCCCACCCACTACCGTAAGGCTTATAATTACATTAAAAAAATTCTCAATTGGCTTAAATATTAACAAGTAGGAACCCATAACAAAGTAATGGGATGGCTTAGTGATAGGAGTCTCAAACTTGAGATGCATGCCATGCTTCTCTTGGTCATGAGTTCGAACCTCTATGGATGTTTTTTTTTTGTTTAATTTTTTTCAGCTTTATTTATTTTATCGGGAACTCACAAGTATGAAATCCTGGATCTGCCTTTGACTGCATGTTTTTTCAATCTCCCGGCTACTGCATGTTGATTATACTTTGTTGATTATACGTGCGCCGTATTTGTGTATTTTTCATTTTCTCCATTTTTATCGCATCCGGGTTTTCAAGACCCGCCCAACAAAGTCGTCGAGTGGTGAAAAATACTTTTCAGTGCTAAAAGCCTAAAACTTAATTCTATAAATATATAAGTAATTATTTATATATTTAAGTTAAATGTCAAAACTGATGACAAGAGATAAAAAACTTTTAAGATAAAAAAAGGGGAATTATTACACTTCTAAATACAAAATACCTAATATATTGGGGGATTTGAACCTAAATCAAGTGATGTGAATCGTTACAATATAAGATTATTTACAGTTTAAATGACAAATTTTATTTTAATTTTGAGTTTCCTTCACACAATGTTTTGCAAGTATTTTTTTTAAAATTAATGACAAATAATTAAATCTAGATATTTTTTTTGGAACCCTTGGGAAACCCACAATCTCTGTACTTAGGATGGACACTTTGTGGTAATCGTCTCATCATGTAATAGTTTGTAAACCAAGCAAAAGATGTAAATTGTACTAGCTTGTTTGATGCGACGAGCTTATGACTGAGCACAAACAAAAGCTGAATTTAATTTCCACCCTCTGACATAGGAAACTCACGTCTCAAACACTCAAAATCAGATATTTCTAAGTGCAATTTTTAGGATATTTGGATGAATTTATATGTTGGTTGGCACTTTCTGACTTTTGTACGTATTTGATAAATATTGAAGTTGCTTGTAAGCGATGTTGTGGCCTATACATAACTAAATGGTTTGTTTTTCAAATGAGAGGATATTTAATTTTTTCTTTTAACAATCGAACTTATTAAGTCCTTTTTAAGGCACGAGGCATAAATTAATGAGATATTATAATATAAAAATATATAAAATTATGTCCAGCAAAAAAAAAAACACACACAAAAAGGCTGGTGGGGTGAGTGGGGGCACGGTCATGTTCTTATGAAATAGTTTACCACTAATTCGTGTACACGTCATTATCTTACATTTTATGAAATATATATACTTTTTTCATGGCTTAAATCCTTAATTTCTTAATCACAAACAACTCTTATGTACTTTAAGATTCTCTTTTAGTATAGTGTCAAATGGTACCATACAAAGATGTTCATGGCCAAATTTTGTTTAATTTTAATGTCAAATAGTTTCATGATCAGTGCAGTCATGCATTTACATTATTATTTACCTCATGTTTTTTCTCTTTCTAATATCGTTTGGAATTTAAATGATGTGAATTATATTTATATTCTCTATTTTGTTTATGTAGGAATGTCTTGAGATATTTGAAGCTTAGATAAGAAGAAAATAGAAACAAGGAAGCAAGAAAGGATCGACATCACAAAGCGTCACAACAGGAGTAAAAAATGGCAAAGTAGACGCAGGGTTGACTCAAGGGCCGCTCAAGTTGGAAGTTACTAAAGGGTTCGTTTTAGGAGCCCAAAATTTAATTGCCCTAAAAATTTGACAAAATGGTTTAGTGGACCTTTGTACTATGTTTATTTTGTAATGTTGATACTCCTACTTACATGTTTGTCGTATGGACCCTTGAACCCACTAAAAAGCAATATTTTAAATTCTTTGACCGTTGACCGGATCTATGTGGCATTAAAATGGCTGACTAGGACAAAGTGCGTACAGGCACGTGCCTAGGGTGCGGGTTAATTTTTGATCAATTTATATTAAAATAATTATAAAAAAAATAAAAAATAATATTAAAATTAAAAAAAAATAAAAAGGGTCTTTTTTCCTTCCATATTTTTTAATTCAAAAATATTTTTAAAAATTTAAAAATAATAAATTGAAAAAAAATAAAAAAAATTCCCCAACCCTCTCCTCCCATCCAGCCACCCCTTTAGCCCTCCTCCCCCGTCCAGCCACCCCCACCCCACCCTTCACCCCCGTCCAACACCCCTCCTCCAGCTCCCTCCCCCATCCAGCCATCCCACCCTTCACCTCCGTCCCCCCGTCCAGTCATGGCTGTCATGCTCATGACCATTAACGCCCCCCACCCCACAGCCCCCAAGGATCACAATTAACGCCCCCAACCAGCACACCCCTACCCCTACAACATGTATCTCTCTATGTAAATACATCTCTCTTCGTCTTCTTTTCTTCATCATCACATATGGCCGATGTTGAAATCCCCGAAGAGGGTCTTTGATGTGGTTGATATTTTTGTTGTTGTTCATTGTAAAAAAAAAATTGTTGTTCTTTTACTTTTTAATTTTTTTTTATTTACTTTCTCAATTTAAATTTTTCATTTTTGTAGGATTAATTTTGTAATTTTTATAAATTGCTAAGATATTTAAATAAAAATTGAAAAATCATTATGTTTGTGTATGTGAATTTATATTCAAAATTTTAAAGTAATTAGGGAGAAATTTCAATTATTTGAAATAAATTTGATATTTAATTAAATTTATTGTGTTTGTGTATTAGAATTTATAGTTGAAAATTTAAATTAAAAATTTATTGTGTTTGTGTATTAGAATTTCTACAATTTATAAAAAAAATTTATTTAATTAAATTTATTTTAATATTTATTTTTTTATGTAGCATTTTAAAAATAACATAAAATTTAATGTAATACTTAAAAATGACGTGGCGGCTGATGTGACAGCTGGCGTGGGCATTATGTAATACTCAAAAGTGACGTGGAAGCTGACGTGACAGCTGATGTGGGGCAGTTGTTTACACACACCGTTAGAGGAGTAAAAAAAATTTCTTTTTAATGGGTTCAAGGGTCTTGATGACAAACATGTAAGTAGGAGTATCCACATTACAAAACGTGACATAGTACAAGGGTCCACCAAACCATTTTGCCTAAAAATTTTAATAGTGAATTTATGATTTCAACTTCATTAATTGTGAAGATTGTAAAATTCGTAAAAATAATAATTATATATATAAAAAAAAATAAAGAAAGAAAAGTTATTCGATTTTTACTAAAAATATTTTAAACTTTGAGTTAAACAACTCAAATTTCATATTATTAAATAAATTGTTACAACAACATCCAAGTTAATGTATTACAAACAAATGACTAACATTTATTAGCTTAATTTAGTTTTATAAATAATAATTTATCAATGTGAAGTTAAAGTTTTGTATCTTCTAAAAATACCACACTAAAAACAAATAATATGTGAAGATAAAAAAGATAATTTTTAAATTATTATAATATTATTTCTGTATAGATGTATATATATTTAATACCTCTTATTAAAATTTGACTGTAAATAACTAATTTTATTGCATGCATCATTCCATTGTTTCGAAGGGATGACATGAAGTTTAAATGTTTTTTGCAGTTTTCCTGAGGGAGACGAGTTTTTCATGTTGTCTAGAGTTTAGGTAGATTCTACGCCGTTATTTTGTTATTTGGCAATCGTAAAAAAAATTTGAGTGCGATTTTGATTAATTTTTCGAAGTATTCTTCTCTCTAATATAGTATTTTTGACCATGAAGTTAGGGTAAAAGACTTATTCCTTTCGATTTAATTTCTTTTGTAATTCTCATGAATTCTTAGATATTGTTGTGAAATATGAGTAGCTAAATTTTTTTTTTCTGGGTTTTGAAAACAAACAAGATATTGGATGAAGTTTGAATAACGTTTATTTATATTAAGTTTTCTATTTTTTAGTTATTTATTTTTTCTTGATTTTAATTATTCGTTTGCTTGACCACCTTATGAATACTATTTAGGGCTTCCTTATTGAACTTGAAAAACAGAACTACAAGTGTAAAGAGAAGAAAGTAGTGCTAGTTCGTGAACCTTATAGTCGATTCACTATCGAGGATAGAAATATACCATGTGTCTTAACTTAGTTTAACAGACAACATCTTAATGCATTCCACTATTAACCGACGACCACAAAAATATAGGCGTTACGAATAGTCGAGTAGGCCTCTATGAATAAATGAAGGACCGGGAAGAAATAGTTAAAATGATAGTTGTGGATTGTTTGTCTTTTTCTTTTGCTTCTTCGGATGCTTTTATTCATTATATTCAAGCAATTTATAATCTCATGTTTACAGGTATTCCTAGAAGTACTTGTCGGCCCGATATTTTTAGACTCCATGCACAATATGTATATTATTTATTTGCATTATTAAAATATATTTCATGTAGAGTTGCTCTAACTTCTAATCTTGGTTGTGTTGTAAATAAAAATAATTATTTAACAATTATTTGTCACTGGATGGATAGTAATTTTATTATGCAAAAATATTTTCTAGCATTTTTATATGATGAAGATGTAGACTCACTGAAAAATGTATTTCTGAATCTATTTCTAAAGTGGCAAAATATTATGGTATTGAAAGAAAATTTTTATGTATATCTTTTGATAGTGCATCTCACAACAAGACTTTTATTGGTTTGTTAAAAGTTGAACTTTCTCCACCGTTACCCGCAATATTTCATGTTAAGTGTGGTTGTCATATATATAATTTAAGCGTAAGAGATGATCTTGATTTTTTTGAGCTTTATATTGAAAAGATTAGGCTTGCTGTTTGCTTTATTCAAGGAAATAATCGAAAAATTAGAATGAAATAATTTAAAACTAAATGTGAATAAAAGAGAAAATGGTCAAATACCCCCCAACCTTTACCCCAAATCTCAACTACACACTTATACATTGCAGGGGTCCTATGACCCCCCTGAACTATTTTAAAGTGGAATATTTACCCCCTGAACGATGACATGGCAAGAGAGAACGCTGACATGGCCAAATATTTCTTTATTTTCTTTATTCATTTTTAATTATTATCTTTCTTTATTCATTTTCTATTTTTCTTCTCCTTCCTCCTCCTCCTCCTCCTCTTCTTCTTCTTCTTCTTCTTCTTCTTCTTCAAGAACTCAACAATGATATCCAATCTAAAATTAATTTATCAAACTTACATACTCATTAACCGAATTACCATACAAGAATTTTTAATTCTTCTTCTTCTTTATTCATTTAATGACATCTTCAAGAACTAAACAATGGCATCCAATCCAAAATTAAATTTATCAAACTTACATACTCATTAACCGAGTTACCATACCAAGCATCATCGTTCTCATGAAATGAAACATAAACTTCCAACAATGTCTTGAAATTGAAATAATCAAATCAACACTTTTTCACAATCAACACCAATGTCTCTCTTCTACAGTATCTATTCTTGGATTGATAAGCATGAGCTGATAAAATTCATTTTTCTGCTCCTCAATGAAAAATGAAGGCTTAAAGATTTTAGAAAAAAAATTTCATCATTCACTATCTGTTTCTTCATGGAAGTCCAGGAAACAAAGAGAATTTGGTGGGTTTCACTCTCTTTAAATAATTGATTTTTTAGAGTAAAAAAGAAAAAAATGATTTGTTAATGACGTGGCAAGAAAAAATGATGTGGCAGTGAGTGCAACTCACTGCATGAAATAATGTCTGGGCATGAGATTTTAGGGGGGTAAATATTTCACTTTAAAATAGTTCTAAGGGGTAAATATTCTATTTTAAAATAGTTGAGGGGGTCATAGGACCCCCTTAAAGTATAAGTGTGTAGTTGAGATTTGGGGTAAAGGTTGGGGGGTATTTGACGATTTTCTCGTGAATAAAATAGACTTAGACTGATATTCATGCCTAAAGAATATGATACTATATGGAATGCTACTTATAATTATTTCCGAACTTGTCTTACTTTTAAAGTTTCTATTACAATGACTTTTAATCAATATTCTGATTCTTTTCTTAAGTGTATGCTACATGATTCTGATTGGGCTGCAATTGCTGATCTTGTTAAATTTTTGAAATTTTTTTATATGGCTACGGTTGAGTTTTCTGATGCTTATTATCCCACCGTTTGTAATATTTTAGCTTATTTAGCCGACATTTCTTGTTTGCTTAAAGATTATAAGAATAAAGAATGTTACAAATAAGTTATTACTGCTATGATTGCTAAATTTTAAAAATATTTTTATCTGCTTACCCCAATTTACTTGATTGGTGCTATAATAAATTCATGTATGAAATATAATATTATGTTTGAATTTAGTTGCATTATTTATAATGCTTTAGAGATAAAGCCTGAAGAAGAACCTTCTTTATTTACGACTATGAGTGATGCGAACAGTTACATGGAAGTATTATATAACCATTATGTCGATTTACTTGATGAAGTCGTACCGACAAATATCACTCCAACTTTCGCTCCTCAAGCTCTTGAGGAGCCACCATCTTCTAAAAGGTAACACATAGTAGTTATCTTGATTACTTTTTTGATTTAAAATGTTTGGAACAAGGTGCAATCTTTATCATACAGAACACATTCTCGAAAAGAGTTTAAGTATTATCTTCGACAATTGATAGAGGGTCGTACAGCAAGGATCAATACGCTGGATTAGCGGAAGAATAATGAAAGACAATATCCTGTGCTTTCAAGATTAGCTAGAGATATATTAAATGTTTTAATGTAACCATTGCATCGGAGAACGCTTTTAGTCAGGGACGACAACGACTTGGAGACAACCGACACTCATTGAAAGACAATGCTATGAATGTTCTAGTTTGCCTTAGGGATTGAATTAGAGCGGAACGAAAAAAAATCAAAGAATGGAGGTGGGGCCAGCAGACGAACAGAATCTTTAAGAAATTATGACTTTAAGGGAGAACTCAGCAAAATCAAGTACAATGCATGATTTTTGCTCCATTGATTTTGACTATTCTATGAAAGTTCTCGTTAATATTAACATGCATGAATTAAAAAAAATGATACAAAATTTGTAGATTTCTCAATCATGTAACTTATAAGTTTTAGATCATTTTACAATCAATAAAATACAAGATTCATTCACTCCTTACATATTTTTGTCATTTAAATTGAATGTCTAATTTGAATTAAATACTTTTAATATATTACTATCAAACTTTAAACAAAGCCATAAACATAACAAACATATATACATATAATGAAAAAATAAAAATAATGTAGCAAATATTACTTAAACACCTAGTATTGACATATAAAAATATTATATAAATTTATCTTTTAAGTAGTGCATGAAAATTTTTGAATATATGTTCAAGACTTCAAGTATTATTATATTAAGTAGTATATATTGTACGTATTATGCATATATGTGTGTATATTTTCTAAAGTACTATAACATGTAATGTATATATGTTTCAACTTTCAAGTGAGATTTTAAGTTATATATATTCTATATATATATGTATATATTTGCTATAGATTAAAGTCTAAAGTAGTACAAATTTAATGTATACATGCGTATATGTTTTCTAAAATAGTATATATGTAATGCATACATGTTGTACGTATATTGTTTCAAGTAGTATTTAAGTAGTATATATATTATGTTATATGTATATATGTGTATATATTTTCTATAGATTAAAGTTTAAAGTAGTATATAATGTATACATGTGTATATGTTTTCTAAAATAGTGTAACATGTAACGTATATATGTTATACGTTTATTGTTTAACGTATTTAAAATATATATATGTGTGTATATATAATATATATTGAAAAAAAACATGAAAACTCAAATTTATTATTATTTTTTTTTATATAAAGGACCGATAATCAGCTCATTTCTCGAACTGGGCCGGGCCGAACCGGTCCAGATAGGTTAAAACTGGCTCTATATTATGTGGGCCGATTACGGACCGTTTGGAGATTTTTTACTGTTGGGATCAAATCGGATTGACCCATTAAGAATTGGGCCTGAATTGGATCGGCCCACAGACCGGTAACTTTTAATGAGCGGATGCCGATTTGAACCGGACCAGCCCGATTGTCAGGTATAGCTCGAACGCAACAATTAGCTTCAACAAGTTCAAGAACCAATAGGGGAGTAGTATTATAAAATTGAAGGCTATCATTATGCAGATTTTGGGTTACTTCATACTGGACTAATAAACAAAATCACTCGTCAATAACTCTTTTTTTTTTTTTTTATGTATATGGCTTGTAACTACAGGGCGGTAGTCCGTTCGGTCATGTTGTATGGAGCGGAATGTTGGCCAGTTAAGAACTCCCACATCCAAAAAATGAAGGTGGCAGAAATGCAGATATTGCGTTGGATGTGTGGGCTGACTAGAGGGGATAGAGTTCGGAATGAGATTATCAGGGAGAAGGTTGGTGTGACTCCAGTGGAGTATAAGATGCGGGAAGTCCGATTGAGATGGTTCGGACATGTGATGAGGAGGGGCATGGATGCCCCGGTCCGTAGGTGTGAGAGGCTAGCGTTGGATGATTTTAGGCGGGGTAGGGGTAGGCCGAAGAAGTACTGGGGTGAGGTGATTAGGCGGGACATGGAGCAGTTACAGCTCACCGTGGACATGACCCTAGATAGGAAGATCTGGAGGACGCGAATTAGGGCAGAAGGCTAGGGTCAGGTTGGGTCACTAGTGTAGGGAATTACTTGGTGGGGGTATTATTCTTGTTATGATACCTTGTTCCATGTTTTATTACGAATCTCTATGCTTTTCTTTGTTTTTATTACTTATGGGTGCCGTATTTATGTTATGAAATCTTGTTTTGTGCTTTACTATGTATTTGTGCGGTATCTCGTGCCTTGAGCCGGGGGTCTATTGGAAACAACCTTTCTACCTCTTTAGAGGTAGAGATATGGACTGCGTACATCTTACCCCCCAGACCCCACTAGGTGAGAATACACTGGGTTTGTTGTTGTTGTATGTATATGGCTTGTAAGTTGATTTAGAGTCACTGATCATAAGTTCGTCATAATTCAGCTTTCTGATTATTAATTGTTGTTCTTTATATACCGTATTTGTCGTTATATGTGTTTCTAAAAATGTTTTTTTAAAAAAAATAAATAAAATAAAAGGACAATATTTATATTTGTTCTATTTTTATTTTTTTTAATCATAGAACCGCTAGTGATATTGGTTCTATTCTTTTTTAACATAGAACCGCTAGTTCCATACTTAAAAAGTTTTTTGAATGAGAAGGGAAAAAGAAATTAAAAAGTGTCTATTATAATAACCGATTAACCTTCTCAGCCTTAATGCACCTGCAATATTCAAAATTTCGATCACAAGGGATGGTTTGGTAAAGTGTGAACAATATAGAATATAGTGCATTAGTAATGCTTGTTTTTAGTTATGTTTGTATTAGTTATGTATGTATTATTTCTTATGCATTGTTTGGTTTGATGTTATAATAAATAATATATTCTACATAATTTCTATAAAATAAGTGTTTGTTTACAAAAATATCCTTCTTTGACTTTGTACACTTTTTTTGCAACAAAGTTCTTATGCCAACTCAAACATAATTAGTATTGTTGAACTAGTATATAGAGATTTTTGATTAATTGCAAGACCTTCATCTTTGTACATGAATGTTACACTGATGGATTAATATAATCGAAACAAAAATAAAATACAAGGTGTAAAATTAAGGAATAGTCTCAAGAATTTTTTTTATTCTTTTTAAAGACCCTCGAAGCAAAGCAAAAATATATTGTGGTTATTTAAATCAACTATTCATTGTTGTAAATTAAAATGGTGGGAAAAGAAATTGTGAAATGTTTTGAGAAGATTCACTATTGAAAATTAAAATGGCAGAAAAAGAAATTGTGAAATATTTCGAGAGAGAAATTGAGGGGTATTAAGGTAATTTAATAAGTTAATGTATGTGTTAAAAGTCTTTGTATTACTAATACATAGGAAATGGAGTGTATTACTAATACACATTTTAATATACAATAGAGTGCATAACTAATGCTTAAGCCAAAAAACGTATCAAACAAGATACTAATAGTACACAGTAACCAATACATGTATTATATTTTTCAATAAACTCCCCCCAAACAACCCCTTAGAGTCCTCCAAAGCCCCCAGGCCCTTTGTTTAGTAATTTGTGAAAGTAAACTTGGCATCTTTGCTTAATAAGGGTCACATGACATGGCGATTTATGGTTGGTCCATTGAAATTTTCTTAGACGAGGTGGAATGACTTATATGAGATAAGAGGATTTTTTTCACATGTATCTAAAAAAAAAATTGAAAGGGGTGGTATATTTTGGATCTAAAGTAACTTGTTTTGCCTATTGTTATTGATGTTGAATACTCTGTAACAATAATTCTTGTTTGGTTATACTCTTTTCAAAGATTATTTGAAAAATTATCTATGCTTGGACGCATTTTAATACAATCTCGAAAATGGAAAATGGGTTGAAAAAGAAGTTATAATCAATTATTTTTTAAATTTGAAATACAACTTCAAGTTAAATCTAAATATTTCATATCAAACACATATTTTTAAATAAATAAAAAATTATTTTTTAAAAATAAATTTACGTCAAATAGGAACATGGTGGGGTCATACCATTTGGCAAAGACGTGTGAAAGTTATGCGTCCCTTGCATTTTACATCCCAAAGTGTCTTTCTTTCTTTAATTTGCACCTTATCTTATTTATTTTTACAATTTACACCCTAATCTCTTGGATCCCTTGCATTTTACACCCCAAGGTGTCTTCATTTTTGTAACTTACATCCTATCCTTTTTTTTTTTTACAATTTACATTCTAATCTCTTTATTTTCTTACAAAATAGTAAAATTATTTTTTAATGAGGGCAAAATAGGAATAACAATATACTTCTTCCATTCTATTTTACTCGTTCCAATTTGACATTGCACATTGATTAAGAAAAATAATTAATAACATGATTATTTTACCATAGTAACTTTATTAAATAATGTTTACATTTTAATTTTGAGATAAAACAATTAATACTAAGGGTAAAAAAGAAAAAAAAATTGTCTTGTCTTGATTAATGAAAAATAACAAGTAAAATAAAAAATCAATTTAGGAAATTTGGGACGAGTAAAATGGAACGGAGGAAGTATTATTTTTTAAAATAAATTTATTTAATTTTTAGTGTAGGAAGTTAGATGAAAAATTTGCAAACTCAAATTTTTAGAAAATTCCAAACGAATGCCATCTGAGTTAAGAGAAGATTGATATTGCAAAACTAGTGATATAAGAAGACATTGTTAAAGACAAAATTCCATCAATTCATGTGTTATATTTTTTGCCTTATCCTTAACTACTGCTATTCTATTCATTTTCCCTCAATATTTTGGTCCTTTCTTTACGTTATTATTTTCTTTCTGACAGGTAGTATAGGTGATTATGATTGCATTAAGATAGATATGGCTCCAGAAATTTCACTGCACCGTACTTTCACCATTCAGAAGCAACGCCACTATGAAATTTTAGCAGTTACAAATTAAAGTGAGAATACTTATCACATGACAATAGCTAGATGATAAATGTGAATGCAAGAACATATCTTGAAAGTTCGTTACACTAAAAATTAAATAAATTTATTTTAAAAAATAATACTTCCTCCGTTCCATTTAACTCGTTCCAAATTTCCTAATTCGATTTTTTATTTTACTTGTTATTTTTCATTAATCAAGACAAGATATATTTTTTTTCCTTTTTTACCCTTAGTATTATTTGTTTTATCTCCAAATTAAAATGTGAACATTATTTAATAAAGGTACTATGGTAAAATAGTCATGTTATTAATTGTTTTTCTTAATCAATGTGCAATGTCAAATTGAAACGAGTCAAATAGAACAGAGGGAGTATATTGTTATTCCTATTTTGCCCTTATTAAAAAATAATTTTACTATTTTGTAAGGAAATAAAGAGGTCAGGATGTAAATTGTAAAAAAAAAATAGAATAGGATGTAAGTTAAAAAAAGAAAGACACCTTGGGATGTAAAATGCAAGAGACCCAAGAGGTTAGGGTATAAATTGTAAAAATAAATAGGATAGGGTGCAAGTTAAAGAAAGGAAGACACTTTGAGGTGTAAAATACAAGAGACCCGAAAGTTATAGGCATATTGTATCAATTGTATTTGCATATGAAAGATATGTGAATTGTATCTATTGTATTTGCATATGAAAGATATGTGAAAAACATTGATCCTTGGTGGCCAAGACTAAATATGTGGTGGAGGCTTCTTTTAAAAACTTGGAGCCCAAGATTTTGCTTTTTTATAAATAAAGAAGTGTATTCTCAATTAAAAACACACCAAATGAAAGCATCCTACAATTGGAAATAGTTAAATTGAAAACGTACATTTAGCTACGAACTTCATCACTAATTTGCTCGTAGCTAACAGAAATCTGTTGCTACATTAGCCGCCAACTTTGTTAGAATTTGTCCGTTACCAAATCCTATTTTTTTCAGTATTGTTTAGCTACAGAACTTGTCAGTTACTAGATCCTTTTTTCAGTACTGTCTAGCTACAAAATTTGTCTTTACTAAATCCTTACTTTTTAGTACTGTTTAGCTACAGAATTTGTCTGTTATTAAATCCCATTTTTTCCAATACTGTTTCCCATTAGTCGAGCTTCCGCTGAACAACGTGCTAGTCTAGCTGGTAGAACTGGCCAAGGGACTTGTTACAGACTTTATACAGAGAATGCTTATGAGAATGAAATGCTGCAAAGCACTGTGCCAGAGATTCAACGGACAAATCTTGAGTATGTGATTTTGTTTCTCAAGTGTCTCGCAATTCAGAACGTGTTAGATTTTGAATTTATGGATCCACCTTCTCAAGATAATATCGTCAACTCCATGTATCAGTTGTGGGTTCTAGGTGCACTTAACAATGCCGGGGACTTAACGGAACTTGGACGGAAAATGGTGGAGTTTCCATTGGACCCTCACCTTGCTAAATTGCTCTTGATGGGGGAACAATTCAAATGCTTAAATGAGGTTCTGACAATTGTTTCTATGCTTTCAGTGCCTTCGGTTTTCTTTAGACCTAAGGATAGGGAAGAGGAAAGTGATGCTGCTAGGGAAATGTTTGTTGTGCCAGAATCTGATCACCTTACATTGCTTAATGTATACGAGCAATGAAAGGCGAATGAATATAAGGGAGACTAGTGCAGTGACCGCTTTTTACAGGTCAAAGGTCTGCACAAGGCTCGGGAAATAAGATCCCAATTGCTGGACATCCTCAAGAAACTCGAAATTTCACTCATCAAATGTTGTCCTAATTGGGATATTGTGCGGAAAGCAATCTGTTCTGCATACTTTCATAATGCAGCTATGCAGATGCTGAAGGGGATTGGAGAATATGTTCATTGCAGGAATTAGATGCCTTATAACCTGCATCCCACAAGTGCTCTACACGAATTGGGTGACACTCCTGATTACGTGGTCTATCATGAGGTGATCTCGATGACAAAGGAGTACGTGCAGTGTGTGACGGCTGTGGAGCCTCACTGGTTGGCAAAGCTCGGGCCAATGTTTTTCTCCGTTTAAGATTCTGATTAGTTAACTTCCAGAACATAAAAAGAAGTGTAGAAAGTTGTTTTGGATAGTACGTGTTAACTTCTTTAGAAATCTACATGTGATTTCTTGTTGTTTGAAGTTGTTTTGTGTACTCCTAAGTGTACGCATCATTATGTTACATTTTATGCAATAGACCTTTTACTCGTCATTATGTTACATTTTATGCAATAGATTTTTTTCCATGGCTTGAATTTGTAACCTCTTCAACCACAAGCAACAACTCTTACGTTACACCAAGATTCCCCTTCTATTCTAGAATTTCAAATGCTATACAAAAATGTTCATGGCCAAATTGTTTAACTTGAGTGTCACAACTAAATCCTCCAACCCCAACTATCTACTTGGATTTAGCAGCAAATAATTTCGTAGTTATTAGCTTCAAATTTTGCAACTGAGTCATTTTCAGCTACGTTGCTCGAACTCTTCAAAAATGTCATTGGGATAGGGTGTGTGTCGGATTCTTTAAAAGTAGCACATTTCTGAAGGATTAGATACTGGTGTGGCAACGTTTTTGGAGAGTTCGAGCAACTTATATTTTCAGTCAAGAATTGCTGCTGGAAGGACTTTTATAAATTGTTAGGCCTTTTGGAGTCCCAAACAAGTTCAAGATCCAGAATAGAGGCGTGTTATTAAAAATTTGAAGGCAATCTTTATGTAGATTTTGTGTTCCTTTCTTACTGGAATAGCAAACAAATCACTCATCAACTTTTTTTGTTTTGGTTTTATGTATTATTTACACAATATATTCAGGTATGTAGAATCTGTATAGCAGAAAAACAACTTCATCTAGTTCAAGTTTATAAACAAGAACACAATGAAGTATATGAATACCCTCAACACAAGATCAAAATGATCCTTCCAAGAGCTGTATTTATTTTTCAGAAATAGTAGATGAAGTAGAAATGAATAAGGCCAAGTCGTTCGAATTCACGGAGTTTCCTTAAGGAAATAATTCCCCTCACTGTACCCGAGGTTGTGAATTTTTCCTCCCAGAATAAAACGGTCTTCAATCCGACTATAGCGGTACCTCAAATAGGCGGATTCTACGAACGCATTGAACGATTTAATGATCACACAGAGTATTTGAAGACAAGAAGAATGTTTTGTAATCTGAAAATTTCTATACCAAAACCTGTGGATGAAACCAGGTTTATATAGCCACAAGATGCCTCTTCAAAAAGGTGGCATTGGTTCAATTTAAAGGTGTGTATCTTTCCTGAAAATGCATGTCTGTTTACTTAAAACAGAGCATTATTTTGCTGAAACAGTACATACCAGTTCGTGTGAAACATTGTGTCCTTTCATCGAAACATTGCATCAGTTTGCTGAAACAGTGCATCAGTTCATTGGAACAATACATCTGTTTACGAAAATATTGCATCTTTTCATGGAACAATTCCATCAGTTCAGTTCATTGAAATAAAGTTACCCTTTGGCATTTTTTTGAATTTCAAATAAAGTTTGTCCAAAAATATAGATCTCATCGATCGATCATTTGACAAATCCAAATCCGAAGCCGAGCCAACGAGCGACAACGACGACGGTGTGAGGCATCTCTATTTTCTTGCCTCACTTATCATGTGGAGTAAGTGTCCATTAATATAAACACTACAAAGTTCTCTTCTTCCACCAATGTGGTAGAAAGAGTAAACTTTCCAATTTGAAGTACACTTTCTAAATTAAGTGTCTCCTTTTCTCCACCTTTTTCAACTCCATTTTCCATTCACACTTTCTTCATTTACTATGAACCCAACAATCCCCCACATGAATGAGGAATGACTATTTTTTTTTGTAAAAGTTTTACGGACAGGTATGTGATCATCAAACAAAGACTGATTGCATCTGGATAAGTGGGTTTCCCTTAGAATTTTCCGTAGTGAGCATACATTGAATGAACTTGGTCAATCGGTATATTTGATATCTTTGAACCGTCGAGTTTTAATGTACACCTAGACAATACATGTCACACAACCAACCTTTTACCATTTTATGGTTCTCACAGTTTTGTTCTTTTCAGCCATGAACACGTCCCGATTTCATGAGAGCTTAGAGAATAGCCCTTTACTAACATTCTCTTTGAAGCGGCTTCCACTTTGTCCACACAGAGGTGATTTCTAAACTTTCAATCCTATAAACTAAACTATTTGGTCAAATCTACCAAATTTAGATAATCATTAAAAGACTTTTCACCTTAAGTCTTATCCTTGTTTACTAACCATTGTCTACATCATGAGAATGGGTTGGGTAATTGACAATGTTGAACCTGTCAATCACAACTTTGTTTTATCTCCTTAAACCTAGCTTTTGGGATCTCCAGTCTGCTAGGTGGAGTTACCGCCATGCTGACTTGTCCTAGGCCTTAAACTCATTCCCTTGGATGTCTTTTCCACTCCTTCTCTAGATAGGCCTTTTGTAAGTTGATCCGACACATTATCCTTTGACTTTACATATTCAATAGTGATAATTTCACTAGAGAAAAGTTTCCTAATGGTATTATGTCTCCGTCGTATGTGATGAGATTTACCGTTATACATTATGCTTCCTGCCCTACCTATTGCCGCTTGGCTATCACAGTGTATACATACTGGTGCCACTGGCTTGGGCCAATACGGAATATCTTTCAAGAAATTCCGGAGCCATTCTGCTTCTTCACCGGCTTTATCTAATGTAATAAATTCAGATTCCTTTGTAGAGCGAGCGATACAAGTCTGTTTGGATGATTTCCAAGAAACTGCTCCTCCACCGATAGTAAATACATATCTACTTGTGGATTTTACTTCGTTCGATCCAGTGATCCAATTTGCATCACTATATCCTTCAATTACCGCAGGATATTTATTATAATGCAAAGCATAGTTTTGAGTGTATTTAAGATACCCCAAAACTCTTTTCATTGCCATCCAATGAGTTTTGTTGGGATTACTCATGTACCGAGTCAATTTACTAATAGTACAGGCTATGTCTGGTCGTGTACATTTCATTATATATATTAAATATCCCAATACTCTTGCGTACTCCAATTGTGAATCACTTTCACCTTCATTCTTTCGAAGTGCAAAGTTCACATCTAATGGAGTCTTGGCAATACCGAATTCCATATACTTGAACTTGTCAAGTACTTTTTTGATATAATGAGACTGTGACAATGCTAACCCTTATGGAGTTCGATGGATTCTTATACCTAAGATCATATCTGCAACTCCAAGGTCTTTCATATCAAACTTGCTCTCAAGCATTCGTTTTGTTGCATTTATGTCAGAAATGTCTCTACTGATGATTAACATATCATCCACATATAAACAAACAATGACTTGGTGATTTGGAGTGTCTTTAATGTAAACACATTTATCATATTCATTTATCTTGAATCCGTTTGCCAACATGGTTTGGTCAAACTTTGCATGCCATTGCTTAGGTTCTTGTTTTAGTCCATAAAGTGATTTAACAAGTTTACACACCTTATTTTCTTTTTCTGAAACCACAAAACCCTCAAGTTGTTCCATGTAAATTTCTTCCTCCAAATCTCCATTTAGAAATGCAGTCTTCACATTTATTTGATGGATTTGAAGATCATATACCGCCGCCAAGGCAATTAACATTCGAATCGAGGTTATCCTTGTTACTGGCGAGTATGTATCAAAGTAATCAAGGCCTTCCTTCTTTTTGAAGCCTTTTACTACAAGTCTTGCCTTGTATTTGTCAATAGTACCATCCACCTTTATTTTTCTTTTGAAGATCCATTTAGAACCTAAAGGTTTATTTTCGGGAGGAAGGTCAACCAATTCCCATGTATGGTTGCTTAAGATTGAATCTATCTCACTATTGACTGCCTCTTTCCAAAAGGATGAGTCTGACGATAACCACTTCTTTAAATAATTGAGGCTCATTTTCTAAGAGAAATGTTACGAAATCCGATCCAAAAGAAGTTGACGTTCTTTGACGTGTATTACGTCTTGGATTTTCTTCATTATGTACATTTTCACTTGGTTCATCTCGAGGTCATTTAGATCCTCCACTAGATTGTTTATGTCTAATTTTATACGGGTAAATGTTTTCAAAGAATTCAGCATTGTCTGATTCAATTACCGTATTTTCATTAATATCCGGATGTTCGGATTTATGAACCAAAAATCGATATGCTTTACTACTTTTAGCATATCCTATGAACACGTAGTCCATCATTTTAGGTCCTATATTAACCCTTTTAGGTATAGGAATTTGAACCTTTGCTAGACACCCTCACACTTTGAAATATTTCAAGTTGGGTTTCCTTTCTTTCCATTTTTCGTAAGGAATTAATTGTGTCTTACTATAGGGAACTCTGTTGAGTATACGATTGGCCGTAAGGATAGCCTCCCCCCATAGGTTTTGCGGTAAACCAGAACTTAAAGTAAGACATTTATCATTTCCTTCAAAGTTTGGTTTTTCCTCTCTACAATTCCATTAGATTGAGGTGAATATGGGGCCGTAGTTTGATGGATGATTCCATTCTCTATACATATTTGCGCAAAGGGAGATTCATATTCTCTGCCCCTATCACTTCTTATCATTACGATCTTTTTGTCTAAATGATTTTCAACTTCAGTTTTATATTGCCTAAACGCATATATTGCTTCATCCTTACTATTTAGCAAGTAGACATAACAATATCTAGTGTAATCGTCAATAAAAGTTATGAAATACTTTTTTCCACCACGTGATGGTGTTGACTTCATATCACAAATGTCAGTGTGTATTAAGTCTAAGGGATTGGAATTCCTTTCAACGGACTTATAAGGATGCGTTGCATACTTTGATTCCACACACGTTTGAAACTTTGATTTATTGCACTCAAAGTTTGGAAAAACTTCTAAGTTAATCAGTTTTCATAACGTTTTGTAATTAACATAGCCTAAACGTTCATGCCATATATCATAAGACTCAAGCAAATAAGAAGAAGTTGAACTTTTATTTATTTCAACAGTCATTACATTCATCTTATAAAGGCCTCCGGTCAGATTTCCTTTCCCTAAATACATTTCTCCTTTGCTAATTACATTTTTTTCAGAAACAGTTACACATTTGATCCATTCTTATCTAGGAGTGAAACAGAAATTAAATTCTTAGGTAACTCCAGAACATATAACACATTGTTTAGTGTCAAGACCTTGCCAGAAGTCATCTTTCAGCAAATTTTTCCTGTTCCCTCCACCTTAGCAGTAGTGAAGTTAGCCATATAGATCATTTTTTCTACTTGAGCCGGAGCAAATGACGAAAACAACTCTTTGTTGGCACATACATGGCAGGTGGCACCAAAATCCATCCACCAAGTTGCATTCTGAGAACATAACACACAAATCATCGTATTCTTTGTTGGATTCAATCATATTTGCTTGATCCTTTTTCTTGCCTTTCTTCGGGACTCAACAATCTATGGACTTGTGGCCAATTTTGCCACAATTGAAGCATTTTCCCTTAAACTTTTTCTTGGGTTGATTGCTTCCATGTTCAACTTTCTTTCTTTTCTTTGAATTATTTTGGTCATCTTCTACAATATGTGCTCCATTAATTGTAGAATTTTCCTTTGACCTTCTTTCTGCAGCTTTATTGTCCTCTTCAATACGGAGTCGGGCGATAAGATTTTCAACGGTCATCTCCTTGCATTTATGCTTTAAGTAGTTTTTGAAGTCTTTCCACAATGGTGATAGCTTCTCAACTATCGCTGCTACTTGAAAAGCATCATTCACAATTAAACCTACAAAATAGTTTATGTGAGTATTAAGATCATTTTTAATTTGTTTAACTACGGTATTTTCAAAAATATACCTTCGGCTAGGAGATCATGTATGATGACTTGCAACTTCTGTACTTGAGAGACAACAAATTTGCTATCTATCATTTTGAAATTCAGGAACCATGTAAAAAGGAATTTCTTAATTCCCGCATCCTCCGTTTTATATTTCCGTTCAAGTACCCCCCCCCCCCCCCATAGTTCCTTTGATGTCTTGGTTCCACTATAGACATTGTAGAGGTCGTCTTGGAGACCATTCAGAATATAATTCCTGCAAAGAAAGTCCTAATGTTTCCAAGCTTCTACAATAATGAAACGGTCTTTGTCCGAGGTTCCCTAGGGCACCTCAGGAGCGTCTTCGCTAGTGAACCATTGCAGACATAAAGTGGTGAGGTAAAAAAACATCTTTTGCTGCCACCGCTTGAAGTCAATGCCTGAAAATTTTCCGAGCTTCTCCGCCGGTGCCATCGTTGGCGGAGCATTTGTGCAGCTTGATGAAGCAATATTGTTTTCCCCCCACAGTCGTAGCCACATCATGCATTTGACTTTCAGTTGTCATTTTTCCTGTCACCACAAGACAAAAAACTTAGTGTTTTTTCAGAATACTATTTATAAAGTTAAATAACTTGAAACTCTTCTTCTTGTTTCTAATTAACGATGAAGTTTTTATTACTTCGAACCGTCAACTGAGTGAACCTTGACTTGTGATGAAGATTTTATGTCTTCTAATCACTAGTTAAATTCAAGCGGAGTAGAAAGCTTAAGCTTTAATCTCCAAAAACAAGCAATACAGATTCTGTAGATTATTTCCTTAAGATTGTTATTTACACAATATATTTGGGTATGCAGAATCTGTATACCAGAAAAACAACTTCATCTAGTTCAAGTTTATAGACAAGAACACAATGAAGTATATCAATACCCTCAACACAAGATCAAAATGATCCTTCTAAGAGGTGTATTTATTTTTCAAAAATAATAGATGAAGTAGAAATGAATAAGGCCAAGTCGTCCGAATTCATGGAGTTTCCTTAAGGAAATAAGTCCCCTCACTGTACCCGAGGTTGTGAATTTTTCCTCCCAGAATAAAATAGCCTTCAATCCGACTATAGCGGTACCTCAAATAGGCGGATTCTACGAACGCATTGAACGATTTAATGATCACACAGAGTATTTGAAGACAAGAAGAATGTTTTGTAATCTGAAAATTTCTGTACCAAAACCTGTGGATGAAACCAAGTTTATATAGCCACAAGATGCCTCTTCAAAAAGGTGGCATTGGTTCAATTTAAAGGTGTGTGTCTTTCCTGAAAATGCATGTCCGTTTACTTAAAACAGTGCATTATTTTGCTGAAACAGTACATACCAGTTCGTGTGAAACATTGTGTTCTTTCATCAAAACATTGCATCAGTTTGCTGAAACAGTGCATCAGTGCACTGGAACAATGCATCTGTTTACGAAAATAGTGCATCTGTTCATCGAAAACAGTGCATCTATTTGCGAAATAGTGCAACGATTCATTAAAATAGTGTATCTGTTCATGGAACAATTGCATCAGTTCAGTTCGAAGTTGCTGTTACTACGTGTATGTCTATAAATTGGAGTATCGAACAAAGGAAAAATATCTACTGTGTTATTCATTTTACCCTTTGGCATTTTTTTGAATTTCAAATAAAGTTTGTCTAAAAAGATAGATCTCATAAATCGATCATTTGACAAATCCAAATCCGAAGCCGAGCCGAGCCGAGCGAGCGACGACGGCGGCGGCGCGAGGCATCTCTATTTTCTTGCCTCACTTATCATATGGAGTAAGTGTCCATTAATATAAACATTACAAAGTTCTCTTCTTCCACCAAAGTGGTAGAAAGCGTAAACTTTCCAATTTGGAGTACACTTTCTAAATTGAGTGTCTCCTTTCCTCCACCATTTTCCACTCCATTTTCCATTCATTTTCCATTCACACTTTCTTCATTTACTATAAACCCAACATTATGTATATGGATTATAGGTTGATTTAGTGTCATTGACAATGAGTTCAACATAATTAGCTTCTTTTTTGATCCAATCTCATATGTATAGAATATTATGCATAAACAAGATATATATAGTTTACTGTATGAGGTTGTGCACAAACCGCCTTTTCACTCCTTTGATCATAGGAACTACTTTGCACAGTAACTTTTTCAAATGTTTAACCGATTGCTCAAAATAAGTTCATGTCACGAACCAATGGAATCATGACACGTGCCGTTAACATTAGTATAAGAAAATTAAAAGGAAAGACCCACCTTCTTTTGCTAAATCAGTGGAAACCTGAAGCTCCCCTAAAACCAACATGTTTGGTAGCTTATCCGATCATAGTTTTGCTTGTCGAAGATGTATTTGGGTAAATGGTCCTGTGATTGTAGGGGCCGGTCGGTCCATCAGGCCTAGCCGTGGGTGTCATTCTTGAAACAAATGATTGTATCGCATCTCTGTGGCATAAACTAACTAACTTACTTACGATAACCTAAAGTTTCATTTCCCTGAGAAGTTCTATCAACTGCCTATATTTCCAATCCCGAAACACTACCCTAAATACCCATCCAAGAAACAATTCATTGAGTATCTTCGAATCCTATGCCAGACACTTTGATATCAACCCACAGTTGAATGAGTGTGTTAAGTCAGCTAAGTATGATGAAGTATATTACTGGGTTGTGGAGGGTCAATGCTGTTACTCTCAATGGCTCTAAAGTTCTATACATTAGCCGGTGGCTGGTGGTGGCTACATGAGGGAAGAATGCGGAGTGTGTAGTGCCAGGTATTGTGAAGGATTGCGAGAGTTTGGAGACAGAATACACAAGGAAAACTCCCGGTTCTAGACACTGGTGCCAGCCACTGGATACAAAAATTAGATCACAGCTATTTGTAAATGTTATGATTCGGACAGAGTAAGCAAACCACAAGTAAAAGAAAATAAGAACAACACACAGATTTACGTGGAAACCCTTGCGGGAAAAACTACGGGCAGATCACTATAATGGAGAGAGAGTACAATGTGGAGAAGGCTGAATTTTCTGAATACCCAAAACAACTAGCTAAATGCACTTATGTAATATGTGCATACAAATAAGTCCTAGGCCCAAAAACATAAAGGTCCATATCGGGCCTATCGGCCCGATCCCTACGCTTCCACCGACCCATTGAAAATCACCAACATGGATCGCACTGTGAAATTTTCTGGGCCGAATTAACAAAATTCGGGTCACAACTCTAACAATCTCCACCTTGACACGAATTCTAATTGATAACTCAAATCCATTTCAAGACAAACTCTCCACCTCTTCCACAAAAGCCCCTAAGGGCACATCTTAACAGCTAACACTAACCAAATCCAAGCAATGCTCAAACTTGGCACTTGGTAGTGTCTTGGTCATCATATTAGGATTATCATGAGTAGTAATCTTGCTCACGACAATATCACCACGAGCAATAATTTCACGCACACAATGATGCCGAACATCGATGTGCTTTGTTCTCTCTGATCTTTAGTAAGGAAGATAACACTCTGACTGTCGCAAAAGACCATAATAATCTGTAAGTCTTTGCTAAGTTCATCAACCAGACCCTTGTTGTGGGATGTGGGAATTCAGTCTCCCTTGATCTTTGAGAAGATGATGCTGAACCATCAATAGTCTGCCGCAGCTTGGTAGTATTCTAATGTAGTTTGCTTTTTTGTTTTCTCCAGGTTTATGTTTTGCCAAGAGATATCTGACATTTGAGCTGGCCATATTTATGGTTGCCAATTTGGCTAGTTGACAAAATTTTACTCCTTCTCACATGGTTTGTTCTTGGAAACATAGAGAAATACGGTCTGGAGAGGCCATTAGTTGGGCCTTTGGAACAACAGAATACACAAGGAAAACTCCCGGTTCTAGACACTGGTGCCAGGAACATTGGATACAAAAATTAGATCACAACCATTTGTAAACTTAACCCAAAATGGCATATAACATGGGTCCAATTGCCATGGGTAAATTCAAAAGCCCAAGTATCAAGTCTACTTGATCTGCTTCTGCTTCTGCTTCCCCTCCTCACATAGATAGTCCTTCCACAAACAATGATTCTTAGAACTAAACCCCAACAATATAATATCTCCCGCTTTTTCACCATTGAAGCAACAAAGCAAGCTTTCAATAATCAACAACAACAACAAGAATGTTCTCCCATCACTCAACAACTCTTATTCCTCTTGAAAAAATGCATTACAATCAAACAAGTCCAACAAATCCATACCCAAATGTCAATTTACTCTATAAACAAAGCCAACTATTTGCTCTCAAAAATTATAGACCTCAAAAATTACGATTATGCCGCTCTTCTTTTCTCACATATTAATAGTCCCAATGAGTATGCATTTAACATAATGATAAGAGGGTTAGCTACAACATGGCAAAACTTTGATCTTTCTTTAGAATTTTACTACAAAATGAAGTCTTTGAGTTTGAAAACTGATAATTTCACTTACCCTTTTGTGTTTATGTGTTGTGGGAGTCTTTTAGCTATAAAACTTGGTAGGTTGGCTCATTGTGAGGTGTTGAAAAATGGGTTGTTTGTGGATTTTCATGTTGGTCATTCTTTGATTACTATGTATTCACGTTTTGGGGAAATGGGTTACGCAAGGAAGGTGTTTGATGAAATGTCGCAAAGAGATTTGGTTTCGTGGAACTCGATGATTTCGGGGTATGCTCAAAGGGGCTGGTCGAGGGAGGCGGTGGAATTGTTTAAGGAAATGAGGAATGAAGGGTTTGAACCTGATGAGAGGAGTCTAGTGAGTGTTCTTGGGGCATGTGGGGATTTGGGGGATGTGAGTTTGGGGAAATGGGTGGAGGAGTATGTTGTGGGGAAGAGAATGGAGATGAATTCTTTTATAGGTTCAGCTTTGATTAACATGTATGGCAAATGTGGAGATTTGGTTTCTGCTAGAAGGATCTTTGATGGCACCAGGAAGGAAGACGCCATCACTTGGAATGCAATGATTTCAGGGTAAACACTTATTTTTACTTTTTAATATCCTTCGCTATTTACTTATATAATGTCGGCCGAGATGAATTGAAACGGAGAAACATGACAAGTGAGGATTCACCGCGAACAACGAGGCCTCTAGTTCAAAAATCAGCAGTGATGATTCCTTCCCATTTGCCAAGCGTTGGTGAATGGTGAAAGTAGTGAGAGGGGGAAAATGAATTACTTCATTTTCGATTAGACAGTTGACTTCTTTCGACAGACAATCAACTATTGGTTGCAGTAATAAAAACTTTAGAAAATAAAAAGTTGATGGTAAATAATATCAGATATTTTATACTGGTTGAGACCTCTAATTGGCCCATCCAGTCGTGTTGTGTTGCAAGGGATTCTACTAGTTCTTTGTGAATAAAAATCAAAGTACAAGATTGAGTCAAGCGTTTTGGCTATGACTCAACACTTTCTTTCTTTCTTTTTCACTTTGATACAATGCCTTACCAATTATGTGTTTTTCTCATCTCTTTTTAAGTACACAATAAGCCTAAGAGAATATAATGCTTGAATAAAGTAGAGCAAAGAACTAAAGAAGGTTGAGACAAGTGTATGTCTCTTCCATGGTCTTCCATTGCTTAAAAAGTAGTGATTGGACTACTACTAGCCGTTTGGAAAATATCAGGCAATCCAAGAGATTTTCTCCTTGGAAATGGGATGTGAGAATCCTATTTCCAAGAATAAAATGAATCATATTAATGATCCCAAACGATTTGAACTCTCCTTTCAAAGAAATAATCGTACAGTCAAGGTTTTGGTACTTCTTTCCATGTAAACGCGGGTTTGTGATAACCACTGAAGGAGGAGACATATTTCCTTTCCTTTTTTGACTTGATTCGTGGAGATTTTCCCTTTTTTATTGTAGCCAAGAATCTTTGATTTCCTTCCTAAGTATCTCTTGATATTTTGAAGAATCTCTTTCTTCCTTTTTGAGTATTTGACTAGGGATGTTATGAATATTCTTTTTCCTAAACTCCTGCAATCAAATCAAGCCCAAGATCATTCATCAAAACTTAACATTATCAATCTCCCCTTTTTAGTGGATGACAACAAATTAGAAAAATTAAACTGCTTCCATGTCTTTCCTTGAGTTGCGACATTAACTCCCCCTGAATGAGTGATTCTTCTCCTGCATGGTTAAAAGAAATACACTATTCTCCCCTTTTGACATCAATCAAAAAGGAAGAATATCATCTAAAAAATAAAAACATCTATGCGCAGTAAAAGGCAAGTACGAACTAAATCAAATCACTATTTGCTTCAAAAGGGTTTTTCAATAATGCCAAGAGATTTTCTAAGAGAGCAAAATCTTTCTTTCAGTAAAGGTTTAGTAAAAATGTGAGCTAATTGTAAAGTAGTTCTTACAAAAGATAATTCAATATCCTCTTTTAAAACATGATCTCTAATAAAATGATGCTTAACATCAATATGTTTTGCTCTAGAATGGTGCACAGGATTTTTAGATAAACAACTAGCACTAGAGTTATCGCAGAATATTTTGACAGGTTTAAAACGCAGATCATAATCACTGAGTTAATGAGACATCCAAAGAATTTGGGCACAACACCACCCAATAATAATATATTCAGATTTAGTGGTAGAGAGAGAAACATAATTTTGTTTCTTGCTATTCCATGAGACAAGAGATTTTTTCATGAATTGGCAAGTACCACTAGTGCTTTTTCTATCCACTTTATCGCCTGCATAATTTGCTTCTGAGAAACCTTTTAAAACAATTTCAGTAGACTTAGAATAGCATAAGGCATAAGAGCTTGTGCCAATAAGATATCTGATAATACGTTTGGTGTATTTACCTTGGGAGATAAACGTGCCGTCAGTTGACTGATGGATTTATAATTCCAGAAAGAACGTTAATTCTCCATTATGCTCATTTCAAATTCACTTAGCATTAACTCAAAGAATTTCTTGCACAAAACGACATTAGTACTTCCAAAGATAATATCATCAACATAAATTTGAATGATCAAATTTCTAGTAGAGGTTCGTTTGATAAATAAAATAGTGTCAATTTTTCCTCTTGAGAAATTATGATCAACTAGAAAACTGCTCAGTCTATCATACCAAGATCGAGGAGCTTGTTTTAATCCATAGAGAGTTTTTGAGAGTTTAAAAACATGATATGGAAATTTTGGGTTTTCAAAATATGGGGGTTGTTTCACAAAAACTTGTTCATCAATAAAGCCATTTCGAAAGGTACTTTTCACATCCATTTGAAACAATTTGAACCCTTTATAAGAGGCATAAGCAAGTAAAATTCTAATAGACTCTAACCTTGCAACATGTGCAAAAGTCTCATCATAATCAACTCCCTTTTGTTGTGAGTAGTCTTGAGCGACTAGACGAGCTTTATTTCACCCAACTTTACCTGATTCATCCATTTTATTTCCGAACACCCATTTGGTTCTAATAATAGAGATATTCTCTAGTTTTGGAACAAAAGTCCACACATTAATTCTGTCAAACTGCTTAAGCTCTTCTTTCATTGCTTTTACCCAATTATCATCTTCTAAAGCTTCATTGACTTTCTTTGGTTCAAGTTGAGATATGTGAGCTATTTTCGCATTTCTTCTACTGGAAGCCCTTGTTTGCATTCCTTCTTTTGGATCGCCAATAATGAATTCCTTTGGACAATCAGTCTCGCTACTCCATTCATTTTGGAATTACTTCATGTTCAATGTGATCGTTTGAAGCAGTAGCGGGCTGGTTAGTTTCAACACTAGTTGACTTGGATGAGGAGTCATCTTTAGTAGAAGGTGGTTTGTTAACTTGTACTTGTTCAATGTCATCATCTACAGAGCTAGCATTCTTCACCCAAAGATTAGTGTCACCAAAAACAACATGCACAGATTCTTCAATGCAAAAAGTGTGTTTATTGAAAATTCTATATGATCTACTAGAGTTAGAGTACCCCATTAAAATACCTTCATCGCTTCGTGGATCAAACTTACCAATGTTGTCCTTGCCATTGTTATGAACAAAACATTTTGAGTCAAATGCATGAAAGTACCCAATGTTGGGTCTTTTGTTGTTCCAAAGCTCATACAGAGTTTTCTTCAAAATAGGTCTAGTGGGACATCTGTTTAAAACATGACATGCAGTACTAACTGCGTCTGCCCAAAATTTATGTGGTAGAGAATGTTCACAAATCATGGTTCAAGCCATGTCTTAAAGTGCTCTACTTTTTCTTTCAACCACGCCATTCTGTTGAGGGGATCTTGGAGCAGAGAAGTTATAAGTGTATCCATGAGTATCATAAAAGATTTCAAAATATTTGTTCTCAAATTCTCCCCCATGCTAACTACTAATAGCAGAAATATAGTAACCTTTGTCTCTTTGAACCTTTTCGCAAAAAACTTCAAAATTCTTTAAAGTATCATCTTTGTTAGCTAAAAACATGACCTAAGTAAATCGAGAATAATCATCAATAATCACAAAAGCATACCTTTTACCACCAATGCTAGTAGCTCTATTGGGACCAAATATGTCCATATGAAGTAGCTGCAACGGTTTAGTTGTGAAAACAATATCTTTAACAGGAAAAGAGTTTCTAGTTTGCGTACCAAGCTGGCAGACATAAAAAAAATGAGTTCTTTTGAAATCAAGATTTGGAAGTCCAGTTACAAGTTCATGCTTGACTAATTTTTCAATATGCCTCATGTTTGTATGGCCAAGTTTTCTGTGCCAAATCCAGGGATCCTCAGAGATAGAGGCAAGACATATATGTCCTCCAGTCTATTTGATGGAGTCTAGAACACATACATTTCCGTGTCTATTTCCAGCAAGAATCTGCCTTCCATGTTTTTCAATTATGCACCCTTCCTTTTCAAACCTTACCTCCAATTCAGCATCATACAACTGACTGATGCTTAGAAGGTTGTACTTCAAGTTTCTGACCAAATACACATTAGTAATATCACATGAATTATTAAAGGAGATAGTACCAATACCTATTACTTTGCCTTTGGAGTTATCTCCAAAGCTGAGTGGAAATCCTGCAAAATAGTTGTTCACTTATTTCTAGGTACCCAAGCATTCTTGGGTCCCTTAGGATTAATTTTTGGATTTTTTGACTCGGTTTTTGGTCTCCAAATCCATCTACCAGGATTTCTAGAGCGAAATTTGCATTTGTAATATTTATGACCAGACTTTCCACAGTGATAACAAGAAGTATAGTATTGATTAGTTGCTGTATAGTAAGTATTGCGACTATGACTGTATCTCCTAGTAGACTGACTTGAGTTAGTAGACCTTTGAGATTTATCATAGTTATAGTACCTTTTATGATAGGTATTAGGACTATGATTGCTCCCTTTGGTTGACTCAGATTAGTTGAGCGTTGAGATCCCTTATAGCTATAACGTCTATTATGCTTACCACCATCAGTTTTATCAATTGATAACTGATTTGTCTTGACAATACTATGACTGAGAGATTTTTCAAAGCTGTTAATTTTGATTCTTCAGACCCCACCAGGTGGGAATACACTGGGTTTGTTGTTTGTTGTTGTTAATTTTGATTCTTAAATCATCAATTTCTTCTTGTAAGTAATCTTTTTCGATTTCACAAACTTCAAGTTTAAGTTTCCAGTCTCTTTTTTCTTTATGAGCTTTATTTAAATCAGCTATGGCAAGGTCCAGCAAATGTTGAAGTTTTGAGCATTCATTACAAGAGTTGGTTCTTACCTAACTAGATTCTCTGATTGCCATGAAACTACAGTCTCCACATCATTTTCATGGTCTGATTATTCTTCATCACCCCAACAATTGAATGTCTTTTGATTTCCTTTTGAAGGTCCTCTCCTAGCTTCTGGACAATCATAAGTAATATGACCATATCTACCATAATTATAGCACTTACCTTCATTCCTGTTCTGATCAGTATATTGTTTTTCCTATGAGTAATTTGATCTTTCTCTTCTTTGATTCATGGATCTTTTGTAATTTTCAACAACTGTCCTTGTGATGAGAGCAAGTTCATCTGCATCCGGGGCATCATCTTCTTCTTCTTCATCTGTAGCTTTGAAGGCCACAGTTTTTTTCTTTTCATCCTTTTGTTGTTCAGGTGAGCCTTTTCGAAAGTAATGAGGTTTCCTCTGACTTTATCATAGGTCATGTTATTCTAGTTCATGCTTTCAAGAGCCACAACCTTGAAAAGTCACTGAGAAGACAAACTTCTGAGAATCCTTGTAATCTGATTTGCCACAGGATAGTTTTTTCTTGCAGCGTTGAGTTCCCCAACAATTTTGCCAAACCTGGCAAATGTTTCTTCAATGGATTCACCATCTTTCATCTTGAAAAGTTCATAATCATAGACTAATAAACTTACAAGAGTTTATTTGACCTTCTCAGTTCCTTCATATGTCGCTTCTAACTTATCCCACATTTCTTTGACAGTTTCACAGCAGAAGATTTTCTCATATTCTTTCCATCTTTATCTTTATTTGTAGAGACAAGTGGAAGATCGCCAAGTTTGATTACTCTCCAAACTTTGACATCATAAGACTTGATGAAAGTCCCCATTCTTATTTTTCAATGAGAAAAATGTTTTCTATTGAAGTAAGGAGGTCTAGTTTGGGATGTCCCTTCTGAAAACAAAAACAAAGTTCCAGCAACAGTTTATGTCATGATCTCTTCTCACTTGCTGTTAAGCAAATACTTTTGAGTCCTGGCTCTGGCACCAATTGAAAGTAGTAAGGGGGGGGGGTTGAACTGCTCCGTTTTCGATTAACTTCCTTTGACAGACAGTCAACTTCCTTTGACAGACAGTCAACTATTGGTTGCAATAATAAAAACTTCCGAAAATAAAAAGCTGAAGGTAAATAACACGAGATATTTTATGCTGGTTGGGCCTTTAATAGGTCTTACTCCAGTCCCCTTGGGTTGTAAGGGATTCTATTAGCTTTTTGTGAATAAAAATCGAAGTACAAGATTTAGTCAAACTTTTTGGCTGTGAATCACACTTTCTTTCTTTCTCACTTTGATACAATGCCTCGCCAACTATGTGTTTCTCTCCTCTCATTTTAAGTACACAGTAAACCTTATGAGAATACAATGCTTGAATAAAGTAGAGCAAAGAACTAGAGAAGGTTGAGATAAGTGTATGTCTCTTCCATGGTTTTTCATTGCTTAAATATTAGTGATTGGACTACTACTAGCCATTTGGAAAATATCAGGCAACCCAAGAGATTTTCTCCTTGGAAATGGAATATGAGAATCCTATTTCCAAGAATAAAATGGATCATATTAATGATCCCAAACTATTCGAACTCTTCTTCCAAAGAAATAATCGTACAGTCAAGAATTTGGTACTTCTTTCCATGTAGACGCAGGCTTGTGACAACCACCGAAGGAGGAGACATCTTTTCTTTCCTTTTTTAACTTGATTTTTGGAGATCTTCCCTTTTTTATTGTAGCCAAGAATCTTTGATTTCCTTCCCAAGTATTTCTTGATATTTTCGAGAATCTCTTTCTTCCTTTTTTGAGTATTTGACAAGGGATCTTATGAATATGCTTTTTCCTAAATTCCTGCAATCAAATCAAGCCCAAGATCATTCATCAAAACTTAACATTATCAAATGGAGTTACTGTCCTTTATGTTGCTCGGACTCTTCAAGAATGTCGATGGGTGCCTATCGGATCCTCCAAAAATAGTGTAATTTTGAAGGACTGACACGGATGCGTCAAACATTTTGGGAGAGTCCGAGCAACTTAGACCGCCCCGATATGTGTGATGGTGGGATGTAGCAGGTACCTTACAAAATTAATCGAGGTGTGCACAAGCTAGTCCAAAGTCCAAACATCACTGTTTTGAAAAAAAAAAGTGATCATTCATATAGCTAACCGCAATTTGTTTGGAGTTGAGGAGTAGCTGTCCTTGTTATTTGTATCATATTTTTGTTGGGGCAAGGGGTACATGAAATCCAAATCTGGTTTGTGGTACTCCTTTCAGCAAAATCTCACGGCTATGAATTCTATTGGCTGATCGTTATAGTTTTTTCAAATGAATGAGCATTTAGACAATCAAAAGAGTAACTTTGTTTTGTAGCATAAGAAATATGAAGCCTGCTATTGTTTATGTCCTATCTTCTTGAGGTTTTTCTGTTTTACCAGTCAAACTATTTATTATTCTCCTTTGTTGGTCTATTCCATGGATCTGAATAATATTTATTACAGGTATGCACAAAATGGGTTGTCGGATGAAACAATCTCTTTGTTCAATGCCATGAAGGAGGCAGCAGTTCACCCAAATAATATCACGCTGGTAAGTGTTCTCTCTGCATGTGCTTCAATTGGAGCCCTGGATGTTGGAAAAAGCATCGATGACTATGCATCAAGAAGAGGTATAAAGTATGATATATATGTAGCTACGGCCTTAATTGATATGTATGCAAAATCTGGCAATCTGGATGTTGCGTATAAAATTTTTGAAAGCATGCCTAGAAAAAATGAAGTCTCTTGGAATGCAATGATTTCTGCTCTTGCCTTTCATGGAAGAGCACAAGAAGCATTATCCCTATTTAACCGCATGTCACTCGAGAGTAGTGATGCCCGCCCAGATGATGTCTCGTTTGTTGGAGTACTTTCGGCATGTGTACATGCTGGATTGGTTGATGAAGGTAAGCACCTCTTTGATATAATGAATTCATCTTTTGGATTGATTCCAAAAGTTGAACATTACTCTTGCATGGTTGATCTTTTGTCTCGTGCTGGTCGTGTATACGAGGCATGGGACTTTATTGAGATGATGCCTCAAAAGCCAGATGAAATTGTACTTGGTGCATTGCTTGGTGCCTGTCAAAAGCTCAAAAATATTGATGTTGGGGAACGAGTGATGCAGCTACTTCTTGAGATGGAACCATCAAATTCGGGTAATTATATAATATCATCAAAGATATATGCAAATCTCCGAAGGTGGGATGATTCAGCAAGGTTGAGACAACTAATGAGACAGAGAGGTGTGACTAAAATTCCAGGCTGTAGCTGGATCGAGATGGATTCTCAACTTGTTGAATTTCGTGCTGGTGATTTGTCACATTTACTTGCAGATGGGATTCAACAGGCTCTAGACTTGTTGTACGAGGAGATGGCCATAGAAGGTTACATTCCAAATGTGAAGCTTGAGTAGAAAGGTGAGGATGATGATACTTTATATCTTCTTATGCTTATCAGGTGGAATTGAACTTATTTATAAAGAGAAAAAACTACGAGAACAGAAAGAGAATTTAGGCATTGAACTCAGGAAAGTCTGGTTCAGTTTAAAATTTCCACCACTTGGTTAATGAGAAGAAAACTCAGTCTTTTAGACTTTACCTCTTTAATATGTTGCTCTGGCTGCTACTTTTCACATGAAAATGAAGTCAGTTTGTATCGCATTAATGCAATTGTTACTTCGGTTTCATTTGGTAATAACACAAGCTATACTTATTTTTTCCACTTTCTAGGATGGCTACGTGTATAGTAATGGACTTGAACATTCTGCGAACTGTAATTGAAATTTTTACTTTATGATAAGTTATTGAAACAACCTCTTGCAGAAACGTAAGGTAAGGCTGGACCCCAAGCTTAGCCGGAGCTTTAATGCACTGAGCTGCCCTTTTTTCAGAAAAAAATTGATAAGTTATAGAAAATTTCTAATGGCTTCTCTGTCTTAATTTAAAGGTTGTTGCAACTTGCAAGAGATAAAATGGCTTGATGAAAGAGAGCTTCTATTCTATTGAAGTTGTAGCATTGCTGCCTTTGAATAAAATTTAACTTTTAAGCTTGGTTCTCTCGTTTTAGATCTTCGACATGGTGAAAGAGCTTATATCTTCTTTCAAGTGATACAGAATTACTTGCTATTGTCAACTCAACTAACTTAAGATATTTTACTATTTGACTTATGTAACTTTTCAGCATGGATTGTTGGATAGGCCACCGGGTACCTTTATTATCATCATGAGCTCTTGAACTGAATGCATGGTCAGTTTTTTGGCTTCAGTAATCGGCAGACTTCCGTGTGAATACTTGCCAGGTTTATATATGGCTTAATTCATATTTGTTCCTTACGCCTCAAGTACATGTTATCAAGTTGTCACGACTCTTAACTCTATACTTCTTATTGACCTGTGACTGTAGGATCCTTCTGTGCCTGCTTCGCCTTCGAAACCAAATAGAAGCTATAAATACGGGCACCAGAAATGGTAACTGGACAAAGCAATTTCACTAAATGTTCAAGCAAGAACAGTTCAATCCAGCCATGCCGAATGCATATTAAGATTCCTCTCAAATGCAACCAAAGTATACATAATTTGCTGGACAATATAGAAACTTGCCCCTCGGTTGCTTGATTCTTTTTGCTGTAAACAAAGAGTGAAAGTTCTGGATATTCTAGACAGTAGTGCATTACATATTGCTCTCCCCCTCCAACACCCCCTGAGGCATTTCTCCCTGCAAGGTTTCCAGTTGAACTTTCTGAATTTTGATGAAAACATGTATAAGTCGAAGCTGCAGTTAAGCAAGCCATGACCATCTATACTACTGGTGCACCAGGTGATATACTCATTTTCCTGATTGATCAGGACGAGATTGAAGCAGCCTGTTATGCACTTTCAGAGCGGATGGAACAACTTATCTCATCAATAAAGCAACCAGTGCCCAAGCTGTTAATTTTTCCTGTATACTCTCAATTGCCTGCTGATCTGCGAGCACGAATTTTCCAGAAGGGCTCGCACATGCATTGTTGCTACTAATATTATTGAGACATCCTTGATCATCAATGGAATTTTCCATGTCATTGATAGAGGCTATAGTAAAATGAAGGTGTACAATCCACGTACGGGTATGGATGCTCTGCAAGTGTTTCCCATTAGTCTAGCTTCCGCTGACCAACGTGCTAGTCTAGCTGGTAGAACTGGCCCAGGGACTTGATACAGACTTTATACAGAGAATGCTTATAAGAATGAAATGCTGCAAAGCACTGTGCCAGAGATTCAACAGACAAATCTTGAGTATGTGATTTTGTTTCTCAAGTGTCTCGGAATTCAGAACGTGTTAGATTTTGAATTTATGGATCCACCTTCTCAAGATAACATCGTTAACTCCATGTATCAGTTGTGGGTTCTAGGTGCACTTAACAATGTTGGGGACTTGACGGAACTTGGATGGAAAATGGTGGAGTTTCCATTGGACCCTCCCCTTGCTAAATTGCTCTTGATGGGGGAACAATTCGAATGCTTAAATGAGGTTCTGACAATTGTTTCTATGCTTTCAGTGCCTTCGGTATTCTTTAGACCTAAGGATAGGGAAGAGGAAAGTGATGCTGCTAGGGAAATGTTTGTTGTGCCAGAATCTGATCACCTTACTTTAGTTAATGTTTACGAGCAATGGAAAGTGAATGAATACATGGGAGACTTTTTACAGGTCAAAGGTTTGCGCAGGGCTAGAGATATAAGATCCCAATTGCTGGATATCCTCAAGAAACTCGAATTTCACTATCTTACAATTTATGCTATAAACTTTTTCTCATGGCTTGAATCTATGGTTGTTTAAGTTTGTTTGAATATTTAGCTCTAAGTGTGCGCGTCATTATCTTACAATTTATGCAATAGGCCCTTTTCATGGCTTGAATATGTAACCTCTTCAACCACAAGCAACAACTCTTTCGTTACACCAAGATTCCCCTTCTATTGTAGAATATCAAATACTATACAAAAACGTTAATGGCGAAATTGTTTCACTTGAGTGTCACTACTGGATCCTCCAACCTCAACTATCTACTTGGATTTAGCAACAAATAATTCCATAGAGATTAGCTTCAAAGTTTTGCTATTAAGTCGTTTTCAGTCAAGAATTTCTGGACTTTTATAAATTGTTAGGCCTTTTGGAGTCCCAAATAAGTTCAAGATCCAGAATAGAGGTGAAATATATTTTAAAATTGAAGGCAATCTATATGCAGATTTTGGGTTACTTCATTTTGGACTAACAAGCAAATCACTCATCAATGACTTTTTGTTTTATGTATATGGCTTATAGGTTGATTTAGAGTCATTGACAATGAATTCAGCATAATTAGCTTCTTTTTTGACCCCGTCTCTATAGAATATCATGCATAAATAAGATATTCTCAAAGGATTGTGACAGCAAGATAATTTTGCTATTTCCAATACCCATCGCGTATTTAAATAGTCTGCAAAGAATCTATCCGCCATACTAGTAGCAGGTAGATTAAGATGAAAGTTAGTAGGTAGCGATGTGTTATCTTGTTATCAGAGGGGGATTCAAGATTCGAAACCTCCGGGTGCCACTTTGTTTTGAACAATAACATATACTTCGTACGATATTTTAGGATAATGGAATCAATATTCAAAGAGTAAACTATTATTATATATATCTAAGGGTTAATATTACATGAAGGCTTGCCTAGTTGGTATTATCTTCTTCTTTGTAAAGAAGAGGTCACGGGTTCTATTCTTCATAGCCACACTATGTGTTTTTTCACTCTAAAAATACAGTGCAGAGCGGGTTTCAAACCCGCATTGTTGGAGTTAAACCAAACAATTTCGACCACTTACGCCACTAGTCCCTTTGATATTGTGGGCCAAGCATAATATTTATACATTAACTAATTCATATACACATAAATATACAAGTTTCATCCGAGAAGTGAGGTAGTAGTATTGCTCTTAGTATCTTCTCCTTCAATTCTTGTTATTATCTATTGTTGCTTGTACTTCGACTATCATATTACTTTATTGTAGTCATTGTCTTGTTACTATTTTGTTGGTTTTGTTACTATGTTCAATTTCTTATACTTTTGTTACTTCTTTTTTTGGGCTGCTTTGGATGATTTTTCCTTGAGCCGAGGATCTATCAGATCTCTACCTCTGATGTAGGGTAAGGTTTGCGTATATTTTACCTTCTCCGGGCCTCACTTTGTGAGATTCTGTTGGGTAATTGTTGTTGTCCTATTGATATACATAGTTCGAGCAAAAGTAGCATGCTCCCATTGTCCTAGTGAGCGCGCACACACATTACAAAAAAATTCCTAATATATGTAACGCTGTTTGAAAATAATAAAAAGTATCAGTCAAATCATCGAATTGTGACAATAAACCGACATAACTCCAAGTAACATTTTGCATTCACCATTTCAAGACACCCATAGTAGACGTAATTATACTCTGTTTGACTGTATCTTCAAACTCAAAGGACATAACACATAAATAGACGTTCAAATTTGGCATCAGTTGGAAAGTAAACACGCCGAATATGAGAGTGCATATAGACACCTCAACTCGTTTCCACCGTATTAGTTGAACAGTCCACCTTACAAAATAATCATCTAAATACCTCCAAAATTTATGTATCACGTCAGCGTCAGGTGTCTACGAGACACAATAACGATGAGTTGGAGTGTAGAAAAGAAATATAAAAAGGAAAGAAATTTGTGTGTTAAGTAGCTTTTCACTTAAAATTTTCACAGAAAAATACAACACATTTCTCACTCACAATTTATTATCTTTCTTGACTTAATTTCTGCCACTATTAACTAATTTTTTTTTTAGAGACAACGGACAAATATATCCTAATTTGCAATTTAGAAAAGATATAACCGTTGTTAAAAAGTGATGCATATATAACCTCGTCATCTAATAAATAGTGCGCATTTATCCTTTTCATTAATAGACAAACTTTTAAAAAATTCCTATTAGTTGTTAGAGTGAAGAATACGTTCATTTAGATTGAAAGTTCAAATTGAGAGGATATGTGTGTCGTAGAAAAAATAATAGACAAATTATTTTCTCAAAACAAATGAACCCATCAATTGAGAAGTATAAAATTTAAGTCTTTGCAATTGGAATTTTTCTTTATTATAAGTTTGTATTTTCATTTTAACAAATTACTAACAATTATTATAATTACATCAAAACAAGAAGTACATTACATTATGGTGTTTGGACTTAGAATAAGGGGTACGTTTAACTAATGAGTAGTCACATCAAAATGAAAAATCAAAGTGAAAGGAATTTGTGTGAAATTTTCATCGCAAGACTCGTGAAAGGATTTGAAAAATCTTAAGAATCCTTTTATACAAATCATTAAAGGAAGATGCCACTCGAAAATAATAAGTTTAACTAAATTCAATTTTAAACTTTTGAAATAGAGTCTTCTTGTAAACTGTCTCTACTCATAGTATTTTACTAATTGACAACAAATTGAGTAAGTGAAATCCTATTAAATGTATTTGAGGAAAAATAAAAAGAAAAGTAGAAGAAGACTTAAATGCATAAAGACTAAGTCATGTTCCTTGGCCATTTAGAGTAAAGTAACAATATTTGCATAAAAAAATCAGGTGTTGAGTATCTTTCGTTTGAAATTTTCATAGAAAGAATTGTGCAAATTTGAGTGTGTTATATGCATTATCCAAACTCAAAATTTCTAAACTCAATTCTTCTGATGTCCCTTGAATGGGAACATAAGAATATTAACACTTCTTAATAATAGGATGACACATCTGCATTTTTTTTTTTTAAATATTCCCACTTGACTTTGTAGTCTTCTAATAGGATGACACATTCCTCTTTAGCTTAAACAAATTTTCTGAATCAAATAACTCTGAATGAGACATATATTTATAAAATTTAATAATGTTTAACGCGTTTATACTTGTACATAATCCAGAAAAATATATTCAACAAGACCAATTCCTCCATATTCATGTACTTAATCAAGAAAACAAGAGTCATGAATTGGCTACTGAATACTCTCTGCATACTAAATTTTCTAATTTCATGCACTAAATCTCAACAAGAGTACTCAGGTAATTCAGTGTTGAATTGCAACAACATATATGAAACAAGTTACGCGTGTAACAGCAGAAATTCAACTTGTCAGGCATTTCTCATATTCAGGGCTAGGTATCCTTACAATTCAGTCCCTGGAATTGCTGCTCTCCTGTCTTCAAACATATCCGAGGTTGCACGTACCAACAATGTCACGAGGCTTACTGTTTTCGCGGCAGACAAGGAGGTTGTAATTCCGGTGGACTGTTCGTGTTCAGGTTTGTATTATCAAGCCACAACCATGTACTATATCCCAGCTCTTAGTGAAACATACTTTATGATAGCAAATAATACTTACCAAGGATTATCAACCTGTAATGCACTATTACGTCGAAATAAATATGGTGAGTTCAGTTTGAGACCTGGTCTTGAGTTGCTAGTTCCTCTCAGGTGTGCCTGTCCAACAGGAAAACAAGCTGAAAAAGGCTCAAAGTATTTGATGACTTATTCAATTGACGTTGGCGATGACATCCTTAAAGTTAGCAAAAGATTTAATGTAAGCGTAAGGAACATAGTCGAAGCAAACAGATTCTTGAGTGAAAATTCTGTTTTATATCCTTTTACGACCATTCTAATCCCCCTGCCTTCTGAACCATTGAATTTAGATACCGGAGATGAGAATCATACGAAGCCGATAAGGTCTCTTTCACCTCCACCTGCAACTAACGTTTCAAAGGGAAAATCAAAGAGAAATCTTTACATAGGTAGTGGAGTTGCAACTGGCTTTATCCTGTTACTGCTTGTGGTTTCTTGGGTCATCTTTCTTGCTTTGTTTAAGAAGAAGGCCAGAGAAGTTCCGCGGATGTCTTCAAGTCATGAAGACATCCTCGTTGAGATAGCGACCATTGATCATGTCCCTAAAGTCTTCAAGTTCAAAGAATTGAAGCATGCTACACGAAACTTTGGCTCCAAGAACCGGATAAAGGGATCTGTATACTGGGGAGTGTTTAGAGGAGAAATTTTAGCAGTCAAAATGGCGATCACGGATATATATAAAGAAGTGAACATGCTGCATAAGATCAATCACTTCAATCTAATAAAGCTTTGTGGCTATTGTGAACATAAAGGTTGCTTCTTTCTTGTCTATGAATACATGAAAAATGGTTCTCTCAGAGAATGGCTGACCAGAACCAAGTCTCGAGAGACCATAAGTTGGAAAAAAAGGATTCAGATCGCGTTGGATGTAGCTAATGGACTTCATTATCTTCACAACTTTACCAAACCAGGCTACATCCACAAGAACATCAACAGTGGAAACATTCTCCTTGACAGCAACTTAAGAGCAAAGATTGGAAATTTCAGTCTTGCTAAAGAAACGGATACATCAGGCACGACTTGGGAACTTGTGGGAACGACAGGATACATGGCACCTGAGTATGTTGAGGCAGGGTCAGTGACCTCCAAGATGGACATTTATGCCTTTGGAATTGTACTGTTGGAATTAGTCACCGGAAAAGATGCTGTAATTGTAGAGGAAAGTGGAGAAATTCTGCTTTCTGCAGCAGTAGCTGAAATAATGGAAGGAGAAAATGCAGAAACTAAACTGGATGGGTTCATCGAAGAACATATGAGGGAAGATGATGGTTTGGAAATAGCATATACAATAGCAAACTTAAGCTTAAGATGCTTGACTGGAGAACCATCAAATCGTCCAAGCATGGAAGAGATAGTATCATGTTTACTGAAGATTCAAGTTAATGTACATAATTGAGAACAAATTAATAAGAATTGAGAATATGAACACAGGCGGGGTTTAACTAACTCGAGCCTTGCTTATTATGCATTGGTTCTACAGCCTAGACTAAGGCCTCATTTGTGTTTATTAAGATCCAAACAACTAAATTCTGAATACATAGTTGAATGTTAAGTTCTATTGACTGTTGAATGAACCCTCGACCACCTGGTACCCAACAATGAACAAGTGACAGTCATCTTGATTATGCTCTTCAAAAGCTTCAATTTTATCATCGATACTTGTTCAGTGTGTACGTCAACATCTGCTCCCCTTCCAATACATTGTTCAAACATGTATCAAAAGAACATTAAATATGTGTATCTTACAAAGGTAAACATCGATATAATGCAATCAGGATAACAAAGAGAAAAGGGCAAAAAAGAAAACTGAAAAGGTACCTTCAATCCAGATTTTCAGACTGCCCCCAGACAGCAACTTAATTTCATCTAATACTTTCTCAAATCATACAGTCATAAAGTTTTTCATAGCTAAAAAATAATCATCGACCTAAACAAAAGCGCAGAAGAAACAGGCAAACATCCATGCTATAATCTTTAAATACGGTGTGCAACTTTTTCTTAAATGACACAAATTCATTGTCTGACCTAAACAACCACACAAACAAATGCTTAACAACACATCATCTAAAGTTATATTTTTGGAATGATCATTTCCTAGATTCAGAAAATGGTAATAAATATACAGAACAACTTAAACAACAACAAATCACATGTAGATTTCTAAAGAAGCTAACACATACTATCCAAAACAGCTTCTGTTTTTTTTTAATGTTCTGGAATTAACACATCAGAATCTTACACAGAGAAAAACATTGGCGCCAGTTCTGCCAACCAGTGAGGCTCCACAGCTGTCACACACTGCATGTACTCTTTTGTCGTCAAGATCGTCTCATGATAAACCACGTAATCAGGAATGTAACCCAATCCATAGAGAGAACTAGCAGGATGCAGGTTATAAGGCATCTTATTCCTGCAATTAACATATTCCCAAATACCCTTCAACATAGCTGCATTATGAAAGTTCGCTGAACAGATTGTTTTCCGCACAACATCCCAATCAGGACAACAGTAGCTGCGTGGAATTTCGAGTGTCTTGAGGATGTCTAGCAATTGGGATCTTATTTCCCTAGCCTTGAGCAGACCTTTGACCTGTAAAAACTGGTCATTACACCAGTCTGCGCAGTATTGATTAGCTTTCCATTGCTGGTAAACATTAAGCAATGTAAGGTGATCAGATTCTGGCACAACAAACATTTCCCTAGCAGCATCACTTTCCTCTTCCCTATCCTTAAGTCGAAAGAAAACTGAAGGCACTGAAAGCATAGAAGCAATTGTCAGAACCTCATTTAAGCATTCAAATTGTTCCCCCATCAAGAGCAATTTGGCAAGGGGAGGGTCCAATGGAAACTCCGCCATTTTCGTCCAAGGTCCGTTAAATCCCCAACATTGTTTAGTGCACCTAATACCCACAACTTATACATGGAGTTAACAATATTATCTTGAGGAGGTGGATCCATAAATCGAAATCCAACAAGTTCTGAATTTTGAGAGACTTGAGAAGCAAGACCACATATCCAAGATTTGTCCGTTGAATCTCTGGCACGGGCCTTTGCAGAATTTCATTCTCATATGCATTCTCTGTATAAAGTCTGTAAGAAGTCCCTGGGCCAGTTCTACCAGCTCGACTAGCACGTTGGTCTGAAGAAGCTCGACTAATGGGCAACACTTGCAAAGCAGTCATACCCGTATGTGGATTATACACCTTCATTTTACCATAGCCTGTATCGATGACATGGGAAATTCCATCAATGGTCAAGGACGTCTCAGCAGTATTAGTAGGCAACAATGCATTTGCGAGCCCCATCTTCAGCTTTCTGGAAAATTTTTGCTTGCAGATCAGCAGGCAACTAAGAGTATATAGGAAGAATTAACAGTTTGGGTACCGGTTGCTTTGTTGATGAAGTAAGTTGTTCCATCCATTCTGAAAGTGCATAACAGGTTGCTTCGATCTCGTCCTGACCAGTCAAAAAGATGAGTATATCACCTGGTGCACCAGTAATATGGATGATCATGGCTTGCTTAACCGCAGCTTCGACATAGTCTTCACATGGGGTTTTACTATAAACTATTTGAACGGGAAATGGTCTTCCAGGTATGTGAAATATTGGAACACTACCAAAGAAGTTTGAGAATTTCTGGCCGTAGAGAGTTGCAGAAGTAACAGTAAGCCTAAAATCAAACCGTCTAGTCACAACTTTCTTGAGAATGCCGAAAAGGACAGCAGTGTTAAGTGATCTTTCATGGGCTTCATCCATTAAAATTATACTATATTTCTCAAGATCAGGATCTTTAAGTGCTTCCCTTAAGAGCACTCCATCGGTCATGTACTCGATAACAGTACTTGATCCAGTGATATCTTCAAAACGAATAGCATATCCAACTCTCTCCAAGTTCAGTTTCCATTTCCTCACTGCCACACGTCTAGGCTGGGTGCAACCTATGATCCCATTAACTGCATAACCTTCTTCGTACAGGTACTGAGTTATCTGTGTCGTCTTTCCAGAACCAGTTTCTCCAATTATAACCACTACCTGGTTTTCCCGAACCACCTGCAATAACTCATCTCGCACAGAGAAGATAGGCAGACACTGCCTTTTCTGTGGAAGTGTTTTAGATTCTGTAAAATCACTAACATACTGCAAGAATCTGGATTCTCCCTTAAAATCAACCTCACTATCCTCGTCCACTACAGCACTATCCGCGTCAACCTCCTCTGTACTCTTCTCCAAACCAAGGATTCTCCCAAAACCTTTGACGAGACTTATGCATCTTTTGTTTTTCATGTATTTCCCGAACAAGAGCTGACCCTTTACGTGAAATTATAGCCATATCCGAAGTCAGGTCCTTTACAGGCATTATCGGTTTAGCTTGCTCAGTGAAAATAATCCTCCCATCCAAAAATGGAGGTGGCTTTATATCATGAACGCGAAGAATAACCTTTTGTTCCTCCTCCTCATCATCAAACTCCGTCTGCACATTTGCCCCTCGTACAACTCCCGATCTCAAAAGTAGATGATCCTCCCAGTTCTTGCCAACTCCATAATATTTTTTGTTCTGAAAAGTTCTGGAGCTGGCAAATACTGAGTAACCTTCTTCGTTAGTAGCATAATGTACTACTACTTGAAGATCTTACCGATGGCCTAACTGGCGTTGGAGAAGGAGCTACATCGTCCCATAGAGAAGCAATAAAATGACATCTCCTTTGTGGTGTTGTCCTCGTAGAACCTTCATCATATCCACTTGTTTTTGTTGCATCATGTGAATATATATTCATTGACACTTGTTCTCTTTCGCCTTCTAACTTTGCTGTGATCATCGCGGTATTTGCTTCTTCTATTCCTCTCCTCCTCCATATATATTGAAGGCAATCCTGCTTCTTTGTTCGGATTTGAGACCGGCAATGTCACCTCCTTTGTTCAGCTCATGCAAATAGAATAACACTTTGTTATTCTACACACACACAGCCACAGTACTTCTCTCTATTATTTTCTTCAATATTGCTTCTCACTATTTTGGTGTTACAACTCCTCTATTTACATTATATTGTATAGTTTTATATCGTTACATAATCTCATATATCAATAATTTAAAGCATAAACATACAAGAAAAGTAAGATATGGGGTACGACTACCATAAAAAGATTTAAGGATAAGATATGATTAATAAATAGTAAGTAAAGATTGTTACATAAAATGATACTTTTTGTTGTTACCTAACGAAGAATTTTAATGATAGAATATAATAAAATTTAAGGAATAATATCAAAACAAATACGTCCTTAAACTAACAACATAATACAATATCATATATGTCAACCGTCCAAACACAAAGTCCTAATCGATGTGAATTTAGATTTATCGATTCAAGACAGATACCAAACACTACATAATAAAAATAAAAAATTAATCCCAAAAGCATGGCCTCCAAATTTGAGAAGAAGCCGCAACCACATATTACAGCCTTGATGAACAAGGATCAAATTTATCCACATTATCTTCACATGCAAATACAATAGACACATGTTGTATTTGTGTATTATCCTTCACATGTCATTGCCAAATGGCATGACCCCACATTATTCCCACTTCTTGCCCAGCAAGTAATTAAGTTGTTTTGATCATGAAAATTAATATATATATATATATATATATATATATATATATATATATGTATTATTTAAAAAATTTTAAAGTTGGAGTTCGAGTTATTTGACAATATTTTTGTAATAACTATTTAAAAGTTAAATGCATTTTTAAAAAAAAAACATAAAATATAATTTAATCATGAAATTTAATTTAAATGGGGTTTAAAAAAAGTGACCATGGGTTTTGGCGGTATTCCAAATATAATTTGTGAAGTTGAATTTAAATTTTTATGATCAAACATTGATTTTTCAAATAAAGTGAAAAATTCTCCAAAAAAATGTGAAAGTTTTTATGGTCAAATGGGTAATAAGTTTCAACAACTTTTTAACTCCCAGTTTTAGGAGTCCCCCTTTTACTAGGATTGTAGGATTTTCCTTTTTTTTTTTCATTATATATTTGGATTTTTGAGTCCTTATTTTCCTTTTCTGCTCAATACATAATTTGTCCTTATTATATTAGTATTGTGTTTGTAATTCTATGTAGTTTTATGTCTGCCTTTTTTAATTGAAAATTGGGGTACGGAAGGGGATTACAAGGTAGGCAACTGAACTCGGATTAATAAGGTGAAAAGTTATGCAGTTAATTAATTGAGCTACTAAGATTTCAGACTTTTTTCTTTTGACTTTCTTGAAAAGTGATGTTGTATTACTGCAATATGGAGGACTATAATTTGTATGAGAGCAATGAAGATGAATGTTATAATGATCAAGTATAAATAATGACGATGATGATAATTATGATTATGATTATGATGTTGAGTCGATTGATGGATATCCAGAAGTTGAAGCAGAGAGTACTAATGTAGTTTATGAAAAAGCTTCCTCATGCAAGGTATGATAAAAATTAGTTACTACTCCTAAGTCCAATTTATGTGTCTTAGTTTGATCGGACACAAAGTTGAAGAAATAAAAAGATTTTTGAACCTTGTGATCTTAAGTTAAAGATGGTGGGTATTAACTTGCCGCGGTCAATGGAAATGGAAGAGATGCTTTTTTTGGTATAGACAAAAAAGAAAGTAAGACACTTAAATTATGATGGAAGGAGTACTTGTTTTCTAGTTTTTAAAAGAACAAGGTTATTATATCATCATGTTTTATAGATTCTCTCAATGGTGGTCGGATCAACTTGCACGCTTCTCGACTAATTCACCACTTACTTTCCACTTATGTAGGGCCAGACATATTTTGGTTTAAATCGAAAAAATCGAAAAACCAAATCGAAATTTTAATTTCGATTTTTTTTTTTTGGTTTTTTGGATTGGTTTTAATTTTCAATTTTTGAAATTTGGTTAAACGGTTCGGTGTTTGGTTTTTCAAAAGAACAATTCGGATAAACCGATTAACCGAAATTCCATAAATAATTAATACAGTAATATATATATTATTATATATATATATAAAATATATTTAATATATAATAATATAAATATATAATAGCAATCCTAATAACTAATAAGTAATAGCATGCCACGTACAACTAAAAGCACACATCAGTCAAATAGTCAAACAATCGATCGAACCATAGACCGCCGACGAGATCGTCGTCTGTACAACGACACCAGAGCCGGTGACCAGATGACCATTGTGGGTTGCAGCATGCAGTGCCGACTGTGGTCTTTACTGCAGCGACCACTCTTTCGAGTACCGAATATTTATGCAAACTAATGCATAATGAAGTTATATATTATGTTAAACTTATGGTTATATCATTTAGTTTCATCCATGTTGAGTTATTTATATCTGCGAATGAAAAATAGGTTTGAACAAAATTACTTTTTAAGAAAAATCATTAATTTTCAATGTCCAGTCATAACAAAGAGAGGTTCACTACTTTGATCTTCAAAACCGAAATAAAAATTCGAAATAACCGAACCGAATTTGTAAAAATCGAATCGAACCGAATTTATTTCAATTTGGTTATGGTTGTCATTTTTGTCAATCCGAAAATTAAAAAATTGAACCGATATTAAACTATGAAACCGAACAAACCGAATGCCCAGCCCTACACTTATACGAAGCTGGGATTTGAAGTTTATGGGTTCAAGTCTAACACTTTTAAGTTACTAATTCTAAATTAATATTTTGTACATATTAAGTAGATTTCTTATGACAAATATAGAGTTTGGATAAAAGTGGATTTGGCCAAACTTATAAGGTTGTACTTCTCCGCAAGAAACTAAACTTGAGACATCATGATTTTCCTCCCACTTTACCGGTCACTAGGCCATACCCTTGGGTGCCAGTTACTATATCATGTTTTAATTCCTCCTCGAGGTGATTGAAAGTGTTTATACTAGATTCTACTCAATAGCAGGAGTTCAATTGACTCAAGGATCGAAAAAGACTGTCTTAGGAGTAACTAACTCGAAAAAACAATTAAGAAGAAGAACAAAGAGAGATTTAGAGGGAAGAATGTAATTTCTGTATTTCTATGAATGAAATGACTATGATTACATATTTATATAGAGCTCATAAATCCATTGTCCAATTAGCTCAGCCACGATAGTTAGTTATAATTGCTTAACTAACTACACTATAGCAACTACAGTGTTAACTAATTGCTGAACTTATTACAATTTCCTACTTGTGAATATTGTGTACCAGTACTCCCCCCATACAAAAGATCCTTGACCTCAAGGATCAAACAAAGGAAACCTAGTATTCAGTACACTGGCAAATTCCCACGTAGCAATATGAACAGGTAGTCCAGTCCATTTGATCAACACCTGCGCAACAACTTTATTCCCTTTCTTTACCATCCTTCTTTATAAGACTAGCTCAGGTTCTGTCACGCCCCAAAATCCCATCGGGCCGGACTGGCACCCGAAGCCGAGAAGGCCCGGGAGAACCCGTTCAAATACCTGTACTTTCACTTACATGTCACCAAAAATTTGGACAGCACGTCGTTGCATATAGAAGGGTCTAATTACCTGTATCAGCACAACACGCACAAATATATATATATATATATATATATATATATATATATATATATATATATATATATATATATATAATACTTGGCCGTCGGGGCCACCACATATACAAATATAACATCACTATATAAACTTCCATGACTTTACCCTTACTTATGTCTACAAAGCCTCTAGGATATACATGACATAACTAGGGTCGGGACAAACCCCCGCCCACACATGACTCCTGTACAATAACAAAACATAAGGAACCGACTCGGAAAGCTCCAAAGCAAACTGGAGCTCACCAACAATAGCTGTATGACCTGGCTCCTATCTATGCTGTAAATGAGCTGAAGCACCTGTGCCTGCAGCATGAAATACAGGTCCCCCGTGAGGGACGTCAGTACGAAATATGTACTGAGTATGTAAAGCTGTAAATAATCATATGTGATATGGGGAATCAAGAAAATCAGACGCAAGTGAATAAATCATAATAGAAGTGAACCACACTTCATAAACACTTTTAGGATCCTGTACATTATCATTAATCTGAATTGGGTTCTTGAATTCAACACATTTGTGGAACAGTATACATTCGTTCATTTCATTCTTTACAATTATCGTTCGCCATTACCTCCTCCTCCCGAACCTCCAACCACCTAACAATAATCAATACTGTACCGTACTGTGACCATTAGGCTGCCCCCAGTACATATCAACTGGATCGACCCATGCTAGGCTTATGCCCCTGGGATACCACCCATAAACACATAAATAGGAATCGACCCATGATAGGCTTATGCCCCTGGGATATCACCCGATAAGAGAGAACTTCCATCACTTAGTTCAAAAGCTTTTGAGATTATTACATTAGTGTTCATGCCAATATAGTACCTTTGGAACAATGATACATCAATAGGAACCACGTAATAGACCTTCTATACAATAACGATGTAATAAAGACTCATTGGTACATCAACAATGTGTTTCAGAATCATCAATATCACAACAATGAAATAGGAGCCTTTTGGTATATCAATGAAACATTTTGACACTTTATAGAATGGAAGCAACTTCGTTGGTAATGTAGAACAATACATGTTTTTGGACAACCTCGGAATCTTACTTGACGGAACATTGGTGTTTTCATGCCAAAGAACATTGTTAGAGTATGCTTTATATACCTCGTTGTAGATTCGGATACCAATTCAACACAACTTCCCGCCATTACAAATCACTTATCTACAATGAAATGTTTGACATCTAGTATTAGCAACCCAACACCACAATTCTCTTCCATAATTCCATACAACCAATATTTGCAAAGCATTCCAAAAACCAACTTGAACAATAGGTTTATGTGTATATATATATATAATCATCATTTCAATACTACATCATCACACCAAATCCCTTCACAATTCAACATAATCCAACCATGCACAAGAATAATCCAACATCATTTCCAATCATCTTTCAACAACAATCAAATAACATACTTCTTATGCTCACATGCATATATATACATATCCATATAAATAACACCAACATAATTTACATCCTTACCATAAAATGACCCTTTTGATTTTGAAGTCCTGTTGGCACAAATAAGGGGTGCTTCTCGAAGAACTCGAGACGGTGAACACAACTACGGAATCAATTTGGATTTTCTACGGTTGAATCACAAGATAATTGGAGTTGAACTTAGGCTAGGGTTTCTTATTCTTCAATAATTTGGATGATAAATGATAGATATGAGGCTAATTATATGTATATAATGACCAATTTTCGTCCATGAGGTGATGAAAAATGACCATATTGTCCTTAAAATTTAAGTAAATCCGAATCTGTCCATGGTGGACTGTTTTGATAGGCTAAAGTAAATCGACCATAACTCTTTGCTCCGATATTGGATTTGGGTGAAATTGGTATCGTTGGAAATATAATTCAAAGGTATTTCATTTCATATAGAGTAGGCCACCCAGTTCGTCCTGTACAAGGAGTTAATCGTTTGAAGTTGACCCTAAAAATCTGTTTTGAGAGGCTGAAGTAAAACGAGTATAACTCCTTACTCAGATGTTGGATTTGGATGAAACTAATTGCATTAGAAAGAAGACTCTCGGGGATTCTCATTTATATATAGCAGCTCACACAGTTCACTTTGTACAAGGAGTTATGATCGTTTAAAGTCTACCCAAAAATCAGTTTGGCTGCAGTACTTTTGTGTGCAGAAAATTTCTGCACATTTACTGTTCATTGCGTCCACCGTTTTCAAGTTTCGAACATGCTCGCTTATATTCGATACTTATCTATTTTCAGAAATCTTTATATCGTTGGAGAGCTAACTCGATAAACTTCGCATAGAAACTTCGACGAGCAAATTCCGGTATAAATAAAGTCGATTCCTATACACATATAATCAAACTATACACTTGAAACCATCTCAAAATAATCAATACTCATACTTAAACTCATATATACCTAACTTATGATCAATACATATACTCCAACACATACAACCATGGCTAATGCACGTAATTAAGTACGGGGTGTTACATCCTTCCCCCTTTAAGGACATTCGTCCTCGAATGTGAATGTAGTTATTTAGCCGAAACAAGTTCAAATTCATAATTGATATTCACGTCATCATATAGATATTATGCATATGTAAAAACTTACTTGTTAGTGTCCCAGTTCCACTCCTTGCACTTCTTTTTCACCTTTGAACAAATAAGGGTATTTTGATTTCATTGCTTCCTCCACTTCCCATGTAATCTCTTCCCTTTGTTGATTTCTCCAAAGTACTTTCACCGATGCTACTTCTTTATTTCTCATCTTCTTAACTTGACGATCTAATATAGCAATAGGCATCTCCTCATAGGTAAGATCTTCTGTTACTTGCACATCTTCAGTAGAAGTAATAAGGGACGGATCTCCGATGCACTTTCGAAGCATCGATACATGAAATACTGGATGCACTGATGAGAGTTCCTGGGGTAGCTCTAATTCAGAAGAAACTTGCCCACATCTTCTAATAATCTTATACGGGCCTATATATCGTGGACTCAACTTTCCTTTCTTGCCAAATCTCATCACCCCTTTCATTGGCGATACCTTCAAAAATACCCAATCGCCTAACGAATATTCTAGCCCTATTCTTCTACTATCCGCATATGACTTGTGTCGACTTTGGGCTGTTTTCAACCGTTGCTAAATCACCTTGACTTTTTCTATGGCTTGATACACAAGATCTGGTCCAAACATAAGAGTTTCACCCGCTTCGAACCATCCTATTGGTGATCTACACTTCCTCCCATATAAAGCTTCATATGGTGCCATTTGATACCTGAATGATAGCTATTATTGTAGGCAAACTCAATAATAGGTAAATGATCATCCCAGCTGCCTTTAAAATCTATAACACATGCTCGTAGCATATCTTCAAGTGTTTGAATGGTGCGCTCTGGTTGTCCATCCGTCTGAGGGTGAAAAGTTGTACTCAGATTCACTTGTGTTCCTAAACTCCGTTGGAAAGACTTCCAAAAGTTTGCGGTAAATTGAGTTCCCCGATCCGATATAATAGAAGTTGGCACTCCATGTAATCGGACTATTTCTTTAACATACAGCTTCGAATATTCTTCAACTGTGTAAGTGGTCTTAACGGGTAAGAAATGTGCGGATTTAGTAAGCCTATCCACAATCACCTATATAGAATCAAATTTCTGAGCTGTACGAGGCAAACCTGTAACAAAATCCATGTTGATCATATCCCACTTCCAAATTGGAAGATCTATGCATTGCTATAGCCTCCGGGCTTTTGATGTTCCACTTTAACTCGTTGGCAATTTGGACATCCAGCTACAAATTCTGCGATGTTCCTTTTCATGTCATTCCACCAATATACATCCTTTAAATCTTGATATATTTTGGTTGATCCTGGATGAATGGAATACCTTGAAAAATGTGCCTCTGTCATAATCTTCTTTCTTAGCTCGTCTACATCTGGCACACACAATCGGTTTTGGCACTGAAGTTCTCCTTCTCGCGTAAACTCAAATGCCTTGGTCGCACAACTTTGAACGTTCTCCTTAAGCTATAATAAAATAGGATCTGCATATTACTTCTCTTTCACTTCAGCTACTAATGAAGATTCCGCAGCATTCTATACGATAAGCTCTTTGTCCGGAGTTTCAAGAAGGCGAACTCCCAAACTAGCTAATTGGTGAAGATCTTTAATCATCCCTTGCCTTTCTATAGGTGCCATCATAGCCTTACGACTTAACGCATCAGCTACCACATTTGCTTTCCCTGGATGGTATAAGATATCAACATCATAGTCCTTTAATAGTTCAAGCCATCTCCGCTGCCTTAAATTTAGATCCTTCTGATTAAAAATATATTGCAAGCTCTTATGGTCAGTATATATATCAACATAAACCCCATATATGTAGTGGCGCCATATCTTTAAAGCAAAAACAACTGCTGTCAGCTCAAGATCGTGTGTAGGATAATTTTTCTCATGTGGCCTCAATTGCCTTGAGGCATATGCTATCACCTTACCATGCTGCATTACTACACATCCTAAACCAATTCTCGAAGCATCACAATATACTGTATACCCTTCTGTACCTTCTGGAAGTACCAACACAGGTGTAGAAGTCAACTTATTCTTCAATTCTTGGAAACTCTCCTCACACGCATCATTCCATTGGAACTTGGATGCTTTATGCGTTAGCTTAGTTAAGGGTGCTGAAATAGAAGAAAAAACCTCAACAAACTTTCTATAATAACCAGCCAACCCAAGAAAACTACGAATCTCCGTAGGCGTTGTGGGCCTTGGCCAATTCCTCACAGCTTCTATCTTTTGAGTATCAACCTGTATGCCTTCATTTGATACAATATGGCCCAGAAATACCACTGACTTTAGCCAAAATTCACATTTAGAAAATTTTGCATACAGCTTGCAATCTCGAAGAGTTTGCAATGCCTGTCGCAAATGATTAGCATGATCCTCTTCTGATCTAGAATAAACTAGAATATCATCAATGAAAACTATCACGGATACATCTAGAAATGGCTTAAACACCCTATTCATTAAATCCATGAAAGCTGCAGGTGCATTAGTTAGCCCAAATGACATAACTAGAAACTCATAATGATGATACCTTGTTCGGAAAGCTGTTTTTGGGTATATCTTTTTCTTTGACTCTCACTTGATGATAACCTGACCTCAAATCAATCTTAGAAAAACATTTGGCACCCTGTAACAACTGATCAAATAAATCATCAATTCTTGGAAGAGGATATTTATTTTTAAGAGTCACTTTATTCAACTGCCTATAATCAATACACATTCTCAATGTGCCATCTTTCTTACGCACAAATAGCACTGGTGCTCCCCAAGGGGAAATACTAGGCCTAATGAACCCCTTTTCTAGCAAATCTTTCAATTGCTCTTTCAATTCTCGTAATTCTGCTGGGACCATCCTATACGGAGGAATTGAGATTGGCTTAGTGCCTGGTATCACATCAATACCGAATTCTACTTCTCGTTCAGGAGGTAAACTTGAAAGATCTTCAGGGAATACATCAAGAAATTCACTTACTATCGGTACAGTGTGAAGATTTGGTGATTTTGATTCCGTATCCCTTACTCTAACTAAATGACATATGTAGCCCTTGAAAATCATTTTTCTCGCTTTGAAATAAGAAATAAATCTACCTCTTGGTGCGCAAATCTTACCTTTCCATTCAATAACTATTTCATTAGGAAAATGTAAATACATCTTTTTCGTACAACAGACAATTTTGGCATAACAAGACGCCAACCAATCCATACCCATTATAACATCAAAATCTACCATTTTTAGTTCCACAAGATTGGCCATCGTGTCTCGACCACACACAGTTACTACACAATCTTTATAAACTCTTCTAGCAATAATAGATTCCCCAACCGGGGTAGACACTTCCAACGGCTTATCTAACAATTCGGGGGTTCTTTTGAACTTTTCAGTAACCAAAGTAGTAACATATGATAATGTAGAACCGGGATCAATTAGAGCATATACATCAAATGAAAATATGGGCAACGTACCCGTAACCACATCTGGGGAAGCCTCTAGATTCTATCGATCCGCTAAAGCATACGTACGATTTTGAGCCCCGCTAGAACTCGTGGCTCCTCTATCACCTCTAACACGACCCATTGGTTGTGCACCCCTTCCTGAATAAGGCATCGATGATGATGATGCAACAAATGACCCCGTAGGTCATGCCATACCCCCTATGTCCCTTCGTGGGCATTCTCTCATCATATGCCCCGACATACCGCACCAAAAGCAAACATTGATCCCCAGCCGACATGCGCCCAAATGATACCTTCCATATTTATTGCATGGCTCTTGAGGAGGTCTCGATTGGCTCATATTCCCTTGCCCTTGGTAGCCCACTATCCGCGAACTCTGACTCTCACTTCTATGCCCAAATTGATTTCCTCTGGACCCTTGGAACTATGGTGGGGCACTAGCTGCAGAATAAGAAGATAATGGCCTAGGTGGTCTAGCAGAAAACTGTGGTCTGAACCCTCCTTGAGATGCCATGAACTGCCTTGTAGATCTGGCCCTCTTGGAATATCCTCTTTCTGATTCCTGTGTTCATCTCCTCTGCCTCTGATCTTCTATTTTCTGTGCAAAAGCTTGGATCCTCGCTATGTCCATATCTTTGTTCAAAGCGGCAATAGTACAATCTCTAACCAGATATGGATCTAGCCTATCCACATATTGATGAACTCTGTCATCCATAGTAGCTACAACATTAGGAGCATATCTCGATAAGGAATTAAATCGGAGACTGTACTCTCTCACGCTCATATCCCCCTGACGAAGATTTAAAAACTGATCTGCACGGGCCTGACGAATCTCGTATGGAAGATAATGATCAAGAAATGCCTCTTTGAACTCTTTCCAAGTAGCTGGGGGTGCATCAATACCCCTAGATCATTTCCAGTCCTCATACCAATATATAGCCTCCCCTTTAAATCTATACACCGCTAACTCCACTATCTCTCTACCCGTTACATGCATAACATCTAAGGCCCTTTGAATTTGATCAATAAAGTCCTGTGGGTCCTCGTTAAGATCTGATCCAGTAAAAGTAGGTGGATCCATCTTAAGAAAATCCTGTGTTCGAATACTAGCCGCCCTATCTATACCACTAGGACCTGCAGTAGGAATGGTTTGCCCTTGAGCTTGCCCAGCAACTATACGAGTCAAAAGTTGCACTGCATTTCTAAGATCTTGATCAACAGCATTAATAAGTGGCCCTGGGGATATAGTTCTCCTCCCCCTTATTTCTTCCGGACTGGGGGAAGTTTCTGATGCATGCTCAGCTGGAGCCTCACTTTGATTAGCTGGTATAGTGGGTGACTTACTATTTCCCTCTCCGGCAGCCACATCTACTTGCTTACTGGTATTCTTGCTTCTGGTAACCGGCATCATTACTATAATAAGAGAAACAAACTGATTTAGTGGTTGATAACGCTCAATCTACAGCTCTCGTAGGAGTGTAAAACGGTCGCTAGCAAATATAGAACCCAACTGGGTTGGGTATCGATCCCATAGAGAATAGCTTGGTCAACAAGTAGGCAACGATTACTAGACTTTTAGTGCAAGTCTCGTAAGAAGGGGGGATTTTAATGTGTAATCAAAATATTAAAGTAAAAACTGAAAATAGCAAAGTAAACAGAAAAAATGTTTAGTATGTTGTAAAACAATGAGAATTGAAGCGTTGGGGTTATGTCCACCTTCTGAGTTATACGTCTCTATTGGCTATGAGTGTGTTGAATTCCGACATGCATGTGCTTATAGAGAATTGTATTCGATGGTAAATCCAGGCGTCTTTCGACCTATTCGAGGATTATTTCACTTTAACTCTTTCGAGCTTAAAGTGTATCTAACGGTACAAATTCTCCAAGAGGTTAATCCAGTTACGGCACTAACTGTTTAATAGGGGATGAGACCCTACTACCTTGACACTATCTCTTTTCCAGACAAATAACCTTTCTTTCGAACAAGTTAAATGTTATACTGGTGTATTCTTGTGTTTGCAACCACAAAGAATTTAGATTAAGATGAAGAGAATAATGATATAAGCAGCATACGTGTCACGAACTCACAAGCTCATAGTAATAGATAGTACCTCATTCGGCTTCCGTAACCCCAACAGAGAAGTTTAGTTACCCATGAATGCGAAGGAGATCACGATTGACATTGTTATTATACCACAATAATGATTAATTTCGTGTAGCACAAGAGTGGTAGGTGTTTAGGCGTGAATTCCTAGGCAAAGTAACGATTCTCTTGTTGCGGAAATTAAGAATTGAATAGATGAATAGAAGAAGAAAAATAGAATTAATAGAAAGATTAGAAGTAGTAGTGAATGTATACTAGAAGGATGGAAAGGTGATTGTAAGAATCTGAATGAATAAAAATCTCTAGCATGATAGGGTATTTATAATACCCATATCCTAATCCTACTAAGCTAATGAAATACTTAACCAAATCCTACTAAGCTAATGAAATACTTAACCCAATTGTACTAGGTTAATGTAACATTATCCAAATCCAAATAAACTAATGAAATACTTAACCCAATTGTACTAGGTTAATGTATTATTATCCTAATCCAAATAAGTTACTGAAAGTCCCCAAAGTCTTCAGAAATGTTGTTTTAGCCCGGGACAGATTTTCCATGCATCACTTTTGGTCCTTAGGCGTCCAATCTTCCTTTTCTCCTTCCGTGAAACTTTCTTTAGCATCAAGTAATCCATAAAATGCTGAATTCTGCATCATTTATACCTGAAACTTTGCTAATCATGTTCGTTAGCTTACTTACAGGAAAAAGGACTAAACCCCACACTTAACGCTTTGTTCGTCCTCGAACAAAATATCATGTCCGTCTAAACATCAACTTAGGGTTTCACAGTATCAACATAAAATATTCGTCAAGACAAGCACAACAATTACCAACAAAGAGTAGTTTTCCGATCATTAGTAGAAACAGGTTAACCTCTAGTATAGACTCGTGATGGTGGTCAACTCATATTCAAAAGTTAAGGTACAAGGAATCATATACAACTACCCAAAACTCATCAACCATGTGTGTCTCACAATATATTACCCATAATCACTCACAAGTATAGCATCTTTTTCAAACATGGGTATAAAAATATCCTTGCTCTCGCTCTCACAAAGAATTCATATGCAGCAACTGATGACCATAGGCTTGCCCTTAGTGTAATACTCCACTAAATGTTAGAATGCTAAGCTTAGGATCAAGTAGGTCTTTTGATGATTGTAATGTAGGCTAAGGAACGGGTAGGACTATTTTGGCCAGAAATAGTGACTAAGTTCCTAAGCACTTTAATACATCACATTGTATCATCAACATTTTTCTTTCAACCTTTCTTCTTTCTTTTATTCTACCACCCTTGTTCTCCTCTTTTGTTTTGCAATTTTAAGCATAACTCACTTTTCAGCTTTCTTTTCCTTTTTTCTTTTCATAACATACCTCTTATGGTAGCACTTTCTTTTTCATAACACATTCAAGCACCACTGCAATTTAAAGCATCATACTCACCCAATTTCCTCTTATTTCGTCACATGACTTTATACGTTAAAGCACTTAGGAATTTGGATCAAATTACGGTCTTGAAAAAAAATGGATTAGGCTTTCATATGAGGTTTGTCAAAGAAGTCGGCTAAAGGCTCAAAAGGGTTTAACTAGGATGATGTCCACGGGTAGGTAAAATGAAATGCTTAAATCATCTCCTAAACTTACACTCCTTATTTTCGCTTTGCATACATACCAGGCAAGTTCTAGCATCAGCTACAAATATAGAATATACTATTAATCTCACACACACAAGGCACATGGTCGACTTTATTGGAAGTAGTATAGACTCTCGACCCAACAGATGAGGGAATTGAACCACACAATATCACATAGTGAGTCACAATTAGAGCCTACACGTCTCAATAGTCATGATGTTAGCACCTACTCTTGTTATAATCTCATGCTGCCTATTAAAATGATTTTATGTGAAGCTAAGTAAAAAAAAATTTACTACTAAAAAAACTTAACTTAAACTAAAAAATGAAACACAAAAAAAACAAAACAAATAAAACAAATTAAACAAAGTGAACAAACATAGATGCGGTAGAGAAGTATAGCATGCAATACCGCCACCCCACACTTAAATGGGACACTGCCCTCAGTGGAAAGTAAATACGAAGAACCTGGTCAGTCGGACTCTTCCTTAATGTCGGGGGTCATACTCCCTTCGTCGGAATCATCATAAGAGTCGTCGTCAGAGTTCTCCTCCACGTCAGAATCTGGCAAGCGTCGATCATCATCGGTCGGCACATCATCGTATAGAGGTTCCTCAAAGTATGTGCCTACCCCACACATCTCCCGTGCATGCATATTCATTGGATAGTCATGGTCCAGCTGTTGGATCTCTGCAGCAGTTGGAACACGACCTCCACTCATCATTGTGAACCGAGTCATGCCATAAAGATGACGGAAGAAACTCTCATCTCGAGCATGTCTCTCCGCAGTAGTAAGGTTGACACCATGTGTTGTTTCAGCATCTTTGACCTTTGTGAGGTCAACCTTCTTTGGGTTATGTGGGAGTTTGTGATCAGCTGGTTCCTCTTCGATATCCTCCTTCCGCAAGATTGCTGTCAACAGATTACCAAAAGTGAAGTGGGACCTCTTGTGTAGTCTAGCCTTCCGCATTGTAGAGCGAATGATTGCCCCAATGTTGATAGGGACATTCGTCATCAATGCATAGACCAAACACACTCTATCTCTTGTTATTTTGGTGTATTGAGTCCCAGGAATAAGGCATGAGTTGACGATGCGCAACCAGATTCTTGCTTCCCTATTCAAAGGAGCATGGAAGGTGTTGTGTCGTCCGGTGTCTTGGTGTCTGCTCCACCTTGCCATGGATCTACTTCCACAAAGTGTGTGTCGAATTGCTCTATAAGGAGGTCTGCTGTACAGCTCTTTGGATGGTGCTGGATCGACCGAAGGTAAGCCAAGAAAGGAGTTGATCAAATCCGCGTTAACCTGTAAAACTTGGCCCCGAATCTTTACTTCGCTGCCTGTGGTTTTCGGCGACCAGTTGGCGTAAAATTCTCTTGTCAAATCAAGATTACATTCTCCCATGTCGCGGAAGATGAAATCCAGATTCAATGCCATGATTTTTGCCAACATATGCGGTTCCTTCTTCGCTAGGTTGTCCTTGTTGATCAAGTCAACATGAACATATTTGCTTTCCTTGTTGTTCCTATACCATTCTTTGGCTTCCTCCTCAAGAACCCATTTTATTCCAAACATTCGGCGGGGTAATTGCATTGAGGATGATTCTCCTTGGTCCTTGCGACCTCTTTTCTTGCCCTTTTGGGATGTGGTAGCCTTATCTTGTCTCGCTTTAGGTGCCATTGTTCCTAAACTTTAAACGATATTTCATGTTAGCATCAACTCAATGGAAACAATATATAAACAAGCTATCGGGGTACCACCCCACACTTAGGTTCGTGATACAAATCAGTGAAGTGAAAGTGATCGATTACTTAGACTTCGTCGACATACATTTAAGGAGCTATATTCCGACAAGAAAATCAGTGATGTATCACTTCTTGCAACCTTTGCAATACGTTCATGTTAGGTAAAACAAGACTACTACATAGGGGTTTCATCATGGTATAGTTTCTATCAACAATTACAACCTCCTATGTCGGTAGGCAACTATAAGTCTTATCCCGATAAACGGGATCTTCTAACATGTAGGTATACAAGTGACAAGACTATGCAATGTTCATAACCATAGCAATTCCGCAAAGAGTATGACAATGCAATTAAAACCAAATTCAAGTCGGAAACAAGTTAAGATTATCCTAACGTACATGTTCACTCACATGGTTGTGCATCAACAATTCAAACACTTTAACATCACCAATATTTCGTAAAGATGTAGCAATTCATGATAGACATAGCAACGTAGTACTTACAAGAAATAGATGAAGAATAAAAGATTACTTACGTGATTGAAGCCTTTGGAGATGTTCTTGTGAATTGAAAGAGCAAAAAGAAAAAATTTGAGATGATTTCGAGTGGATGTGCGGCGCCTTTAGGTCAATTTTCAATGTGTTTATGTTTCAAGACTAAGTCCCCTTTATATAGGAAAAGAATGGGTCGGGTTTTGACCCATTTAAAATCAGTTTTGGAGACTAAAAGGGACCATAGGCGGCGCCTTTAGCTTTGCCTAAGCATGGTATAGGCGGCGCCTAATGCAAAGCATAAACTAGCATAGGCGGCGCCTAGTGTAATGCATAAAGGGACCATAGGCGTCGCCTAGTGCATGGCATATGAGATTCCGAGACCAAATGCTTTTGCATAGGCGGCGCCTATGCTATAGCATACTTGAGCATGGGCGGCGCCTATGCCTTTGCACACTAGAATCCGAGACCTTAGGCTATAGTATAGGCGTTGCCTTGTTCGTGGCCTAGTTTTACCTAGGCCTAGCCTTGCTCGATGCCTATTTTGTCATGAGCAATGCTGAATCCATAACCTTATGCATCTTTATTCCAAACTTACCACCTTTACCATACACTACGTCCAAATCATCATTTGAAACCAATCTCCTCGTTGAATACCTCTTGCACCTATATTTGCTCAAAACCAATGAAAACGATTAGTACGATGGGTTGTCTCCCACCAAGCGCCTTAATTTTGGTCGTGGAACGACTCTTATTTTTGGATTTTCTTTTATCAAAAGCAAAACAAGTACTTAGAACGAAAGAAAGACAAAAACGATAAACGACAAACAATAAATGATAAACGATGGGTTGCCTCCCATCTAGCACCTTATTTATTGTCGTGGCTCGACGTAGTTACCTCGAGTACTTAGACTTCGTCGAGATAAGTGATGGCCATATAATTCATCGAGTCAAGAGGACCGATATAAGGTTTAACACGTTGACCATTCACCTTGAAGACAACACCATTATTGTCTTCCAATTCAACTACTCCAGACGAGTAGACATGGATAACTTTGTATGGACCAGACCACTTAGACTTTAACTTACCTTGGAACAGCTTCAATCTAGAGTTGAAGAGAAGCACCATATCATCCTTTTGAAAGTTTCGTCGAACAATCCGCTGATCATGATACTTCTTCATCCGCTCCTTGTATAGGTCCGATCTTTCATATGCATGGAGACGGAACTCATCTAATTCGTTCAGCTGCTCCAACCTTAGATTCATTGCATCATCCCAATTCAAATTCAATTGCTTCAATGCCCACAATGCCTTATGCTCGAGCTCGATGGTTAAATGACAAGCCTTCCCATAAACTAGTTGATAAGGGGACATGCCGATGGGTGTTTTGAATGCAGTCCTATACGCCCATAGTGCATTATCTAGCTTCCGAGACCAATCCTTCCTATTAGTATTGACCGTCTTTGCAAGGATTTGCTTGATCTCCCGATTGGAAACCTCTACTTGTCCACTAGTTTGTGGGTGATAAGGCGTGGGTACCTTTTGTTGCTTGACACCATACTTGGCCAATACGGATTTGAATAGCTTGTTGCAAAAGTGAGATCCTCCATCACTTATGATAGCACGTGGTACTCCAAAGCGAGAGAAGATATTCCTCTTTAAGAATGCTACAACACGCTTTCCTTCGTTGTCAGCTAACGCTACAGCTTCAACCCATTTCGAGACATAATCTACAGCAACTAAGATGTACTTCATTCTAAACGAATTCACGAATGGACCCATGAAATCGATACCCCATACATCAAAGAGTTCTACCTCAAGAATTTTAGACATGGGCATCTCATGGTGTTTCGAAATAGCACCTTGACGCTGACATTGGTCGCACCTTCTAACATAGTTATAGGCATCTCTAAATATCGAAGGCCAATAGTAACCACTTTGCAATACTTTTCTTGCCGTCCGATTGCCTGCATGATGTCCTCCAACTTGGGAAGTGTGGCATGCTTCCAAAATATTAGGCACCTCTACATGGGATATACATCGTCGAATAATACCATCCGCACATCGTCGAAACAAATATGGCTCATCCCAATAGTAGTGTTGTACGTCATGCATAAACTTCCTCCTTTGGTGGTTAAATAAATTGGCAGGTATCACATTACTCACCACGAAATTTGCAAAGTCGGCATACCATGGTAATTTTTCCATTGTTGTCGCTAATATCTCCTCGTCAGGGAATGCATCATCAATCTGAATTTCAGGTTGTGCCACATGCTCATTCTCGAGTCTAGATAGGTGGTCGGCCACTTGGTTCTCGCAACCTCTTCTATCTTTGACCTCAAAATCGAACTCTTGCAGCAGCAATACCCATCGAATTAATCTTAGTTTTGCATCCTTCTTTGTCATTAGATACCTAAGAGCTGCATGGTCTGTATGAACGATCACCTTAGTACCCAATAGATAGGCATGAAACTTCTCAAACGCATACACAACTGCTAGGAGCTCTTGTTCTGTCACAGTGTAGTTCCTTTGGGCTTCATTTAGGACCTTACTCGCATAGTAGATAGGATGAAATAGCTTCTCTTTTCTCTGACCGAGCACAGCTCCAACGGCTACACCACTAGCATCACACATGACTTCGAACGGGAGAGACCAATCTGGTGCTACCATGATAGGGGCTTCAATGAGTTTTCCTTTGAGGCATTCGAATGCCTTTAAGCAATCTTCATTGAAGTCAAACTTCGCATCTTTCTCCAAGAGTTTGCACAATGGACTAGCAATTTTGGAGAAGTCTTTGATGAACCGACGATAGAAACCTGCATGGCCGAGAAAACTACGAACTCCCTTCACCGAAATTGGAGGTGGTAGCTTCTCAATAACCTCTATTTTTGCTCGATCAACCTCAGTCCCTCTTTCGGAGATCTTGTGCCCAAGAACGATACCTTCTTTTACCATGAAGTAGTACTTCTCCCAATTCAGCACTAGGTTGAATTCTACACATCTTTGCAATGCCATGCTTAAGTTTGCCAAGCATGCTTCAAAAGATTCACCAACAACTAAAAAATCGTCCATAAATACCTCCAAAGTGTCTTCAACCATATCAGAAAAAATAGACATCATACAACGTTGAAAGGTGGCTGGTGCGTTACATAACCCGAATGGCATACGTTTGAAGGCAAACGTACCATATGGGCATGTAAACATTGTCTTCTCTTGGTCTTCGGGTGCAATACAAATCTGATTGTAGCCTGAATAACCGTCCAAGAAACAAAACCATCCTTTCCCCGCTAATCGATCTAGCATTTGGTCCATGAATGGCATTGGGAAGTGATCTTTGAGTGTCCAAGAATTCAGCTTTCGGTAGTCCATGCATACTCTCCATCCAGTGATGGGTCTAAGTGGAATAAGCTCATTCTTCACATTCGTGACCACCGCCATGCCTCCTTTCTTGGGAACACATTGTACCGGGCTTACCCATGTACTATCAGAGATTGGATATACAACTCCTGCGTCTAACCACTTGATAATTTCTTTCTTCACCACTTCTTGCATAGGTGGGTTTAGACGCCTTTGATGCTCAATGGTGGGTGTGCAATTTTCTTCAAGCTGAATCTTGTGTGTACAAATCCCAGGTGGAATACCAATAATATCCGCAATGGTCCATCCAATGGCTCTAATATACTTCCGTAGAATAGCAATGAGAGCTGCAACTTGTTGCTCACCCAAATCGGCTGCCACAATGACTGGGAGTGTGTTTTCGCTTCCTAAGAATGCGTACTTTAGATGCCTTGGCAGCTCCTTCAATTCTAACGTAGGTGGCTCTTCAATAGATGGCTTAGCTGGTGGTGTGGGTCGATTCTTGAGATCAAGGTCTAGCTTCTTGGGAGCATAGCGATATGTCCCTAATCCTGATAGAGCACAAATAGCTTCTTCATAATTTTCAGCATCCTCTTTCTCTCCATTCATGAGCACAACCGCTAAAGGGTCATCAATAATTTGCTCTTCTTCAAGTAATTCTTTCTCATCATCAAAGAAAACATCAGCCACCGAAAATACACTCAGATCTTTGGGTTGCTTCATTGATTTGCACACATCAAAGCGAACCACTCCGTCATTTATTCGGAATGAAAGCTCATTAGCTCTCAAATCAATGAGCACACTTCCTGTAGCAAGGAAAGGGCGTCCCAAGATTATGGGAACTTCTGAGTCTGCCTCACAATCCAAAATAACAAAGTCTGCCTGAAAGATGAATGAAGAAACCTTTACCAATACATCACATAGAATACCAACAGGTCGTTTTACCGACCTATCCGCCATGACAAGCCTCATGTTGGTTGGAGTAGGATCACCCAACCCCAACTTCTTATAGATTGATAATGGCATCAAATTGATGCTGGCTCCTAAATCACATAATGCTTTGGCAAAATTCAAAGATCCAACGGTGCAAGGAATAGTGAAAGCTTCGGGGTCAGCCTTCTTCTGAACTATCGTTCGGGTAGCGATTGCGCTGCAATGATGAACATCTTCTTTCAACTCATAACTTGCTGCCCACTTCTTTGTTAAAAGATCCTTCATAAATTTTGCATACCCAGGCATTTGTTCAAGTGCCTCCACCAATGGAACATTAATGGTCAGCTGCTTTAACATAGTCATGAATTTGCTGAACTTTGTATCATCCGCCACCTTCTTCAATCTTTGAGGAAAAGGTGGTGGTGGGTATTGAATTGTTCTCTCCACGACTTTCTTCTCCTCTTGCTTTTGTTTTTCCACTTTTTCAGGCTGCACGTCGCTGGGTGTGACGTCCTTGACGTCTTCCGCAGACTCCTCTCCTATTGCGTTGTCATCCAAGTCCGCAGCTTCGTCAACCACTTGCTTGCCTTTTGCTGAAGTTTCCAGCACCTTACCACTTCTGGTAGTGATGGCCATGCATGACCCATCATTCCTTGGGTTTTGCACAGTATCGCTAGGTAGAGTGCCGGTCTTTCTTTGATTGAGTGTTGCTGAAAGTTGGCTCAATTGCTGCTCTATTTGCTTGATTGAAGTGGAATGTGAATCAACTAATTGTTTCATGGAGGACAAATCATTAATTACCTCTGTTAATCCCGCGCTCGTTGCTTCCACTCCTTTCAATAATTTAGCCATCATGTCTTCCATACTTCCAGAATTAGATGTGGTGGTGTCACGTCTACCAGGGGGAACGTACAAACTACTCTTTTCATTCTTGTTCTTCCAACTACCTTGGTCCTTGTTTCCAGATTTATCATAATAGTTCCGACCTTGGTTTCCTTGGGTATTCCCACGGAAACCCCCTAATTGTTCAAGTAGTTGGCCTCCTCTTCCTAATCAGATCTGTCTCTTCCTTTTGACGCAATAGCTTTCACTTTTTCGGTCTTCCCTGATAATAAATGCTTTGTAAGAAGATCCATTTGTGTTTTCATATGCGTCATATCTTGATCACGTTCTTCTTCTCTTTTTCTTTGGTCTGCAGTCATGCCAATAGATAAAGTGGGGCTTGCTACCTCAGAATCCCTGGTATGCCAAGCTCTACTTTGTTTCATCATACGATCTAACATATTGCTTGCTTGACCAAAGGTGAGGTCCATAAAAGATCCTCCAGCTGCATTATCCACCACTGGTTTAGTTATTGAATTCAAGGCTCTATATAATACCTCCATTAGGTGAACATTGGTCATATGATTGTTTGGGCATCTCGCTAGCTTTGTCTTGAACCTCTCCCATGTTTCATGAAGAGCTTCAGTGGGAAGCTGACGGAAGTTGCTGATTTCATCTCTCAATTGTGCTCTTTTGGATGGCGGAAAGAATCTTTCTAGGAAAGCGTCTCTCAATTGCCTCCAATTTGTAATAGAATCAGGAGTCAGCCCATTCAACCATAGAGTTGTCTCCCCAGACAGAGACAATGGAAATAGACGTAATCGAATTGCATTCTGACCAACACCAGGATTGTCAAACGACTTGCATGTAGAAATAAAGTTGATGAGATGCATATTCGGATCATCGCCTGCTAGTCCACCAAATAATCCTTTGAGTTGCAATAACTGAATCATGGTGCTCGTGATATTGAACTTGGATCCGGGTGCCAATGGCGGAAGAATAATAGCTCCGGTGGCACTAGGTCCGTCCAGATCGTCCTCATCATCATCATAAGGAATTTGCATAGCTCGGCGATCAGGCCTCAATCTCGCTTGACGATCTCTCCTCTGCATGGGTGCCGCCATCTCAGCAGTACGCCGTGGGTTTAGTAGCTCCTCATCGCACAGGTCCTCATCATCAGGATTTGTTGCACGGCCTGGGTTATCAATATTCTGTTGATGCACTTAAGCAGTTATCCTTTCAATTTCACGTTGTGCATCCATTGGTGCAGTGAACAAACTTGAATAAAACAAAAACAAAAACTAAAAGTAAAAGTACGAGAATCTTTGACCAAAGGGTCTAGTAATTATCAGAAACTTAATTGACACTTGTATTCCCCGGCAACGGCGCCAATTTTTGATAACGCTCAATCTACAGCTCTCGTAGGAGTGTAAAACGGTCGCTAGCAAATATAGAACCCAACTGGGTTGGGTATCGATCCCACAGAGAATAGCTTGGTCAACAAGTAGGCAACGATTACTAGACTTTTAGTGCAAGTCTCGTGAGAAGGGGGGATTGTAATGTGTAATCAAAATATTAAAGTAAAAACTGAAAATAGCAAAGTAAACAGAAAGAATGTTTAGTATGTTGTAAAACAATGAGAATTGAAGCGTTGGGGTTATGTCCACCTTCTGAGTTATACGTCTCTATTGGCTATGAGTGTGTTGAATTCCGACATGCATGTGCTTATAGAGAATTGTATTCGATGGTAAATCCAGGCGTCTTTCGACCTATTCGAGGATTATTTCACTTTAACTCTTTCGAGCTTAAAGCGTATCTAACGGTACAAATTCTCCAAGAGGTTAATCCAGTTACGGCACTAACTGTTTAATAGGGGATGAGACCCTACTACCTTGACACTATCTCTTTTCCAGACAAATAACCTTTCTTTCGAACAAGTTAAATGTTATACTGGCGTATTCTTGTGTTTGCAACCACAAAGAATTTAGATTAAGATGAAGAGAATAATGATATAAGCAGCATACGTGTCACGAACTCACAAGCTCATAGTAATAGATAGTACCTCATTCGGCTTCCGTAACCCCAACAGAGAAGTTTAGTTACCCATGAATGCGAAGGAGATCACGATTGACATTGTTATTATACCACAATAATGATTAATTTCGTGTAGCACAAGAGTGGTAGGTGTTTAGGCGTGAATTCCTAGGCAAAGTAACGATTCTCTTGTTGCGGAAATTAAGAATTGAATAGATGAATAGAAGAAGAAAAATAGAATTAATGGAAAGATTAGAAGTAGTAGTGAATGTATACTAGAAGGATGGAAAGGTGATTGTAAGAATCTGAATGAATAAAAATCTCTAGCATGATAGGGTATTTATAATACCCATATCCTAATCCTACTAAGCTAATGAAATACTTAACCAAATCCTACTAAGCTAATGAAATACTTAACCCAATTGTACTAGGTTAATGTAACATTATCCAAATCCAAATAAACTAATGAAATACTTAACCCAATTGTACTAGGTTAATGTATTATTATCCTAATCCAAATAAGTTACTGAAAGTCCCCAAAGTCTTCAGAAATGTTGTTTTAGCCCGGGACAGATTTTCCATGCATCACTTTTGGTCCTTAGGCGTCCAATCTTCCTTTTCTCCTTCCGTGAAACTTTCTTTAGCATCAAGTAATCCATAAAATGCTGAATTCTGCATCATTTATACCTGAAACTTTGCTAATCATGTTCGTTAGCTTACTTACAGGAAAAAGGACTAAACCCCACACTTAACGCTTTGTTCGTCCTCGAACAAAATATCATGTCCGTCTAAACATCAACTTAGGGTTTCACAGTATCAACATAAAATATTCGTCAAGACAAGCACAACAATTACCAACAAAGAGTAGTTTTCCGATCATTAGTAGAAACAGGTTAACCTCTAGTATAGACTCGTGATGGTGGTCAACTCATATTCAAAAGTTAAGGTACAAGGAATCATATACACTATCTCTTTTCCAGACAAATAACCTTTCTTTCGAAACTGGCGCATTCTTGTGTTTGCAACCACAAAGAATTTAGATTAAGATGAAGAGAATAATGATATAAGCGGCATACGTGTCACGAACTCACAAGCTCATAGTAATAGATAGTACCTCATTCGGCTTCCGTAACCCCAACAGAGAAGTTTAGTTACCCATGAATGCGAAGGAGATCACGATTGACATTGTTATTATACCACAATAATGATTAATTTCGTGTAGCACAAGAGTGGTAGGCGTTTAGGCGTGAATTCCTAGGCAAAGTAACGATTCTCTTGTTGCGGAAATTAAGAATTGAATAGATGAATAGAAGAAGAAAAATAGAATTAATGGAAAGAATAGAAGTAGTAGTGAATGTATAATAGAAGGATGGAAAGATGATTGTAAGAATCTGAATGAATAAAAATCTCTAGCATGATAGGGTATTTATAATACCCATATCCTAATCCTACTAAGCTAATGAAATACTTAACCAAATCCTACTAAGCTAATGAAATACTTAACCCAATTGTACTAGGTTAATGTAACATTATCCAAATCCAAATAAACTAATGAAATACTTAACCCAATTGTACTAGGTTAATGTATTATTATCCTAATCCAAATAAGTTACTGCAAGTCCCCAAAGTCTTCAGAAATGTTGTTTTAGCCCGGGACAGATTTTCCATGCATCACTTTTGGTCCTTAGGCGTCCAAGCTTCCTTTTCTCCTTCCGTGAAGCTTTCTTTGGCATCAAGTAATCCATAAAATGCTGAATTCTGCATCATTTATACCTGAAACTTTGCTAATCATGTTCGTTAGCTTACTTACAGGAAAAAGGACTAAAAGTGCATGAAATATATAATTTGTCCTCAAAACATAGCACAAATATGGGCAAAATATATTGATATAGGCGCGTAATATCGCCTATCATCAGTGGTCAACTATGTCTTCATTTGCTATATAAACTCTATGGCACAATCTATGATCTGAAGAAAAGAAACAATTTCCTAAATGTCCATAGCCTCCTGTTTATAGATGTGGTGCACAACACACCGATAAACAAGACTTTACGTAGACACGGCTTTGTAGACTCATAGGACGAACCTCTCTGATACCACTTTTGTCACGCCCTAAAATCCCATCGGTTCGGACTGGCACCCGAAGCCGATGTAACACCCCGTAAATTTTTTCGTACACTTATCGCGATTATATGGAGTCCTAAAGGCTTGCATATGGGTTAAATTAAGTGTATGGTGTTCGGAAGTATCCCGTCAATAGTTGTATGTGTAGGTATTGGAATAAGCTTTCCAACGATATAAAGTTTGCCCAAAACAGAGGAGTATTTCATATAAGCGAGCACATTTGAAATTTCAAATCGGTGGCCGGGAAGCCTGTGAACAGTAATTCTGCAGGAAAATTACTGCAGCTAGGCAATCCAACTTTAGACGATCATAACTCCTTGTACAAAAAGAACTGTGTGAGCTTCTATATATCGACGAAAATCTCCAAGAGTCTTCTTTCCGATGAAATTGGTTTCATTCAAATCCAATATCTAAGTAAGGAGCTATACCCGTTTTACTACAGCCTATCAAAAAAAAAACAGAATTGTGGGATAGATTTTTGGGTCAACTTTAAATGACCATAACTCCTTGTAAAGGAAGAACTGGGTGGTATAATTTATATGAAAATGAAATCCCTTTGAATTATCTTTCCAATGCAATTGGTTTCACCCAAATACGATACCGGAGCAAAGAGTTATGATCGATTTACTTCAGCCTGTCAAAACTGTCCACTGGGGACAGATTCGGGATTTATTTAAATCTTTAGGGCAAAATGGTCATTTTCTATTACCTCTTGGAAGAAAATTGATCTTTATAAACCTGCACTTAGCCTCATATATCAGATATCATCCAATTATTAAGAGAAGGTGAAACCCTAGCCTAATTTCAACTTCAAATATTTTGTGATTCAACCGTAGAAAATTCGAATTGGTTCCGTAGTTGTGTTCACCATCTCGAAAGCTTTGAGAAGCACCCCTTGATTATGTAAGGAGGATTCTAAATACAAGAGTTCATTGTTAAGGTATGAATATTGTTTATTCTTGATTCTTATCCATGAATAAGTATTGATAAAGGATTATGAGTATTGTCTTGATGTTGGGAGATAACTAGAAACATAGTTATGAATTGTTGTGTATAAATTGTTAGTAGTAAATTATGGAAGTTGTTGTATTGGATTATGGAGGATGAATTGTGGTGATATATCATTATATTAGTGGTTATGTATGCCTAGTGATCATGTTGGTATTGGATGGTGATTAAGAAGGGAAATAAAGGCTAAGAGTGATGTTGAGGGATATTTCATGAAAATGCATGATATGTGAATGTAATAAGAGTATAAGAGAATGTATGTAGTACTCTTATTGATGAGCTAAAGGATTACTTCCTAGACATTATTTGGTGAATTTAATACCTAAATGGTAAGGTTTCGTTGCTAATACTAGTTTGCCACAAATGACTTATTGTAGATAAGTGTTCGAAGAGTACGGGAAGTCAAGTTGGACTTGTATTGAAGTGGTTATATCAAGGTATGTAAGACATACTCTATCTAATCTTTGGAATGAATAATGACCCATGGCACTCTCAAGTAAGCTTCCAACATTGTCCTACGACACATGACACATAATAACATCATATGATCTTCGACACTACCAATTGAACTTGTTTTCACTTTTAAGATGTCCGGCTAGTAAAAAAAAATGTCCATATACTATTGTTGACTCCGAAATGGTTTAATGAGGTATCCATGATTCTCTACCTCATTTTCATGATATTTATTACCTATTTACATGTTTTCCTATTGAGGTATCATGGTTTCAAGTTCCATAAGGTGTGATCACAAAGTAACCAATCGCAAAGATTAATTGAATTAAGGAAATGGAATGTCTTTATTTTAAATTGATGATATGATGTATTGTATTAGTACCACTGATCAGTTGGCCATTGTATTATAAAGTTTATGTATATATGCTATTCCAGGGGTGGTCCCTGATGTATTGTATTAGTACCACTGATCAGTTGGCCATTGTATAACATATGTTATGTATTGATAAGGATTACGGGAAGTAATGATATGAAAGTAATATGCAGGTATCCCATCAGCTCTTTTAAGTGTGGTCTACTCATACTATTTATTCACTGGTATCTGGGTTCTTTTGATCTTTTGTATCTCATCTTGATACTCTCTGCCTTACATACTCAGTACATATTTCCGTACTGACGTCCCTCACGGGGGACCTGTATTCATGCCTGCAGGAAAAGGTACTTCAGGTCGTACACCTCCGCAGTAAGAGCTAGGATATTCTGTTGTTAGTGGTGAGCTCCAGTTGTTTCGGGGCATCCCAAGTCGTTTCTATATGTACTTTTTGGTATTGGTATAAAAGTCTTTTGTGGGCGGGAGTTTGTCCCGACCCTAACTCAGTTGTGTATCTATGTAGAGGCTTTTGTAGACATATTGTACAGCCATAGGAGTGTTTGGTTGATAGATGTGATGGCTCTGACGGCCAATTACTGTTCATATATATATTTATGTGTGTTTGCTGGGCTGATACAGGTACTGTTTTCTTCTATTTACAAGGAAGTGCTGCCCAAATTTCTAATTTTCATAAGTAATGTAAATGTGAAAGTATAGGTTATGAACGGGTTCTCCCGGGCCTCCTCGGCTACGGGTGCCAGTCTGCTCCAATGGGATTTGGGGTATGACAGCCGAGAAGGCCCGGGAGAACCCGTTCAAATACCTGTACTTTCACTTACATGTCACCAAAAATTTGGACAACACGTCGTTGCATATAGAAGGGTCTAATTACCTGTATCAGCACAACACGCACAAATATATATATATATAATACTTGGCCGTCGGGGCCACCACATATACAAATATAACATCACTATATAAACTTCCATGACTTTACCCTTCCTTATGTCTACAAAGCCTCTAGGATATACATGACATAACTAGGGTCGGGACAAATCCCCGCCCACACATGACTCCTGTACAATAACAAAACATAAGGAACCGACTCGGAAAGCTCCGAAGCAAACTGGAGCTCACCAACAATAGCTGTATGACCTGGCTCCTATCTATGCTGTGAATGAGCTGAAGCTCCTGTGCCTGCAGCATGAAATACAGGTCCCCCGTGAGGGACGTCAGTACGAAATATGTACTGAGTATGTAAAGCTGTAAATAATCATATGTGATATGGGGAATCAAGAAAATCAGACGCAAGTGAATAAATCATAATAGAAGTGAACCACACTTCATAAACACTTTTAGGATCCTGTACATTATCATTAATCTGAATTGGGTTCTTGAATTCAACACATTTGTGGAACAGTATACATTCGTTCATTTCATTCTTTACAATTATCGTTCGCCATTACCTCCTCCTCCCGAACCTCCAACCACCTAACAATAATCAATACTATACCGTACTATGACCATTAGGCTGCCCCCAGTACATATCAACTGGGATCGACCCATGCTAGGCTTATGCCCCTGGGATACCACCCATAAACACATAAATAGGAATCGACCCATGATAGGCTTATGCCCCTGGGATATCACCCGATAAGAGAGAACTTCCATCACTTAGTTCAAAAGCTTTTGAGATTATTACATTAGTGTTCATGCCAATATAGTACCTTTGGAACAATGATACATCAATAGGAACCACGTAATAGACCTTCTATACAATAACGATGTAATAAAGACTCATTGGTACATCAACAATGTGTTTCAGAATCATCAATATCACAATAATGAAATAGGAGCCTTTTGGTATATCAATGAAACATTTTGACACTTTATAGAATGGAAGCAACTTCGTTGGTAATGTAGAACAATACATGTTTTTGGACAACCTCGGAATCTTACTTGACGGAACATTGGTGTTTTCATGCCAAAGAACATTGTTAGAGTATGCTTTATATACCTCGTTGTAGATTCGGATACCAATTCAACACAACTTCCCGCCTTTACAAATCACTTATCTACAATGAAATGTTTGGCATCTAGTATTAGCAACCCAACACCACAATTCTCTTCCATAATTCCATACAACCAATATTTGCAAAGCATTCCAAAAACTAACTTGAACAATAGGTTTATGTGTATATATATATATATATAATCATCATTTCAATACTACATCATCACACCAAATCCCTTCACAATTCAACATAATCCAACCATGCACAAGAATAATCCAACATCATTTCCAATCATCTTTCAACAACAATCAAATAACATACTTCTTATGCTCACATGCATATATATACATATCCATATAAATAACACCAACATAATTTACATCCTTACCATAAAATGGCCCTTTTGATTTCGAAGTCCTGTTGGCACAAATAAGGGGTGCTTCTCGAAGACCTCGAGACGGTGAACACAACTACGGAATCAATTTGGATTTTCTACGGTTGAATCACAAGATAATTGGAGTTGAACTTAGGCTAGGGTTTCTTATTCTTCAATAATTTGGATGATAAATGATGGATATGAGGCTAATTATATGTATATAATGACCAATTTTCGTCCATGAGGTGATGGAAAATGACCATATTGCCCTTAAAATTTAAATAAATCCGAATCTGTCCATGGTGGACTGTTTTGATAGGCTAAAGTAAATCGATCATAACTCTTTGCTCCGATATTGGATTTGGGTGAAATTGGTATCGCTGGAAAGATAATTCAAAGGGATTTCATTTAATATAAAGTAGGCCACCCAGTTCGTCCTGTACAAGGAGTTAATCGTTTGAAGTTGACCCTAAAAATCAGTTTTGAGAGGCTGAAGTAAAACGAGTATAACTCCTTACTCAGATGTTGGATTTGGATGAAACCAATTGCATTAGAAAGAAGACTCTCGGGGATTCTCATTGATATATAGTAGCTCACACAGTTCACTTTGTACAAGGAGTTATGATCGTTTAAAGTTGACCCAAAAATCAGTTTGGCTGCAGTACTTTTGTGTGCAGAAAATTTCTGCACATTTACTGTTCATTGCGTCCACCGTTTTCAAGTTTCGAACATGCTCGCTTATATCCGATACTTATCTGTTTTCAGAAATCTTTATATCGTTGGAAATCTAACTCGATAAACTTCGCATAGAAACTTCGACGAGCAAATTCCGGTATAAATAAAGTCGATTCCTATACACATATAATCAAACTATACACTTGAAACCATCTCAAAATAATCAATACTCATACTTAAACTCACATATACCTAACTTATGATCAATACATATACTCCAACACATACAACCATGGCTAATGCACGTAATTAAGTACGGGGTGTTACAGGTTCAGGGCAATGAGGATTTTCCAAGTCAAAAGATCCTTGACCTTAAGGATCAAACAAAGGAAACCTAGTCTTCAGTACACTAGCAAATTCCCACGTAGCAACATCAGCAGGTAGTCTAGTCCACTTGACCAACACCTGCGCAACAACCTTATTCCCTTTCTTTACCATCCTTTTTTGTAAGACTAGCTCAGGTTTCAGACAATGAGGATTTTTCAAGTCAACATCATGAGGATAAGAGATTTAGAGAGGCAACTCATATCATTTAGTTAATAGAGAAACATGGACAGTAGGATGTATCTTGATAGAATCAGGTAGCAAAAGAGTGTAGGCAACCGGACCAACTCTTTTAATGATCTGGAAAGGTCCATAAAACTTAGCAGCTAGCTGTGTGAAGCATGATTAGTGATATTAACCTGCTTATACGGGTGAACGTTGAAGTAAACCCAGTCTCTCACCTCAAAATTTTGGTCAGTTCTATGAGAATCAGCCAATTGTTTCATTCTTGTCTAAGCTTTTATAATATGGTGCTTAAGCAACTGAAGTTTGAGCTCTCTATTTAGCAGGGTGTTATCAACTTCAGTTGAAGCTGATTCACCAGGAAGGTAAGGCAAATATAGTGGTGGAGGTCTTCCATACAAAGCCTCATATGGTGCTGTCTGATTAGCTGAATGATGAGAGGTATTATACTAATACTCAGCTATAGGAAGACAAGAAAACCAGTTAGATGCATCCTCATTGCAGTAGCATCTCAAGTATGTCATATTAAGTAGATTTCTTATGACAAATATAGATTTTGGATCAAAGTGTATTTGGCCAAATTTATAAGGTTGTACTTCTCCGCAAGAAACTAAAGTTGAGACATCATGATTCTCCTCCCACTTTATCAATCACTAGGCATACTGTTGGGTGCTAGTTACTATATCATGTTTTAATTCCTCCCTGTGGTGATTGAAAGTTTTTGATACTAGATTCTACTCAATAACAGGAGTTCAATGGACTCGAGGATCAAAAAAGACTGTCTTGGGAGTAACTAACTCAAAAAAATAGTTAAGAAGAACAACAACAACAACAAAAGAGATTTAGAGGGAAGAAGGTAATTTCTGTATTTCTATGAATAAAATAAATATGATTACATGTTTATATAGAGCTCATGAATCCATTGCCCAATCAGCTCAGCCACTAGATTTAGTTATAACTACTTAACTAACTACACTGTAGCAACTACAGTGTTAACTAATTGCTGGACTTATTACAATTTCCTACTTGTGAATATTGCATATCAGTACTCCACGCATACAAAAGATCCTTGACCTCAAGGATCAAAAAAGAAAACCTAGTATTTAGTACACTAGCAAATTACCAAGTAGCAACATCAACAGTTAGTCCAGTCCACTTGATCAACACCTACGCAACAGCTTTATTCCCTTTCTTTACCATCTTTCTTTGTAAGACTAGCTCAGGTTTAGGACAATGAGGATTTTCCAAGTCAATATTAGGAAGATAAGAGATTTGGAGAGGCAACTCATAGAATTTCTTTAACATATAAACATGGACAGTAGGATGTATCTTGACAGAATCAGGTAGCAAAAGAGTGTAGGCAATCGGACCAAGTCTTTTAATGATCTAGAAAGGTCCATAAAACTTAGCAGCTAGTTTGTGTGAAGCATGATTAATGATAGTAACCTGCTTATAGGGATGAACCTTAAAGTAAACTCAGTCTCCCACCTCAAAATTTCGGTCAGTTCTATGAGCATCAGCGAATTGTTTCATTCTTGTCTAAGCTTTAGTAAGGTGGTGGTTAAGCAATTGAAGTTTGAGCTCTCTATTCAACAGGGTATTATAAACTTCAGTTAAAGCTGATTCACCGGGAAGGTAAGGAAAATATAGTGGTGGAGGTCTTCCATACAAAGCCTCACATGGTGTTTTCTGAATAGCTGAATGATGAGAGGTATTATACCAATACTCATCCATAGAAAGACAAGAAAATCAGTTAGATGCATTCTCATTGCAGTAGCATCTCAAGTATGTCATATTAAGTAGATTTCTTATGACAAATATAGAGTTTGGATAAAAGTGGATTTGGCTAAACTTATAAGGTTGTACTTCTCCATAAGAAACTAAAGTTGAGACATCATGATTCTCCTCCCACTTTATCGATCACTAAGCCATACCCTTGGGTGCCAGTTACTATATCATGTTTTAATTCCTTCTCGTGGTGATTGAAAGTGTTTGATACTAGATTCTACTCAATAATAGGAGTTCAATAGACTCGAGGATCGAAAAAGACTGTCTCAGGAGTAACTAACTCAAAAAATAATTAAGAAAAAGAACAAAGAGAGATTTAGAGGGAAGAAAGTAATTTCTGTATTTCTATGATGAAATGAATATGATTACATATTTATATAGAGCTCATGAATCCACTGCCCAATTAGCTCAGTCTCTAGAGTTAGTTATAACTGCTTAACTAACTATCTAACTAACTACACTGTAGCAACTACAATGTTAACTAATTGTTGGACTTATTACAATTTCCTACTTGTGAATATTATGTATCAGTACTCCCCCCATACAAAAGATCCTTGACCTTAAGGATCAAACAAAGGAAACCTAGTCTTCAGTACACTAGCAAATTCCCACGTAGCAACATCAGCAGGTAGTCTAGTCCACTTGACCAACACCTGCGCAACAACCTTATTCCCTTTCTTTACTATCCTTTTTTGTAAGACTAGCTCAGGTTTCAGACAATGAGGATTTTTTAAGTCAACATCATGAGGATAAGAGATTTAGAGAGGCAACTCATAGCATTTCTTTAATAGAGAAACATGGACAGTAGAATGTATCTTGACAGAATCAGGTAGCAAAAGAGTGTAGGCAACCGGACCAACTCTTTTAATGATCTGGAAAGGTTCATAAGACTTAGCAGCTAGCCTGTGTGAAGCATGACTAGTGATAGTAACGTGCTTGTAGGGATGAACCTTGAAGTAAACCCAATCTCCCACCTCAAAATTTTGATCAGTTCTATGAGCATTAGCCAATTATTTTATTGTTATTTGAGCTTTAGTAAGGTGGTGCTTAAGCAACTGAAGTTTAAGCTCTCTATTCAGCAGGTGTTATCAACTTTAGCTGAAGCTGATTCACCAGGAAGGTAAGGCAAATATAGTGGTAAAGGTCTTCTATACAAAGCATCGTATGGTGTTGTTTGAATAGATGAATGATGAGAGATATTATACCAATACTCAGCCATAGAAAGACAAGAAAATCAGTTAAATGCATCCTCATTGCGGTAGCATCTCATGTATGTCTCTAAACACCTATTTAAAACTCTAATTTAACCATCATATTGGGGGTGATATGCTGAAGATGTATACAACTTAATACCTTGTAATGTGAATAATTCTTGCCTGACAGAACTGATGAAAACAACATCCCTATCACTGGTGATAGCATCAGGCAATCCATGCAACTTCACAACATTATCCATAAAAGTTTTGGCAATAGTTTGAGTTGTATAAGGATGCTTGAATGGAAGAAAATGCCCATACTTACTGAGTCTGACCACTACCTCTAGAATCACCTTATAACCATGAGACTTAGGCAACCAATCAATAAAATCCATACTAATTTGAGACCATATTATATCAAGGATAGGTAAAGGTTGCAAAAGACCAGGATATGCAGCTAAATTAGACTTATTCTTTTGGCAAACATCACAGTGCTAAATGAATTTCTTCATCTCCCCTCTTATATTCTTCCAATAAAAAAAGTAAGTAGTCTCCTTAATGTAGCCTCAACACCTGAGTGACCACCTTGAGGGCTAGAATTCTATAGTGATATGATCTCTTTTCTCAAATTTGGATCCCTACCAATCACTAACCTACCCTTCCTTCTTAGCTGACCCTGACTCCAGGTGAATTACCTATGAGTTGTATGATTCTGCTATAAGTTTGTAATGAGCTTTTGCAGATCATCATCCCAACTAGCTACAATAGCTTAAAGCAGATCAATATTTGTAGGTGAAATAAACAAGGCTAGCAACTCAGCTCCAGTGACTCTTGACAAGGCATCGGCCACTTTATTATCAACTCCTCTTTTGTATTCTATAGAGTAGTCAAAAGGCATTAGCTTGGTCAACCATAACAGTTGTGAATTAGTGTGTAGTTTTTGCTCCATCAGGAAATTCAAAGCCTTCTAATCAGTTATTATTATAAAACTTTGACCTAATAAGTACTGAGACCACTTAGTGATCTCTTGAACAATTGCTAATAATTCTATGTCATATACTGATAGTGCATCATGCTTAGGGGACAAATCTTTGCTTATAAAACAATTGGATGCCCTTCTTGCATGAGTACAACCCCTATTCCAAATCCACTAGAATTATTCTCCACAACAAATGTCTTATTGACATCAGGAAAAGCAAGAACAAGAGCATGTGTCAATGCCTCCTTCAAGTGATCAAAAGCTTTTTGGGCTATGGATGACCATTGAAAGTTGTTCTTCTTGGTTAAATCATTCAAAGGTTTTCTGATCATACCAAAACCTCGTATGAACCTTCTGTAGTAACCAGCCAGTCCCAAAAATCCTCTTAATTTTTTAAGAGTAGATGGAATAGGCCATCTCCTTATTGCTTTAATTTTCTGAAGATCTATTGATACTCTCTCTGATGAAATAAAGTGGCCAAGTTATTCAATTTTTTGAACTCCAAAGAAACACTTGCTCCTCTTGGAAAATAAATTATGCTTGGTCATCTCTTCAAACACAGAACTTAGATGTGCCACATTCTCCTTAATAGCTCTACTGTAAACCAAGATATCATCAAAGAAAACTAGTACATATTTTCTGAGAAATTTCTGAAATACAAAGTTCATCAACCCTTAAAATATAGCAGGTGCATTAGATAAGCCAAAGGCATCACCAAGTATTCAAAGTTCCCTGAATGAGTTCTAAAAATTGTTTTGGGGACATCTTCTGTAGCCATTCTCAGTTGATGAAGCCAGATCTTAAGTCAATCTTTGAGAATATTTTTTATCCTCCTAACTCATCCAATAGATCTTTAACAATAGGAATAGGGAACTTGTTCTTCACAGTAAACTTATTCAGATCCCTATAGTCAACACATAATCTCCAAGTACATCTTTCTTACCCATTAAAACTACTGGAGATGCAAATGGACTACAACTAGGGTGTATAATCTCTTATTTTAACATTTGTTGCACCAGACCTCCTATAATGTCCTTCTTAATAGAAGGGTATCTATAAGGTCTTTTATTCATGTTAGTTCTAGTTTGCAGGGCAATCCTATGATCAACCCCCCCCCCCCCCCTAAAGATGGTAGACCACTAGGTTCATCAAATAACTTATGAAACTCCAACCATAATTCTAATAAAGCCTGATCATTTTCAGGTATACTTTCATCAGGATCTACTGAATGTCCTCTCATTAGTTCACTCCCCATATGCATCACTTGAATCATACAAAGTTGGGATTGATTACCTAAGTGTTTAGCCAGCTTGCCAGCACCTGAAGTCTGCACCTGGTTCCTAGTATCTCTTAGTACATATTTCCTGCCTTTGTACCAGAATTCCATGGTCGGATTTCTGAAGTTCATCTTAATATCACCCAAGGTTAACAACCATTGCACCCCAAGCACTACACCACGAGATCCCAAGGGTGGCAGTAGAAAGTCTGTTGAAAACTCAGCTCCTTGCAACAACCAAGTGATGGTGGTCATTTTATCTACTTTCATGCTCCCATTAGCTGCAACAACCATTTGTGGACTAGTAGATCTTACTGCACACCCTAGATATTGTACTAAGTCTAGTTCTATGAAGTTATGAGAACTTCCAGTATTATCAATATATGCAAACCTTTCTTAGGATGGTATCCAGTCACCTTTAGAGTCCTAAAACCTAAGGATCCATTTAAAGCATGAATAGAGATCTCCATATGTTTAGCGGGTTGAGATAGCTCCAACTTGCTCCCCTCTTCCTCATGCACTTCCACCTCAATTTCAATCACTACATTATCTGTTTTATCCACTTCTTCCAGTTCTAACAAATACAATTGTTTAGAAATCTTACACTTATGCCCCATAGTATACTTTTCATTGCAAAAGTAGCATAATCCCTTTGCCCTCTTTTCATTAATTACCTCCAGGATCAACCTTCTTCTATTCATATTCTTATTAAAGCTTCCTTGAGTTGAATTAGGGGTAGGAAGTATAGGTTTATTGTTGAAAATTTTTTGATCTCCTATTTTTCTTGAACTAAACACAGGATGTGAACTTAGTGGAGGTTTAACAACATCCAAGTATGCCTCCTACAATCTTGCACTTCCGTACACTTGAAGAATATGTATATATATAAGATATGTATAGAAACTATATAAAAAAGTGTATAGAAACTGTATAGAACAAGCCAGGAAATTGAAATGGCTAGAAAATAGAATTTAAATTTCATGGTCATTTTCATGAAATTTGTTTGATCCGAAGTGCTATTTCTGTACTTTCCCCCAAGAAGTAATCAACATACCCTTGCACGCAAGGGTGTAGCGTAATGGTACAAGAAGTGAAGTTGAGTATCATGAGTTTTCAAGTTTAATTCTCAACCTAGACAAACACTAAGAGTCTGTTTGGAAAGCCAACAAGCAATTGAAATTAGTGTAATTACTAGGATAGTAATTACCAGCCTAATAATTACACAACCTAGTAACTATATTGACTTTTTTGTTTGCCACAATGTAATTAAAAGTGTACCTTTGAAAATATATAAATTAATAAATATATGTTCTTAACTAATATTCAAAAATATAATTAATTTATATTTTTTTAATTATTATATTTTAATTAAATTAATTATAAAAATTAAAAGTACATGATTTTTAAAGAACATTATGAAAAACATTTTTGACAAAAAAAAATAATATTATACATATAATGTCATAAAATTCTTAATACAATTGACAAAAAAATAATCTATCAACTTAACCTAAAAAAATAATGTCTTGCAATGTAAAATATTAAGTCAATAGTAGTAAAATAAATAAAATGAACTGAAAATACAACATAAGTTCAAAATTCACAACAAAAAAATTAATAGAATACTTTTATGTCAAACTTCAACATAAGGTACATAAATATGATTCAAAAGAAAAGGAAAACGTAAGTTTATAACCTTATTCAACAATGAATTCTACTTTAATTTAAAAATTAGAATACTAACAAAACTATGATAAATGAAAAAATTATATAAAATAATAAAAAATAGATAGTGAGAACAATTACATGGAATCATAAGAAATAAAGATTGTAACTTGTAAATGAGAAGGAAATGAAATATAAGTAATATAAAATAATTTTTTTAAAATATTAAAATAAAAAAAATGATAGAAATAAAAAATAAATAAAATGAAAGAATAAAAATAAGAAATAAAAAGAAGAAACTTAAAAGTAACCAACTTGCAATTACATTATGTAAATAAAAGAGTGTAACTAATATTGGGATCGAAATTGAGAGACCGTCGTGCGGAAGCTAATAATTTGTAAACCATGAAAACGATAAGCCAGATGACAAAGAAAAACATATTAAAAAGCATATTATATTATAGTTTGGTCAAACGACCTACATATTAAAAACTGATATTAAATAGGAATAAAAACTACTGAGAAAAAATCTCCCATAAACAAGACTCTTTAAGTACTACATTATGGATGTTATTGTGCTGTTGTATGAGAAGATGACTCTTCTACTTATAAAGGTCCAAAATTTTTCCTCAAAAAAGGGGGTTAGCCAATAAGACTTTTATATTTTCGTTACAATAACAAAATGAGAGTTTTATATTTTCCTTTTGGTTGAAGGAAATGGAGATTACCCCTCTCATTAAAAAAAAATGGGCTCTTCTACATTAAGATTTTTGTTACAAACAATTACAAAAATTGTAACAATTATTCCTGTCAATTACACATAATTACTTGCTGACCAAGTGATTACCTGGCCAATCAAACATGTTAAAATGTGTAATTACAATCAACTACACCAAACTCAATTTTCAGGGTGGCTTTCCAAATAGGCCCTAGGTGGTTTCTTCTCATTTGTTCTAGCCTTGATGGACAAGTACTTAATACCCGTTATTGTGGTAGATAGTCAAGCTGCACACAAGTTGGTCAGACAGATTGTATTAAAAAAAGAGAAAATTTCAGAAATAGCAACTATAGAGCCTTAATTGTAACTTTTATAGCAACAGTTTCAAAATTACAAAAAAATAGCAATATGTATTTTGTATTTCAGTAAACTGTTGCTATTTAAATACATATACAATCAGATATTTCCTTCCTAATTTAATGTTAATCTGTTTGAGTTAAATAAGGGAAAAAGTTGTACCTTAATTTATGGCACATTTAATTTTACAGATTCCTTTACCTTATAAAACTCTTTTTTTACCACAACTATTAAATTACAACTACTAATTGAAATTCAAAAAATGTTTTCCATATGCAGCAACTCAAATCAAATTCAAAATATAGATTCAAATTCAAAAACATTTTTCTTCATGTAATTTTTTTTGCTGATCGACTAAAATTTTGAAGAAAATATTGAAAATACAATGGTCCAATTACAGGAATTGATCAACTATATTCTATTTGTGGTTTTCATAAAATTAAAGTGCAAAATTGCTGAAAACTTGTAACAAATTTGTGTAACAGTTGCGGAATTCAAAAATTTGAGATCGTATATGAATTTTATCAGTTCGCGCAAAAAATGGTTTAAGCGATTTTTTTTTTTCAATTTCAAATTTGTTGTTGTTATTCTGTTATTTGAAAGTTGAGATGTAATTTTTATACGTTAAATTTAAATTTTCGTTTAGAGTAACTAATCGACTAAAATTTTTTTTCTGTTTGAATTGCAGTTTTATATATACGAATTAGTTGTTTTAAATAGTACGTATTTGAGATTTAAACAAACTTGATTCTATTTGTGATTTTCATAAAATAAAATCGCAAAAATTACTGAAAAACTTATAACAAAATTGCGTAATAATCGCGAAATTCAAAAATCTGAGATCGTATATGAATTTTATCAGTTTTCGAAAAAAATGGTTTGATCGAAATTCTTTTTTTTTTAAATTCAAAGTTACATGTGTTGTTATGTAATGTGAAAATTGAGATACAATTGTTATACGTTAAATTTAATTTTTGTAATTGATAACAAGTATTTGAATAAAAAAATTCTTTTCGTTGGAATTCATTTTACAGTTTTGTATAAACAAATTAGTTGTTGTATATAGTACATATTTGATATTTAAATTTATTTTTACTATTTTTTTGTGTTTTGGAATTGACAATGGGAAGTATACATGTTCTTATTAAACACTCTTATAAATGGACATATAAACAATATTATGAAGATTACATATGTTTCCAGCTATATGTATTTATAATATACATATGCAGTACGTTTATGTGCTCACTGACAGTTTCATATGTTTTCAGCTGTTTGTATTTATAATAAACATATGCAGTATTTTATGTGTAAAAATCATGTATTCTTATATGTATTTTTTCAATATGTAGGACATATATTTCCTTTGGCATATGGTGTACTTGATTCTGGAAATGATGCATCTTGAACTTGGTTCTTTGAGAATTTGAAGGAAACATACGATGAAAGAAAACATATGTGTGTAGTTTCTGATCGTAATGCAAGCATCATAAAAGTTGTTGGTGGTGTGTACAATGATGTACCACATTATACATGTATGTGGCATCTATAAGGAAATGTACATTAATATTGTTATAGTTTAAATGTTGCAGTTATAGTTTAAATGTTGATCTGTTAAATTGAACTTGTTATTGAACTAGTTATAGTTAAATTGTAACAATTTTTTTACTGAACTTGATTAACTTAATTCATTATGAATATATTATACAAGACATATAACATTATTGATTTATACCTAAGAAACTGAAAGCCACACTTATCATATGAGAATCTATTAAGTACCTATGCCCATCTATAAAAACTAAGAATAAGTTAACATACCTTTATGTAATAAATAAATAAAATTTAAAAATACATATAAAGACATATCCATTACGTAATCAAAACTTTAAATACGTATGTTTTTTTTAAAAAAAAAATATATGCATTAATCATACGTAAATATGTATTATTCATAGATATATACGCATAATTGAAAAAAATCTATGGATAACTTATAAATACATATCTGCTTAAATACATATGTATATCTGGTAAAAAACATATGTATTAAACTGGACAACTATATATACATATGCATAGCCGAAAAATGCATATTTAGACAAATGGATATATTTATATCCATAACAGAAAATACATATTCAGATTTGTAAAAACCATATGCAATATTCATATATACATATGCATTATGCATAAATATATGTGCGTTAATAATATCTACATATACATTATGCATAAATACATATGCATTACTCAAAATACTTATGCATTACTCAAAATACATATGCATAAAATGGAAAATACAAATGCATATATGAAAAATGCATATAGTAACTGGAATATACATATTAATTACTCAAAAATATATTCAAAACTGAAAACCACATATTCATACCGACATATGCATAACATTAACATAAACTAACCAAGAAAAAATTCATTTTATAGTTTAAACATCAAAAATCTAAATATCATATACAATGAACATTAAAATATCGACTTTCAACATTAAAGTAACATATGAAACCTAAGAAATATTCAATTAAATTTTAGTCCACCTAAAGTTAACTGTTATCAAATACAACAAATTCTCCCTAATTGCACTTGGACCACACAGTTCTTCTTCTTCTTCTTCTTCATGTAGACAACAAAAATGTTATTATTACAAAACATCTTGTACTGATTTTTCGTTAACATATACTTAATACAATCTTCAGTGTCATTGACCGTATGACATCGTATATGTGGAGCAAGTTTGGACAATACTCTTGTTATGTATATCTGATCACGCAATACCTTACACCACAAAAATACAATTATATGTAAAAACAGTGACACATATGAATTTATGAAATACATTTTACAGTTTCATTATACAATATATCATAAAACTATCATCTATATTTTGTGAATACATCACTTTTCCATATCTAAATTATCGAACATCAAAATATAAACATTGTCATCATCTCAAGAATAACAAATACAAGTGAGCAATAAATACAAATATGAACAATAACAAAAGAAATACATTTAACCGATAACAAATACATTTAATATACTTCAAGCAAATCAAATACATATGCATTTTATTTATATATAACTGGTACAAAAATCATGCTTATCAAGAAGAAAGAAGTATATATCATAGTCAAAATCTAATGAATAACAAATACAAGTTAACATGAATACAAATCTTAGCAATATGTATTCATAAAAACATATCTAAACTGTGACATGTATATACTTTACATTTCAAAACAGTGGCACTTTGTATTTACAGAATACATATTATACTTATATTACAACATATACATATCCATTTTATGAATACATGAATGGTCCAGGCTAATACTCGCTGGTAAAACACCATTAATTACTGCCGTTGTCGGTCACTGTCACGGTGAAATCCGCCGGATAGACCTTCCCTCTGTCAAAAATTCATCGGGAAATGCCGAAATCGAAGAGTCCAATTGAAGCCACCATCCCACCCATCGACGGAAACGGCATCCCTTGACTGGAAAAACACCAAAAAAACACAAAACACCAAAACAAAAAAACAAAACAAAAATTCAAACTTTGTGCATTTCACTAGTGTCTAACTTATACCAAAGTCACAATTTTTAACATATTATCGCTAAAAATTCAGCCATATTAAACCGTACCAAGCAAAAATCAACTCATTAAGCCAAAATAATAGCTATAAAACGAAAAAAAAAAGGTTACCTAACAAAATTGATATGAACGCCAAGTCTGCGATGAACAACGGAGCAATCAATACACAAGAAGATCCCATACGTCACCGATGTCCAAGTTAGATTCTTAGCATTGCAATCGAAACACATCTAACAAAACAAATCAAAATTTGGAATTAAAAATCATGTAGAAAATCAATCAAAATTAACGGATCTAAAACAGATCTGAAGAAATTCTATGTAATCAACAAAATTCAATATAAAAGAGTCCAAAAAGGTTAAATAAAAATTAAAAGAGAAAACCTTATTTTCAGGCTTGGATTTGAGCTTTCGAAAAACAACGTTTTTATTGCTGAAGTTCTTGAAAGCCATGACTATACAGAAATGGAAAATTCTTCAACTTCTCAAATGGATATTGATAAGAGAGAGAAAAAACGAAATTTGAAAAAAAAATTATCGAAGAAAGACATTGGGAAAAATTGAAACTGATAAATTGGCGTGAAAAGAGGGTAATGTAAAGGAAGTGGCGTGAAAAGAGGGTAATGAGTTAAAGTCATGTGTTTCTCAATAAAAAGGGTAAAATATTGTTACTTTTGCTATTAATTGTAATCTTGAGAAACTATTGCTATTAATTGTAATTATGTCTTAGGTATGCTAGTTTGTGTATTTTTTTCTTAAAAAAAAGTAACTAACATACCCTCATAAGTCGCATAAGTCATAATGTAGAAAAATCTATGGCCAAACACATACACGTATTAAACTTGAATTTAATAACCTTCATAACGGAAAAAAGATAAATATACCTTCGAACTATGATAAATGACACGTATATACCCTCCGACATACTTTGGATTCACATATGACCTTACTGTTAATGAAATGGTATGTATATGCCCCTCACATTAACAATAGAGGTATATGTGTACCCAACGTATGACAGACGGTATATACATACCATTTATCATATATTTTGGGGGTATATTTGTTCCTTTTCTGTTTTTTTTTTATTTCAAATAATTAACGCAACCCCACTACCTGACTGAATAAATCCATTGAATCAGATTTCAAACCAACTCGATTCGACCTCTATTTTTTGTTTCAAACCTCGATACTTTCTCTGTTTTTTCTCTTAAATATGAGCCCTAATCAAATTACAGTGATTGGTCGCTACTACTAGTTTGTATTTACTAGTTGGAGGGAATGGAGATTAGGCCTGAGGTGGCCAGAGCTAGGGATGCGGCGATGGTTTGCCGATGGGGTATTTTTGGTTCGACAGAGATATGAATATGTGGTGTTGACCGATGGTGAATAGTGTTTTTCTGATGAAATTTCGCTAAAAATTGAAACATGAGAGGTTCAACTTATTTGATGTTATTTTTGGGTGTTATGAATTAATATTTTTTTTCTTTTTTGAAATCAATAGTAGTAAGTGTTACTATATTTTGTGTGTATATATCGTTACAGGGGTGGAAATAATGCATCTGTTAGATAGGTGTCTCTTGCATTTTAGTTGTAATCGGGTCGGATAGTGAATTTACAGAGTCAAATAATGAGTTTAGGTTAATTATTTGAAATTAAAAAAATTAAAATGAAAAAAAGACAAATATATTTTAAAATTTTGATAAATAATATGTATATACCATCTGTTATACTTTGGGTTTATATATGCTTCTATCATTGATGCGGGGCATATATATACCATTTTAATAACTAAAGGGGCATATATTTACCCAAAATATATGATAGAAAAATATATGCTTACCATTTATCATAATTTAAGATATATGTATCTATTTTCGGCCCTCATAATGAATAAAAAATTATATAATGTGAACTGTATATAAGTAAAGTAAATTCAGTCTTCCAAAGACTATTATTGACCAAACTACAAAAGAGTATTGAGAGTACAAGAGAAGCTATATTTAGCAACAAAGAAAGAATTTTGAGTCCCATCAAAATACCTCCTTCCCCACTAAGGAAACAACAATAATCCACTAACCTAGGGATCATCAAATCCTTACAATTAAAAATAAACCTTTACAATAATTCTCTCTATATCTGAAAAAAAAAAAATTAATACAGACACAAATGGAGGATTATATATATATAAGCAGTGATGATGATGAATGGGACAATAATCAAGATTACAATAATGATGATGATGATTGTGAATTTGATGATGGGTTTTTGGAAATTGAACAACAAAGTATTGGAATTTGCCAAAAGGCTCCTTCATGCAAGGTACTATGAATTATCATATAGTAAAGGTCAAATTCACTAACTTTAATTTATGTTTTAACTTAGGTTTCTAACCCCAATTAAATGAATTGTAGTGGGGTTTCGGAAAAAACTCATAAATTTTAAATCTTAAATTCGCTTTAAAGTAGTATTATAATAAAAATTACGGGTTCATTTGAATTCAGTAGCTTTTATGCTTTAAACCTTACAAATTAAATAAATTGTGGTGGAGTTTTGAAAAAAAACTCAAGTTTAAATCTTGAATTCGCTTTAAAGTAGCATTGTAGTAAATTCAAACTAGTATTATAGTAAAGCTTACAGAGGTTCTGTTGAATTCACTAGCTTTATTTATGTTTCTAACCCCAAATTAAATGAATTGGGGTGGGGTTTTGTAAAAAGAACCCATAAAGTTTATATCTTGAATTCACTTTAAAGTAGTATTGTAGTAAATTTAAATTAGTATTACAGTAAAAGTTACAGGTTTGGTCGAATTCAATAGCTTTTATATGTTTTTAATAACCTGATAAATTATATGGGTTGTGGTGGGATTTTTGAAAAATAAAGACCCATAAGGTTTAAATCTTGAATTCGCTCCGAGATAGTATGATAGTAAAAGTTACGAGTTTGATCGAAGTCAGTAGCTTTTATGTTTCTAACCCCATAAATTAAGTGAATTGTAGTGGGGTTTCCATAAAAAATCATGAAGTTCAAATCTTGAATCCACTCCAAGGTAGTATGATAGTAGGAATTATGGGTTCGTTTGAATTCAAAAGCTTTATGTTTTCAAACTCCATAAATTAAATGGGTTTTGGTGGGGTTTCCGGGAAAAAATCTCATAAAGTTTAAATCTTGAATTTCGTTCTGAAGTAGTATGATAGTGAACATTATGGGTTCATTTAAATTCATATTGAACTGGGCCACTATATTTTTATATCTTGTGTGCTTCGAATATTACATTATTTTGTTGTCATACTGTACATTCCTATGTATGTTGTGTACTGGTTGTTGTTACTGCTCTTATTTCTGTATTCCCTTTTCCAAACAGCTTGGATATGCTTTGTTTTGATCCGAGGTCTATCGGAAACAACCTCTCTATCTCTAGTGGTAGGCAAGGTTGTGTACACTCTATCTTCCCCAGACCCTACTTTGCGGGATTATAATGAGTATGTTATTGTTGTTGCTTGTTCTGGTTGGAATCAGAAATCCTTCAAATGGTGGTTGGTGTACTATGTAAATTATGGGTTCATATCTACTATTTGTTGCAATTTCCTCAATTTATGCTCTATGCTAAAAGTACTTAGTTTAGATGAGCCCGATGTCACTATAGTGCATCCGCCTCTAGTAAATGGTGGTCAGTTGAACATTGTGTAAATAGGTGGGAGAAGTTCTCTTTTATACATATGTATAGAATCTTGACAGCCACTGAATTTTTTTCTGGCTTTGCTGCACAACAGGATCAAGGACGCAAGTCCTGCAGCTCTGTGCGTGTGTGTTTTTGTGTTGAAAGGATTTAACAAAAAAATGTACTAGTCTTTCACATTTCCTATGATTAAAGATGGGAAAAGATTCCAAGTGGTGTTTTATTTGAGAAAAAAGAAAGATTGTTAATGATCCTAAATTTTATGATATTATGTTGGAAATTTTGTAATGAAATTTGCTTCTGGCCGGCATGCAGGGCTAGCTTTTTAAATTTTCAGCCACATCCAAACATTTTCTACTCTCAAAAGCTAAAGAAGTTAGTCTTTTGAAGCAATGAATACTGTGTGCAAAATGTGAATGCATGAGGCACCGGACAGGATATATAGGAAGCAAAATCAACCTAAATTGTGAAGTTGTCTGTTGTTTTCTTTTTTATGATTTATATGAATTTCTTCAATTCTTCATGCATACTTTTGACTTTTACAGGTAATCAGGAAAGAGTCCCTTTTAGCTGCACAAGTGAGCAATTTTTTCCCAAAGTTTCGACTTATCCATGTGGATAAATGTTAATTAATGACTGACATGTGAAGCATTGTTATTAAAATTGCAGAAAGAAGACTTGCAAAGAGTGATGGACTTGCTATCTCTAAAGGAACATCATGCACGGAGCTTGCTTATTCATTACCGATGGGAAGCTGACAAGGTCTTTGCTGTTTTTGTTGAGAGAGGGAGTGAAAAGTTATATGCTGAAGCAGGTGTGACACTGGAAGGAAAAGATGAACTTACTCCCACTCTGTCGACAGCTGAATTGACATGTCAAATTTGCTTCGAAGATGTTCCTGTTGAGCAGACTACTGTAATGGACTGCAACCATAGATTTTGCAATGATTGTGAGCATCTTCCATCCCTTCCCCGAGCCTCTATCTCTGTATGAGTATACCAGTGTTTCTCTTATCTCTTATCGCCATTAGTCATTATAATAGTGAACATCACTTTTGAAACATGGTCTGGAATATGCTGTCCCAACATTTGATGTTTCTGTTTGTATGCCTCACATAATTGGGTAAGCTGTTGGTGGTCCTTTTCATAACTACCTAACTTCAAAAGAGCTGATGATTTAACTGCATCTTAATGGCATCAATAACATTAGAATCTGTTTCTGTTGCAGGCCTATGGCTTCGTTGATTTTCTTTAATGTGAAAGTGATTAGCACATCTTGAAAAGTTTAAGAGCTAGATTCACTTATTGCATTTTTTTATTTGCTTTCACTTTTCTCGTCACTCGAACAAATGATGGGGCATCTTAAAAGTTGCCTATAATTGTTTTATGTAGGTTGGACAACTCATTTCAGTATAAATATAAATGAGGGTAAGAGTAAACGAGTAACATGCATGGCCCAAAAGTGCAATGTAATCTGCGATGAAGGGAAGATTAGGGATCTCGTCACTGCAAAAGATCCTATTTTGGCGGAGAAATTTGATCGGTTTCTGTTGGAGTCATATATTGATGATAACAAAAGGGTTAAATGGTGTCCTAGTGTTCCTCATTGTGGAAATGCAATTCGTATAGAGGATGATGAATACTGCTGTGAGGTTGAATGTGCATGTGGTGTACAGTTCTGTTTTAATTGTTTATCAGAGGCACACTCACCTTGTTCATGTATGATGTGGAGACTATGGATGACAAAGTGCAAGAGCGATGGGAAGACTGTAATGTGGATAAATGAAAATGCCAAACACTGCCCAAAATGTCATAATGCTGTGGAGAAGAATGGGGGATGCAACCTTGTAAGATGTAGATGTGGACAGCCATTTTGGTAACATTTTATCCATGTCTGCAGTCTTATGTTCTTTTAATTTACTGTTTTTTATCTGTCCATTCTTGTTCGGTTTCCTCACTCTACCATTTTCATTATGATATTTTGTCTGTTGAAGTCTTTTTATGCTTAATTTCTTCCTTTTCTTTCTTTGATGTCCCTGGAATGTCTTTTCTTTTTCTTTTTTTTTTTTGGGGGGGGTGGGGTGGGGGGGTGGGGGGTGGGGGGCGGATCGGGTCATTTTGAATCTTTGTTTATTTTCCCGGCTAACTGGTCTATTTCTTAAGTTTTATACTGCCATCTTATTGTGCTCCAATTTTGGAAAAATTTCGCGGAGTGGTGATATTTCAGTAGTTCATATTTGTAGTTCTTAGTCTAATGATGCATGAATTGCATCTGATGCAAACAAGGACTTCCAAGGAGTAGGAATTGATGACTTTAAAGCAAGAAACTGTAACAAAAGAGAGATAGAGATAGAGACCGACAGAGAGAGAGAAGAGGGAAATGCTAAGAGAGTTGATGGACAGATAAGACGGATTCTGAGAAAGAAAACATGATCAAGAATTAGAAGGACAAAGAGAAGCAGCAATATTTGTGGCTATAGTATATGCAGAAAAAGGAAGAGGAAGTATAAGTTCAATTGTGGAGAGCGGGAAGAGAGAGAAGAGAGGATTTTTCTCAAGGTTATAAAAGTTAGGATCCTAAGGTTATCCATCCGTTGATAGAGATGCAGCCAGATATCCTTTGAGTGTAGGCCAACAGTAAAAATACACCAAGTTACGGGAGTCTTTCTTCGACCAAATTCACCTCCCTCCCTACTCCCTATGTAATGAACCTTATTATGGGAAAAAAAAACTTTCAAGTATCCACAACTAAGATCTTAGGACACGTTTGGTAGAGTGTATAAGATAATACTGAATATGTTGTATTTGTAATACTGGGATTAATAGTGTAGGGATTAGTAATACTGAGATTATTTTTTATGTAGTGTTTGGTTTCATGCATTGAAAGCAATATGTATTGTTATATTGTAAAAAGAATATTATTTGTTTACAAAAATACCCTCGACATATTATAGCTTTGTGTATTTTTTTTGCAAAAGTTTATTATTTTTTTTTTAAAATAAAAAAATTAACAACAACAAACCCAATGTATTCCCACCTAGTGGGGTCTGGGGGGGTAAGATGTACGCAGTCCATACCTCTACCTCTAAAGAAGTAGAAAGGCTGTTTCCGATAGACCCCCGGGTCAAGACACGAGACACCACACAAATACATAGTAAAGCACAGCACAGGATTTCATAACATAACATAAATACGGCACCCATAAGTAATAGAAAACAGAGGCAAGCACCCAGATTCGGAATAAAACCTGGAACACGGAATCATAACAAGAAATATTACCCCCACCAAGTAATTCCCTACACTAGCGACCCAAACTGGCTCTAGTCTTCTGCCCTAATTCGCGACCTCCACACCTTCCTATCTAGGGTCATGTCCTCGGTGAGCTGTAACTGCTCCATGTCCCGCTTAATCACCTCACCCCAGTACTTTTTCGGCCTACCCCTACCCCGCCTAAAACCATCCCACGCTAGCCTCTCACACCTACGAACCGGGGCATCCATACCCCTCCTCTTCACGTGTCCGAACCATCTCAATCGGACTTCCCGCATCTTGCACTCCACTGGAGTCACACCAACCTTCTCCCTGATAGTCTCATTCCTGACTCTATCCCCTCTAGTCAGCCCATACATCCAGCGCAACATCCGCATTTCCGCCACCTTCATTTTTTGGATGTGGGAGTTCTTAACTGGCCAACACTCCGCACCATACAACATGGCCGGACGGACTACCACCCTGTAGAATTTGCCTTTAAGCTTGGGCGGCACCTTTTTATCACACAACACCCCCGACGCGAGCTTCCACTTCATTCATCCCGCCCCAATACGGTGCAAGACATCCTCGTCAATCTCACCGTTACCCTGGATCACGGACCCGAGATACTTGAAACTATCCCTCTTGCATACCTCCTGTGATTCCAGCTTCACTACCACCTCATTCTCCAGCCTCACTTCATTAAACTTGCATTCCAAATACTCTGTCTTGCTCCTGCTCAACCTGAACCCTTTAGACTCAAGAGTTTGTCTCCACACCTCTAGTTTGTCATTCACACCCCCTCAAGTCTCGTCAATCAGAACTACATCGTCTGCAAAAAGCATACACCAAGGCACCTCCCCTTGAATACGCCGCGTCAACACATCCATCACCAAAGCAAACAAAAAGGGGCTAAGAGTAGATCCCTGATGCAATCCTATCAAGGCAGTGAAATGCTCTGAGTCTCCTCCCGGCGTCCTCACCTGAGTTTTCGCTCCATTATACATATCCTTAATTGCTCTGATATATGCCTGCGGGACTCCACTCACCTCCAAGCATCTCCATAGCACCTCCCTGGGCATTTTGTCGTATGCCTTCTCCAGGTCGATAAACACCATGTGCAGGTCCTTCTTCCTTTCCCTATACTGTTCCACCAACCTCCGTACCAGGTGAATTGCCTCCGTCGTCGAGCGGCCAGGCATAAATCCAAACTGGTTTTCCGAAATAGACACTATCCGTCTCAGCCTCACCTCGACCACTCTCTCCCAAATCTTCATAGAGTGACTCAATAACTTAATCCCCTATAGTTATTGCAACTTTGGATGTCACCTTGTTCTTATAGAGAGGGATCATGGTACTCCACCTCCATGCCTCGGGCATCTTTGCCGTCTTGAAGATTTCGTTAAACAATTCAGTCAACCACCTTACACCAGTCTCTCCAACGAACTTCCAAAACTCCACCGGTATCTCATCCGGCCCCGTCGCCCTACCCCTCCGCATCCTGCGAACAGCCTCTCTAACCTCCTCTACCTTAAAACGTCTACAATAACCAAAATCCCGACCCTCCTCCGAGTGCTCCAGTTCCCCTAACACAATAGCTCTATCCCCTTCGTCATTCAAGAGCCTATGAAAGTACGACTGCCATCTACTCTTAATGTGACCATCCTCCACCAACACTCTACCGTCCTCTCCCTTGATGCACCTCACCTGGTCGAGGTCACGACCCTTCCTCTCCCTAGCCTTAGCGAGTCTAAACAACTTTTTCTCCCCTCCTTTCCCCTGTAACCCTGTATACAAGCTCTCAAGAGCGGCCGTCTTTGCTGCCGTGACTGCTGACTTAGCCTCCCTCCTAGCTAGCTTGTACTCTTTCCTGTTTACCCGCTTCTCTTCTTCGTCCTTACTCTCAACCAACTTAGCATACGCCCCTTTCTTGGTCCCCACTTTCTACTCCACCTCTTCGTTCCACCACCAATCCCCCCGATGATGCCCTGCCCGGCCCCTAGAAACACCCAACGCCTCACTTGCATTCTCCCTGATGCACCTAGCCGCCCTATCCCACATACTATCCACGTCCCCCCTACACTCCCACACCCCATTCCAGCCAACTTCTCCCCTATCTCCCACGCCTTTACTGGCGTCAAGCCGCCCCACTTAATTCTAAGTCTACCCTCCTTACTCCTCCTCTTTCTATTCTTCTTTATGCCCAAATCCATCACCAAGAGCCTATGCTGGGTCGAAAGATTCTCACTCGGGATGACCTTACAGTCCTTACACAACACTCTATCCCCTTTCCTCAGCAACAAAAAGTCAATCTGGGTCCTGGCTATCGCGCTTCGAAAGGTGATCAGGTGATCGTCCTTCTTTGGGAAGCCCGAGTTCACCACCACCAGCCCAAAGGACCTCGCAAACTCCAATAGAGTAGCCCCCTCTTCATTTTTCTCCCCAAAACCAAAACCACCATGCACATCACCAAAGCCTCCCGGTAGCGCCCCGATGTGCCCGTTGAAATCTCCTGCTACAACAATCTTCTCCGAGCTAGGCACGCCTCTCACTACCTCCTCCAAAGCCTCCCAAAACCGCATCTTCTCCTCCCCCTCCGAGCCCACTTGCGGCGCATAAGCACTACACACATTCAGCGTAAACCCCCGAATGACCAACTTAATAGTCATCAACCTATCGTTGATCCTCTTCACCTCTACTACCTGGCCTCTAAGCTCTTCATCTACTAAGATGTCAACTCCATTCCTACGCCTCTCGCTCCCAGAGTACCACAGCTTGTAACCATACACATCCCTAGCCTTAGACCCTACCCACTTGGTCTCTTGAACACACGCGATATTGATCCTCCTGTTCCTAAGAATCTTCACAAGCTCTATGGACTTACCCTGAAGAGTCCCTATATTCCAAGTCCCCACCCTCAGCCTACCATCACTATCCACACGTCTTCCTCTACCACCCCTGAGGTCACACCTTGGCCTCCCTCCCCCTCCCGCCCTTTCCTCTTCCCCCGCCCCCACAACAGCCTCCCGCCCCAACCCCCTCGGACATGACCCTATCCAACCATCAACGCCCACAGCCAGTACTACCAAGAAATACAAGGAAATATAAACAATGATAGTAACAAAGCATCCGCAAGAAATACAAGGCACACCTAAATACGACGGGATAATCACGCAACAAAACTAGACTCAAATAGAGAGCAAACACCAAGTCAAGATAACCCAACAACAAGCAGTGCAAGAAACAACAACAGGCAATATCGACAAATCAAACGCAAGTCAATATACAGCAGATAATACTGGAATAATACAAAGAATGAAATATGAAATAATGAAATAACAAAGGTTAGAAGTCACCGGGTTACGCTTGTAGACCAAGTACTCCTTTCCTGCGCGGTATGTTTGATCCCCGCAAAATGATGCAGAAACAGAAACTGATCACTGGGGTATTATCGTCGGGGCTTCGCCAATGTGCCACCGGAGTCCGAGCCGGTACTATACACTCGGAAGCCGTGGAACCTTCGGATGCCCCCGCCGGAATTGGTTGCTTCTGACCGGAGCCGGGCCGCCGGCGTAAGGAGGGGGACTGCTAACTGCTGGGTCCATCAAAGGGCTATTGGTACGTACGTCGCTTCGCCGAAGTGCGCCGGCCGGAACCCTGAATCGAGCCGGAAGTCGAGCCGGCCGGAACCCTAGATCGAGCCGTCTGTTGCTGGAAATCGAGTCGGCCGGGACCCTAAATCCGCAGAGGGAGAGAGAGAGGGAGAGGGAGAGAGAGGTACGACCTTACCTTCTCCGACCCAATCGCCGCCGTCAACGGCAGCGGCGTCAGAAGTCGCCGGTCAGCCAAAAAGGGAGGGGTGGGGGTGGGGGTTATATGTGTACGTTAAAGTGAACGTTAGTAGGAGAGAGAACAGAGAGTTTATTTATTTAATTAGGATCACAACTCACACCAATTTCCTTATCAAAAAAAAAAAAAAAAAAATATCAACAATATAACTAATTATTTACTTTAGAATTTTAAGATTTAATCATTCACTTACAAATATTATTTTTATTATTATCTTTTCTTAGTTTGTTCATCATTTGCTTGTTGTTCCCACTTTGTATTGTTTTTAAGTTGGAGGGAGGTACGTATAATTTTTGGATGGGACAATAACATCATTATTAAAATAAAATTATATTCTATAGAGTGTTAAAACTCAATAGAAAAATTATTTTTATTTATGAATATCCTATTTACAAAATTAAAGTTTGTATGCAATTTGTTTTCGGATTTTGACCAATAAATATTTTTCTTGAGTTAATGGAGTACTCTTTTTTATAACTAAAATTATTTGGAGGGATATTATTATTTTGATAAATTGAAAAGAAGTAACTCATATTGAATAAATTTAAAAAGATTTAGAAAAAAATTAAAGAAATTTGAGGACATTTTTGTAAATAATAATAAAAGTTGTAAACTAATTTATTAGTACAAATATAAAAAATAAAATTAAGAAAATAAAAAAATGTTTAAAAGAATTTGAGGAATATTCTTGTCTTTACACATACTAATCCCATGGTATTAAAACTCACGTATTACTAATACCACCGTATATGATGTATTAGTAATACACCCTATAATACCATGTAGGGTGGATAACTAACACATGGTATTAGTAATACATTGGTCCAAAATCCTACCAAACATAGTATTAATTAATACCACACTTAATACATGGACTATTTTTCCTAATACGGCCTACCAAACGACCCCTTAAATGTATTAGACAAGTGAGTAGAAGTAGATAAACCTACAAGCTTAAAATTTGGCATAGTAGTTTCTCCGCTTTTCACTTTTTCCCCCCTCATAGTAGTTAATTCACTGAAAGAATGTTGGCCGAGCCAAATTATACCAGTGCTTCCTCTTTCTCCGTCTCTTAAATTTGTGATATATATGTAAATTCTATTTTATACTTTGTAGTTGGTTGTGTGGTGGAGCTACTGGTTTTGAACACACGTGGAGTAGCATTCGAGGTCACACTTGCGGCAGTTATAAGGAAGGGGAAAAGGATAAGGCTGCAAATGTCAGCAATGATCTCTTGCGCTATACTTATTATTATGAGCGGTATATGGTTCATTGTGATTCTTTGAAGCTTGAAGCAAATATGAAGGAAAAACTGCATTCTGAAGTGTTGCTACTTGAAGCAAGGGAATTGCAATCAAAGGACTTCAGCTGGGCCGAAAATGGATTATGTAGACTCCTTCAATCAAGACGGATTCTCTCCTGTTCATATCCAGTTTCATTTTACGTTTTTGGTCAGTCGCTGATCAAGAACGAAATGACACCAAAAGAAATGGAAATAAAACAGAACCTTTTTGAGAACCTGCAGCAGCAACTTGAAATAAATGTTGAAAGACTTTCGATGTTCTTGGAAGAACCGTTTGCTGACTATCCCGAAGAAAAGGTTTTGGAAACTAGGATGAAGATCATGACTCTCTCTACAGTAACAGACAACCTCTGCGAAAAGTTGTAAGTGTGCATTACATCTAACAAATTAGTTATGCATTTTTTATATTTCCATTAGGTTAAGTACATTCACGTTGACATGCTAAAGAAGCCATTCACGTGGGGTAGAAATCTTTGGAACTGTATTTTAGCTGGGGGAACATTTTTATTCTATAGTAAGTGGCAGGGGAAATCATAGGGAACTCCCGGAAGGTCCTTTATATAACATTTTAGTTTCAAGGGAACTAAAGTCATTTTTCTCTAAACGAGTTATCAACCTAAATGCCATTTCGTTTATACTTTTGAGGAATATTAAGAACATATGAATTGCTTAAAAACACGAAGCATCACCAGTTGTGTTATGCTTCCTAAGAAGGCTGTATATTATATGACAGTAGTTAGCACGTAATCAATTAGAATATCCCTTTACAATATGGTTTGATTGTTTCAAATATGTGTCATTTGAAACAAAATAATAATCTGAAGCGCAAGTCAAACGTTTATATAATAATATTAGAATCACAAGAGAGGCAAATGTTATATGTAGCAGTAGTCGGGGAAGTATTTGCAGGTAACCCTAAAATAAACGTGTGTCCCAAGTGAGGCTTCATTCTCTTGATTCGACTTTCTGCAGGTATGATTGCATTGACAACGATTTGCTGGTTACTCTGGAGCAGGCGACTCATACCATAGCTCGGTATAGTTCCAACGGAGTGGCTAAAGCATCAGAACTTCCAAATTGACTTTCCACCAACACTTGGTATGCGAGTACTCTCAATCAGAGGCAGGAAAAGCGATACACGTTGGTTCTCTTGTGAGCAAATCTAAAATTTCATTCTGGAGGGTTCGAAGTACTGCTGCATCCAATATTCTTTTTGACACTTGATATGAATTTAGTCCAGATTCCTAACTACATATAGTACGAGTTGAAGACTGTGTTCAACGTTCACCTCTGGTAGAAGATGGATCTGCCTTTGGCGTTCGTTTTTCCACATATACTAATATATAACTGACTGAAGAATACTGTGACAAAATGGTCCAAACTTGATACACCTTCCAGCATTGAGCAATTTAGATAATTTTTAGTATTTGGATTTGGTTCACTTTTGTGATGCTTTATCACTCTCTACATTGTGATATACTACCGCTACATAAATTGCGAGTATGCGTGGGATATACTATGTTGTTATGTAGTGGACGAGCAACGTGGACAGTGAGGGTTCATATGATCGATTTCAACTTGTTTGGTGTTGAGGCGTGGTGGTTGTGTAGTTATTGACAACAACAACAACGCCATAGCTTGTTCATAGAGCTCCAGTTCTGGACTTGGAATGATGGAAATGCTCGATTTGAATGGTCATTAAATAGGGAGTTAATACATAAAAATGACCCTAAACTTGACACCAAATTATAACTTTGACCTTAAACTTTAACAGTGTACAAATATAACCTTTAACTATTCAAAACTGCACAAATATGACCTTTAAATGACTCTTCACTATTATTTTTTTAAATGACTTTTCACTATTATTTTTTTATTATTTTTGGCTCAAAAATGAAAATGACATCTAATTTCTTTTGTCATTGCTGAAAAAGAGCAATATTGAAGATTTATTAATTAGGTGGGTCAGTCTCATATGAAAAAATCGAGCGGGTATGTATATATATTATAAAGCAGAGGATGAATTTAAGTTATATAATATATTTAAATATTATTTATTTAAATATTAAATTAAAGATGAAACTATATTAATAATAAAAAAATTATAGTTTTAATAAAACGTTGTTAAATTAATGTTATTAAGGATAGTAGTAGTAGTATATTAAATTAACGTTATCAAATTAATGTAATTAAAATGTTATTAAATTAACGTTATTAAAACGTTATTAAATTAACGAGGGGCGGACCTACGTGGTTGCCATGGGGTTCACCCGAACCCCCTCGGTAAAAAAATTACGTTGTATATATATAAGATAGAAAATGTATATTTATGTATGTATATTAATGTTGAACCACATGAAACAAGGCACTTAGATAGCCCAGTGGTGTTATTTGCTCTTCTTGGGCACTTCCTTCAGCCTACTGTGTGGGTTCGGTCCCTGCTAGTGGCTGTTTTTTTTTAATTAAAAAAAAGTTAGGTGTTGCTGCTATAGAAATAAAATAATAATAATAATAATTTTTTAAAATTAAAAAAAGTTAGGTGTTACTACTATAGAAATAAATAAAAAAATTATTATTATAATAATAATAATATTAACAACAACAATAATAATAATAAAAAAAAAAATGACGTCGTTTTAACACAAAAAGTAAAACTTTGACAGTGCACAAATATGACCTTTAACTATTCAAAACTGCACAAATATGACATCTTTCCAAGTCACCCCTTTTAGCGACGTGGCACCGTGTGATTGGATTACCTTTTCACGTAGGTGCGAGTGAGACTCACGCATGGGGTTGCAAAATCGGAGGTCATATTTGTTCAGGTTTTGAATAGTTAAAGGTCTTATTTGTGCACTATCAAAGTTTAAGGTTAAAGTTATAATTTGGTGTCAAGTTTAGGGTCATTTTTATGTATTAACTCTTCAAAATAGGTATCGATGATTATATTGTTGCTAATTGGTCATAGAAACTAATTAAATAAAGTTGGATGACCATGAAATCTCACTGGGCAAAATTAAAATACTAGTAGAATACAAAATAAAGTTGTCACTTTGATGGCTAATTGTAATAAGCTGGGTGATCATTCATTCAACTTGGACATCCAAAGGAATGTGCCTAGGGCTTCGTTTTTTGGGGCTTCATTTTTTGGTAATTAGGATATTTATATTATATTAGCGTTATAACAAAATACTATAGAGAGTGATTTGATAGCATTGTCATCATACTATCAGCACATTGTACAATATTTACAGGCCATCGAACAATTCCTAACATAGTAGTACTAGAAATATGTAATGCGTCTAGTAGTAAAGCTTCCTCTTTATCCGCATTCAAAACGTCCATCACATCTGGAGGAGGCGACCAAAAAGTAACAGCATTCGAGGCTGCATAACTAGCAGATATATTGGATGGTTGTGGAATAGAGATGGCTCGTCTTGTTAGACTATCAGATAGTCTATTGTTTTAATTAAAGTTACCATCAACTGAAGAATATTTTATAATTTATTAAACATAAACATATATGAGTTCACTTTTATTTACTGAGAAATAAACGGTAAAGATGTCAAGTATTTTGAAATGGACAATATAACTTTTTTGGAGGGTATTTGTGAGAGGTTCAGATCACTTTTCATAAATTTGACAAATAAGAATTTTTTTCGCTCTAGCATATGAAAAAGAAAAAATTAGAGAAAAACAAAATAGATGGATGATACTTGTCTTAATGAGAATCGAATACAAATTTATAACAACGAAAAACATCATTTATAACACACAACCCCACAAAATTACAAATGAATAAAGAATACTCTTGCTTACGAATATGCAATTCTAGTTCAAATCAAGTTATTTATGAGAAAATAATAATCTCGAACAAAAATAAGAATAAAGTAAGTTGCTTTAGATGAATCTTGAGTTTAATATGTCTTATTTAGTAGAAATATAAATATTCCTGACTCATCGTCAGATAATCATTTATCTACATACTTCACATAGGAAAAGTGAGTTTTAGAAAAAAAAAAAAAAATCACAAATTTAAGCCTCCTGGTGATAGGGAAGAGTATAAATAGCCAGTAAAAATTACTAACGAAGTAAAATGGAAATACTAATTAGAAAAAGTATTTTCAACTATTTGCACAATCATTCCTATGAAATCAGATGTAATACAAAATTTCTCTATCATGTCGTTTAAAAAAGAAAAAAACAACTAGATGTACTAAAACTTTTGCCATGCACAACATTCGTGAGAGAGTCCAACTATAATGATTTATTGTACACAGTCTTACCTTGTATTCTACCTGAGGTTGTTTCTAAAACTTGAATCCCTGACCCCTCCTGATCACATAACAATAACTTTACCAGTTATTCCAAAGCTTTCCTTTATTTCAATATTTCTTTTTTGGTTATAACAGAACTTATTATGGGAATATATAATATGAAAAATCAATGTCTAATAAAGCATTAGAATAAGAATAATTAAGAACTATCAAATTTTTAAAATTTTTGGGCTACTCCTTCCTTAACCAGAGGTCTTGGGTTCGAGCCCTGGGTATGAAAAAATCCTTGGTAGGGAGCGTTATCCCCCGAATGGGGCCCTACCCGGCGCGAATTCGAAATAGTCGGACTCCAATGCGGGTATCGGACACCGGATGAGAAACCAAAAAATAAAATAAAAATATTTAAGTGCGTAATAAGAATATAATAAATGATTTTGTAAAGATTTGACCTTAAAAACAAGAAAAGATGTTAAATGTAGAAAAAAAATCACTTTAAAAACAAGGAAATATTTTAAATATAGAAGAAAAAAATAATCATATCACAAATATGGTTCGAACTGATGCATCTCTCTTAGCCCTTGGCAGCAAGGGAAAGAAGTATTACGTGACAACGCAGAAGTGATGATCCATCAACCAGTAAAAACTTTTAGTGGTAAAATATATATGTGCTTACACTAAAATATATGTTTATGTTTACATTATTATATTAAAGTATGAAGAATATTTGAAAAGTGATCTAAACTTTTACACTTTATTAAAAATCTTCTCAATAGATAAAATCATTTAACTTGAAAAAATCAAATGTTACACATGCGAGTCACGTGCAGTTAAACTAGTATATAATATAAACTCATTAGAAAGAAGTGAGTCGACTACCCATAGCTATTATAAAAAGGTTTTACGGTATAAATAAATTTGGGTGAAAATCATTTTCCCCCTCAACTTTACTTTAAAATCAAACTCCCCCTCTACTTTGAATAATAAGCATTCTCCCCCCTTTTATCTTGACAATGTCTATTTTAACCTTGGCATTAGCAATATTTTCTTATAGTATATATTATTTGTTTTAGTCAAGTATTTATATATTTTTATTTAAATTTTTTAGTTTAACCTTTCTAATGAACTTATCACAAAAGTTAATGTTATTTTTTATAATTTTTTTTTATTTAGATAACGCACAAGTATTTTTCGTCTTCCCCAAAAGAAGTACAAAAATATTTTGATACTTGACGATCATATCAGCGAAAAATAAGTTTAGGTGGTAATAGGTCCCACTTAAAGTTTAAGTGTGTCATAACAACTTCAGATATAGTTTAGGCGTACCTTGTACCTTATCTCTTATTTTACATGCATTAAGTGTGTGTGTGTGTAATATATATACACACACACACATGAGTTTCGATATACTCTCCAGGTTCTTTTTTATTTGTCACTTTTTGTTTTTCAGGTCAACCTACATAAATTTTGACAAATATTTTAAGATATATTTTTTCATTTTATTAATATGAAGAAGGATTGCAACTTATAGCATTTTCCATATATTTTCTGATTATCTAAATTTTAAATTTAAATATTAAATTATACATCTTAAAATGTTGATCAAAGTTCATGCAGGTTAACCTCAAAAATCAAAATAGTGACAAGTAAAACTGAACAAGGAAGTATATATTTATAATATAAGTAAACTTTTGAATTAATTTAGTATAAAATATATCTCCATTTTTGTTATATGCTATTATATTACATGCATTGAAATATATTTATAAAATTATTTTTATTTATTATTTTCACTAGTATAAATAGATCTTACAATTTTAATTATTATTAATAAATAAATTTCCATATCATGATCATTTATTTCATTTAGAACATCACTAACTTATATACTTAATATTTGTTTCTCACTTTTTTTATTCAGAAAATAATTTTCTTTTTATTTACAAAAATTTACTATATATATTAAAAATAAAAAATATAATAATTTTAAAAAGGTAAAGAAAAATAAAGATTAATAGTGTAAGGGTAAAATAGGTATTTAAAAAAGACAAGTCGGAAAAAGGGGAAGAGAATGCTTATTGTTTAAAGTTAAGGAGCGAGTTTGATTTTTAAAGTGAAGTTGAGGGGAAATGATTTTCACCCAAATAAATTTATTAGAAAGAGGTTAGTTGACTACACTATATTGTGAGTCCTACTAAATTCATCAAGGAATTATGTAAAAGATTTTAAAAAGAATGGTCTACAAATAAAATTATATATAATCTTACTTTGTAATGGGTGTGGAGAAAGTCATGTTGGAAGCGTCACCTTCAAAATAAATTTTGAAGTGCGTGATCCAAATGAACTGAGGCTTCAATGTAAACACTGGACATTGCATGAGAAACTTAAAATAAAAATAGAGTAAAATATTTAAAAAGAGATTAAAAAAGTTTAAATAATGATTCGAATATCACGATTATAAAAAAAAAAACTTTAAATAAATAATTAATTATTTAATTAGCAATATACAAAAATCTTATAAAATATCATGAATAACAAAAGTACTCGGAGATTTTCTTTCATTAATCTAAGTGTTGATGGATACAGTTACTTGCTCTGAATAGTCGCTGAAATTAGTTGAGCTGCAGACAAATTAGGTTAGACACTATGATTAAAAAAAAGCAAAATGAATCACTTTATTCGTTTTAATTTGTTTGTCAGAATTTGATTTGATATGAATTTAAGAAAATAAAGATGATTAAATCACATAATCTTATATTAAATGCATGTAAAATGTACCAAACTATGAAAAGTAAAAATTAAAAAGTTATAAGTAATTTTTTTTATAAAAAAATTAAATAAAAAATCGGACAGACAAATACAAAGGATCTGAGTAAAAATTTAGGAAAAATTACATCACACCACTAATTTAAGTTGTCATAACTATTTAGATTCACAATCATATTAAATAATTACATAAATGCCTGACTTTACTTTCTCTCTATTAAAAGCTTGGATACTTTATAGACGAATGCGATGTACTCGTATAAAATTATGTGATGCATATATTCAAAAGAATATGCTGAAAGAAAGTTTGTGTAAAATTAAATTATGCATCTAAAAATGTGATGTATCTGTATAAATTAAATAAATATTTTTAATAGTATTAGAAAGAATTGGAATAAGTAATAATGAACTTCAAAAACATTGAAATTTATGTTATTTTTACTAAATTTTAATCCATTAGAAGGAAAAATAGTTGAAGAAGAAAAAGATTGGACTATTACACATTTAACATTTTCCTAGGAAAAAGGGAGGAAAGACTGTCCCACAACTTTTCTACCTGTAAACTGTTTTTACAAGTAAATAAAATAATTATACAGAGGGCGAGAACCAGGAAATCTCTCAAATATACAGAGAGAGCAAAGCGGAAATGGCGAAATCGAGTGCGGATGATGAGGAGTTGAAAAGAGCATGTGAAGCGGCATTAGAAAGCACTAAACAGAAGATAGTTATGTGTATTAGAGTTGCTAAAAGCCGCGGGATCTGGGCTAAGACTGGCAAATTAGGTCGCAGTCATACTGCTAAACCTCGAGTTATCGCCATTTCCAGTAAGTAATTCTATGCTTATTCTTCGTGAATTGTATAGTCAAGTTTGGATGATTTTGTTGATTATAGTTGTGTTACTGTGTGATCTGTTTCAATTCGATGAAATTGAGTTTGTTGAGCTGCTTCAACAGCTAGAAATAGGTGATTTAGTGAAACTCTAGTTTTAATAGACAGTTTAGTTAGTATGATTACGTAGATATGTTAGAATTGAATCGGAATGGATATGGAAAATTGGAAATGGCGAAATAAACACGTTCAACTTTGTAGAGTAAAAAAAATGGCAAAATCTAGTGCGGATGATGAGGAATTGAGGCATTAGAAAGTACTAAGCAGAAGATGGATATGTGTATTAGAGTCGCTAAAAGCCTTGGGATCTGAGCTAAGTCTGGCAAATTAGGTCGCAGTCATACTGCTAAACCTTGAGTTATCGCCATTTCCAGTAAGTAATTCATATGCTTATTCTTCGTGAATAGTACAGTAAAGTTTGGATATTTTGTTGATTATAGTTGTGTTACTGTGTGATCTGTTTCAATTTGATGAAATTGAGTTTGTTTAGTTGCTTCAGCAGTTGCAAAATACTAATTCTATGCTTATTCTTCTTGGATAATAAAGTAAGGTTGGATGATTTTGTTGATTATAGTTGTGTTACTCTGTGATCTGTTTCAATTTGATGAAATTGAGTTATTTGAGATGGTTGAAAAGCTGAAAAATGAGTTCTCGCCATTTCATTTAGTTAATTTCTAGTTTTAAATGGAGAGTTCTATTTAGTATTGGAATAGAAATATGGAAAATTACTTGGTTAAATTCTGTTGTTTATACTTGTATTAGCGTGATTTGTCCGATTTGATGAAATTGAGTTTGTTGAGTTGCTTCAAGAACTAGAGATGAGTTCTCGCTATTTGCAGTACGTAATCTATCCAGATTTAGTTAACTTCTGGTTTTAAATAGACAGTTAATTTAGTGTCGGAATAGAAATATGGAAAAGTACTCGGTTGAATTAATAAAGTAAATTTAGGAGATTCTGTTGTTTATACTATGTGTTGCTTCATGATCTGTTTCAATTTGATGAAATTTAGTTTGTTGAGTTGCTTCAACAGCTAGAAATGAGTTCTCACCATTTCTAGTTTATCTGGTAGAATCATGAAATGTGCTAGAAGAGCTTATGAGGTGGCTTTAGAAAGAACTAAACAGAAGATCGTGATGCCAATTAGAGTTGCAAAAAGCCGTGAGATCTGGGGTAGAACTGGCGAATTAGGTCGTAGTCATACTGCTAAACCCCGAGTTATCGCCATTTTCAGTACGTAATTCTATGTGATTGTTCTCTAATAAAAAAGTAAAGTTGGTTGATTCTGTTGTTTATAGTTGTATAACTGTGTGATCCGTTTCACTTTGATGAAGTCAAATTTGTTGAGTTGCTTCAACGGGTGAAGATGTTAAATTAGGGTCGTAGTCGTACTGCTAAACCTCAACTTCTTGCTATTTCAAGTACGTAATCGATATGCTTTTTATTCTCTACTAATAGAGTAAATTTGGATGATTTTACTTTTATTACTGTATGATCTGTTTCAGTTTGGTGAAATTAAGTTTGTTGAGTTGCTTCAAGAGCAAGAAATGAGTTCTCCCCATTCATTTAGTTTATTTCTATTTTTAAATTGACAGTTAATTTAGTATCAGAATAGAAATATGGAAAATTACTCGGTTGAATTAATAAAGTAGAGTCGAGAGATTATGTTGTTTATACTTGTAGTTGTATTACTGCCGTGATCTGTTTCAGTTTGATGAACTCATGTTTGTTGAGTTGCTTCAAGAGCAAAATGAGTTCTCTCGCAATTTTTAATTTATTTAGTATAGTTATGAATTGCGTTGGAATTGGATATGGAAACTTACTCGGTGTTGATTTTATGTAGAGTGAAGTTGTGAGAATCAGTTGTTTCTACTTGTGATCTGTTTCAATTTGATGAAATTGAGTGCTGATAACGAGGAACTAAGAAGAGCTTGTGAGGCGGCATTAGAAAGCACTAAACAGAAGATTGTTATGTCAATTAGAGTTGCTAAAAGCCGTGAGATCTGGGCTAAAACTGGCAATTAGGTCGTAGCCACACTGCTAACCCAGTGTTCTCGCCATTTCCAGTACGTAAATCTGTGTGATTGTTTAAATAAACAGTTTGCTTAGCATCGGAATGGATATGGAAATTTACTCTGTTGATTTATGTAAAGTTGAGTGATTATGTTTTTTATAGTTGTATTACTGCATGATCTTTTTTAATTTGCTGAAATAAAGTTTGTTGAGTTTTTTCATGAGCTATAAATGTTAAATCCTGAGTTCTCGTCATTTCCAGTACGTAATCTACCTTATTTTTTTTTTATAACCATGGTGTTCGGTGCATCTTGCACCTCGACTAATTCCATGGTTAAGTTCTACTTCTATATGGAAAGGTTATTTTGTATAATACTGTAATGTGTTCGAATTGAATGGGATGGATGTGAAACTTAGTCTGTTGATTTAAACAAAGTAAAATTGTGTGATTCTGTTGTTTCTATTTGTTTGTTGCATGATCTGTTTCAATTTAATGAAATTGAGTTTATTGAATTGCTTCAAGAGCTGTAAATGAGTTCTCACCATTTCCAGTATGTAACCTATGTTATTGTTCAGATTTAGTTTACTTGCTTTAGTAATAATAAAATGTGTTAGAATTGAATGCAATGGATGCGGAAACTTACTAGGTGTTGATTTATGTGAAGTAAAGTTGTTGGGTGATTCTGTTGTTTCTACTTATATATCTGTTTGATCTGTCTCAATTTGATGAAATTTAGTTTGTTGAGTTGCTTCAAGAGATAGAAATGAGTTCTCATCATTTCCAGTAAGCAATTTATGTTATTGTCCAGATTTAGTTAACTTCTAGTTTTAAAGTGACAGTTCGTTTAGTATCGGAATGTATATGGACAGTGTTGTGAATGGCGATCGCCACGTCGCCAATGGCGAGAGGCAAGGCGAGGCAAGCCTATGTCGCCATCTGCCTTCATGGCGATAGCACCTTCGAAAGGTGACGCCATGGCGAGAAAGGCGACACCTTTTTTTTTTTTTTAAAAAATAAATAAATTAGGGCTTTAAAGATAAAATGTAATTTTAGGGTTTATTTCCATATTTCTTCTGGACTGCTGCGATCTTGTTCTGTGCTTTACTATGTATTTGTGCGGTATCTCGTGTCTTGAGCCGGGGGTCTATCGGAAACAGCCTTTTTACCTCTTTAGAGGTAGAGGTATGGACTGCGTACATCTTACCCCCCAGACCCCACTAGGTGGGAATACACTGGGTTTGTTGTTGTTGTTGTTCTGGACTGCTGCGAGCCTACCACTACTAGGAATGCGACTGCAAGACTTCGACAACTGCGCAACTCCACCGACTTGTAGCATCTACTATCTATTTTAAGTTTTTGCATTGAAATATTTTCATCTGTGGTAGTGGTATGGCCTGCTTACACTTTACCCTCCCTAGACCCCACTTTGTGGGAATACGCTGGGTATGTTGTTGTTTAAATTGAAATATTTGCTAATATATTATTGCTATAGAGAGGGATGGCCTTGGCTCAGCGGTAAGATTGCTTACCGTGGTGTGCCAGGGTCGGGGGTTCGAAACGCCCCTCTAGCAAAGCTGGGGTGAGGGCGTGTAGGTCAGGCCCGGAGTGGTCCCCCCCCTCCCCGACACCTACGGAGTAGGTATGAACCGGGTCGTCCCCATATTATTGCTATAGAGATTTGGATTATTTATATATGCAATTAAATATTTTAATTTTTTGGTATTAATGTCGCGGCACCTCAAAAAGGCGAGCGGCGAGGCAGAGCTTTGTCACCTTTGGCCATCCAAAACATTGGATATGGAAACTTGAAAAGAAAAAAGGGCAGCCCGGTGCACTAAAGCTCCCGCTATGCGCTAGATATGGAAACTTATCTCGGTTAAATTAATTAAGTAAAGTTGAGGAGATTCTGCTGTTTTGCTGTGTGATCTGTTTCAATTTGATGAAATCAAGTTTGTTGAGTTGCTTCAAGAGATGGAAATGAGCTTAATAAGACCTTAGCCAGTTCAGGCCTCTAAAGGGGTATCTGATAAAATTGGAACGATATGTAGAAGATTTGTAAGGTACTGCTAATGTGCAGAGGCCTTAGCTAGCTTAGGGAAGCTATAGATGTTTTAGTTGTCGCTAACCTTTTTAGAGGAAGGAGAAGAGTAACCATGAGATTGGGGGTTAGGCAACTATTTGTCTTTTGGGTTGGAGGGTTTGAGTTTACAACAATATATCCAATATAGTCCCACAAGTGGGGTCTGGAGAGGATAGAGTGTATATGGAAAACAAAAACACAACATTCATGAAGACATAAGCAGTAACAACAAGAAGATATTAAGAAAATAGAGGCATAAAAAGACAAGTAGTAGTACTAGAAAACTGAGAATGATAAAATACGAAATAGTGAAATAATAAAAGTACTGAGCAGTAATACTAATACTACCAGCAGGAGAGACAAGATGCAAAACTATATAACTCGAATCCTCGACCTCCAAACCCTCCTATCTTGGGTCATGTCCTCGGTAAGCTAAAAAAGAAAGGGGAAAAAAAGAAAGGATAAGACTAACTAGTGTTGTAATAATTTGTATTGTCGAAAAGATTGAACAAAACCTGAGTACAAAGTGTCATTTATGGAAGTAACAAATGTCACTCTGTTAGAGTAAGCATAACTAATGATGCCAATATTAGCTTATTGCTCGTTGACTTAGTGCAACTTGCACGAGTGTGATTGCTAGTCTGTCACACAGGAGCTGGCCATTTTCCATCGTTCTATATATTTATGGAGCTTTCTAGATTTGTCTTGCATCTGATTCCCAATTTGTTCATGGATATAAAAAGGGAACTTCAGCATCCTTTAGGTTGTTATTTTTCATTTTTGTTGTTGTATTTGCCACAATGGAATGCCTTTTAACCGAAAGAAGGGTTCATGTAATTGCTTTTTGGAATTAATTAGTTTTCTACTTCCAGTTTTCTCTCTTTTCTTTTTAATTGTCGACCAGAGTTGGTCATTCTGGGTGTTCCTTGTATCATGATTTATGGTTTGTGCAGCAAAAGCAAAAGGTCAACGCACTAAAGCTTTTCTCCATGTGTTAAAATATTCCACTGGAGGAGTTCTTGAGGTATATACTTCTGATTTATTCTCTTTTACTAGAACTTTTTTCTTCTGTTCAGACACTAATCTTAGATCTTATAACCAAATAATGTAGTGTAGTTTTCCACCCACGTGAATATGAACCTCTGGCTTCATTATGGGTTATCTGAAGGACAAAAACTGCAGCTATGACTTCATTGTTATGAAAATATAGCCACAGTAACTTGGCAGTTTATTCACTCAACCTTTATAATGTGCATAATGATATATAATACTGGTTAGGAGTGTTTATTTTTACTGAGTTGTCCTAGATATGACCAATCTTATAAAAAGGCGAAACTGAAGCATAGAACATTACCACTGATGCTTTGTTTTCAGGCAATCAGTTCTCTTACTTGTTGGGTGGGGGTTGTGTGGGGGGAGGCTTGGAGTAACCGGTAAAGTTGCTGTCATGTGACCAGGTGATCACTGGTTCCAAGCCGTGGAAACAGTCTCTTGCAGAATGTGGGGTAAGGCTGCGTACAATAAACCCTTGTGGTTCGGCCCTTTCCGGACCCCGTGCATAGCAGGAGCTTTAATGCACCAGGCTGCCCTTTTATTTATCTTTCTTGTTTTACCTTTGAAGTTACTACTAATTGTGGGAGGGTAACTCTGTCTTGTTAAGAATAGTCGCCTAATTTGAAGCAGATGATTAGCTGACTTTTTCCTTCCATCTCATTTTACTCCTTTTTTTTTTTATAACCGTGGTGTCCGGGCCATCTTGTGCGCACCTCGACTAAATCCACGGGATACCTGCCACCTCCCACCAGCTCCCACCAGCAACAGGTACCAGGTAACTCTGTCCACCAAGGCTAGAACAAATGGAAGAAAACACCTAGTGTTTGTCTCTGCTGGGAATTGAACCTGAGACCTCATGGTGCTCATCCCAACTTCATTGAACCACTAGGCCTCACCCTTGGGTGCATCTCATTTTACTCCTTTCTTTTCTTTACTGTATACATATTTAATTATTTACAAGAAATTTTGAGAAGTAGCTACTTGGCATCTTGAGCAATTTGCTTGCTGTAACATTTGAGAACCTTGCCATGTGCGTTCGCATTTTAAAACATTGGAAAACCAAATTGGATCTCCCAAAATCAACATACTGGACTATTGATTTTCATTTAAAGCAAATCGGGTCAAAATTTCATGTTTTCATTAACAATTGTGCTATGTTTGCAATGTAGCCTGCAAAATTGTACAAGCTTAAGCATATGTCGAAGGTGGAGGTTGTAACTAATGATCCAAGTGGGTGTACATTTATGCTGGTAATATCATTGAAGAACTATATTGTCCTTACTCCTATAATAAAGATATTTGATACTTATTCTGAATGACTTTTTCATATAGGGCTTTGATAATCTCAGAAGTCAAAGTGTCGCTCCACCTCAGTGGACAATGCGTAATGTTGATGATAGGTTTGTTTCAAAAATTTTATGTCTATTTATCTGAATTCTTATGCTGACATGATTTTTTTCCCTTGATTGTTGTAGGAACCGTGTATTGCTTTGCATTCTGAACATCTGTAAAGATGTCTTGGGTCGTCTCCCCAAGGTCGTTGGCATTGATGTGGTGGAGATGGCTCTTTGGGCAAAGGTGCATATCATAGTTCTGCAACTTGCTTTGAACATCTTAACAGCACATCTAGATAGGCCCCGTGAATGTTTCTTAGTCAAGATGAATTTTTCCTGTGCGCATGAACTTATTTGTCATCCCTGTATCTTATAAAATTTGCAATTGTACTCTCCTGTTGCTGAGGTCAGTAACCTATATTCATAAAGCTGCCGGTAACTTATATTAGTAAAACTGCCAGTAACTTATATTGAAGGGGAGCCTTGGAGTAACTGGTAAAGTTGTTGCCATGTGACCAGGAGGTCACTGGTTCAAGCCTTGGAAACAGCCTCTGGCAGAAATGCAAGGTAAGGCTGCGTACGATACACCCTTGTGGTGGGGCCCTTCCCCGGACATCGCACATAGCGGTAGCTTTAGTGCACCAGACTGCTTTTTTTTTTTTTTTTGCCAGTAACTTATATTGGTAAAGCTGCCAGTAACATATATTGGTAATGTTACTAATCTTGCTTCTTGTGCCATGAATCAGATGTTGTTTGAATCTTTAAAGGCAGATCTCAAATATTCCTAACAAAATTGAAATGGTTGCTAAATCATGTCACCTTGGCTGGTGTCGTGCCACTTGTGCAGTGCCCCCTATAATTCCAAACTTTTAAGTTTGTAACCTTTATTGTTATCTCCTAAATCAAAGTATCAGGAGATAACACTAAAAAAAAGGCAGCCCGGAGCACTAAAGGACCCTGCGTATAGCGGGAGCTTTAGTGCACCGGGCTGCCCTTTTTTCAGTGTTAGTGTTATCTCCTGATATTTTGATTTAGGATAGACATGTAACGAAATTCCTAACTATGTATAAGTGACAAAATCTTTCTTGTTCTCGTTTTGAATATGCATATTTACTTTCTATTAGCTGAAGATGGACGCACTAGCAGCAACACATGATGATAAAGCAAATAGTCATCAGAATTAAATTATTCACCTACATTTCCTTTTCTTCTTTAGTTATACTGTCTTCGAAAAGCATATGATCTTATTGTGTGTGTGGATAAAGCAATAATTTTATTAATGTGGAAACACTTCCAAATACAAACTGTATACCAAATTCTTTTTAATTAATATGGGAACACTCACATATATAAGCTTGACGTATAGCAGAAAGTAGGGAATCTACACAAAACTATGGTTAACTACAAAAGACACCAATTATCTATTATAAAAGGGACTTCATGGTTGCACCAAAAAAAAGAGGCTATTTCCAAAAGCCTTCGAAAAGCATAACTTTTCAGAAAAAAAAAAAAAGAAAAGAGAAAGGCCCTTCGAAGAGCATATTTATACACACTGCTTACATCCACATTGAACACATGCTTTTGTTAATTTGAAATACAAATTTGTTCACAACTAGTTGCTTTTGTATGTTTCTTTAGAGGGAAAATCAGTATAGATCCCCAACACTCAACCCAATGGGAATTAAAATGAAATTTGGTGCTTGATGAGTTTTATGCAATTCTAATCCATATAAATGTATTGTAGGAAAATACTCCAACATTTACCAAACAACATACTAATCTCCAAGATGGTCCTATCAGTGCTGCTGTGGAAGAACGTGAGATGAAAGTAACTGTTGAAAGGGAACTTGTGTCTCAAGCAGAGGAAGAAGACATGGAGGCTCTTTTAGGCACGTATGTGACCTCTTTTTCTCTCTTGTTTTGACATTTGATTATCTTAGCTTTGGCTCAAAATGTAAGCTACTTATGTCTGCATTAACAAGCCATTGGCACACTTGTGAGGGCTATTGCATAATAATGGATAGTATATCTCCTGCAGTAACAGTTATATGCTTTAGGACTGTTAACAACTGTAAGAAAGACCTATTTCACATGAACTCTGGTGTAAGCAGTGTTTTTGAGAGCGAAAAGCATAAACTAAAAACGTTTTTGAGGCTTAAGCGATAATTTAGAAGCTAAGGGTATGCCTCTTCAATTGAAGCATGCAACTTAAAGAAAATACAAATTTCTAGTTTCAACCAAAATAAAAGAGCTTGAACCAAATCCAGATATTACCTAAACATATAGTACATATAACATGAATACTTCAACGGACATTATTAATTTAGTGTGCATTAGATAATGATAACTATGTTAATCCCTATTAGAATTCAACCACATTACTCCCTCTGTTCCAATTTATGTGTTGTATTTTTCCTTACTAAAAAAATGTTTTATTTTCCTTTTACTATGTCTAAAACAGAATGCCACTTCCGATGTTTAGTAATTCCTTAATTCATACATTGCACATGACATGTTTATGATCATAAGAGTTAAAGGGCATTTTGGTACATCACACACATTTAAGTTTTAAGACCACAAGATTTAAAGGTTTTCTTTACTTAACCTCCGGGTTTAGTTGAAATAACAACAACAATATACCCAGTAAAATCTCTAAAGTGAGGTCTGAGGAGGGTAAAGTGTACGCATACCTTAGGTAGGTAGAGCGGTTGTTTTCGAAAGATCCTCAGCTTAAGTATGCAAATCTAGGTACAAAGCATAGAGAGAATGAAGAACATAAAGCAACTAACATGGGAACAATGGCAACAACAACAACAACAACAACAACAAACCCAGTGTATTCCCACCTAGTGGGGTCTGGGGGTAAGATGTACGCAGTCCATACCTTTACCTCTAAGGAGGTAGAAAGGCTGTTTCCGATAGACCCCCGGCTCAAGACACGAGATACCGCACAAATACATAGTAAAGCACAGAACAAGATTTCATAACATAAATACGGCACCCATAAGTAATAAAAACAGAGAAAAGCACACAGATTCGTAATAAAATATGGAACAAGGTATCATAACAAGAATAATACCCCCATCAAGTAATTCCCTACACTAGCGACCCAAACTGACCCTAGCCTTCTGCCCTAATTCGCGTCCTCCAGATCTTCCTATCTAGGGTCATGTCCTCGGTGAGCTGTAACTGCTCCATGTCCCGCCTAATCACCTCACCCCAGTACTTCTTCGGCCTACCCCTACCCCGCCTAAAACCATCCAACGCTAGCCTCTCACACCTACGAACCGGGGCATCCATGCCCCTCCTCATCACATGTCCGAACCATCTCAATCGGACTTCCCGCATCTTATACTCCACTGGAGTCACACCAACCTTCTCCCTGATAATCTCATTCCGAACTCTATCCCCTCTAGTCAGCCCACACATCCAACGCAACATCCGCATTTCTGTCACCTTCATTTTTTGGATGTGGGAGTTCTTAACTGGCCAACACTCCGCTCCATACAACATGGCCGGACGGACTACCGCCCTGTAGAATTTGCCTTTAAGCTTGGGCGGCACCTTCTTATCACACAACACCCCCGACGCGAGCTTCCACTTCATCCATCTCGCCCCAATACGGTGCGAGACATCCTCGTCAATCTCGCCGTTACCCTGGATCACGGACCCGAAATACTTGAAACTATCCCTCTTACATACCTCCTGTGATTCCAACTTCACTACCACCTCATTCTCCAGCCTCACGTCATTAAACTTGCATTCCAAATACTCTGTCTTGCTTTTGCTCAACCTGAACCCTTTAGACTCAAACGTTTGTCTCCACACCTCTAATTTGTCATTCACACCCCCTCGCGTCTCATCAATCAAAACTACATCATCTGCAAAAAGCACACACCAAGGCACCTCCCCTTGAATATGCCGCATCAACACATCCATCACCAAAGCAAACAAAAAGGGACTAAGAGTAGATCCCTGATGCAATCCTATCAAGACAGTGAAATGCTCTGAGTCTCCTCCCGCCGTCCTCACCTGAGTTTTCGCTCCATCATACATGTCCTTAATTGCTCTGATATATGCCAGCGGGACTCCACTCACCTCCAAGCATCTCCAAAGCACCTCCCTGGGGACTTTGTCGTATGCCTTCTCCAGAAATAAACGATAATCAACCACAAATAGTGCGATAATCAAAACACAATAAACAACAACATATGATAGATATAAATAGTGGGGACTAGTACACGACAAACACCAACCATCTAAAACTGCTAGAGCAAGACAACACTCATACCCGATTAACCTTCTACTCTATATGCATCCTCCACATCCTCCTATCTAGATCATTGTCTTCGGTAATCTGCGTCATGTCCTATCTAGTCACCTCTCCTTAATACTTTTTTGGCCTACCTCTAACCCACCTCGTACCTACTATATCCAATCTCTCGCACTTCCTCACTGGGGCGTCTTTACCTCGCCTCTTCGCATGTCCAAACCATCTCAATCTTGTCTCCCTCATCTTGTCCACCACGGAGGCCACTCCCACCTTATCTCAAAGAACCGCATTCCTGATTCTGTCGCACCTAGTATGCTTACACATTCACTTCAACATCCTCATCTCAACTACATATTTTGAACATGGGAGTTTTTGACGGCCAAAACTCACCCCATACAACATTGGAATAACCACCACTCTGTAAAACTTACCTTTAATTTTCAGTGGTATCTTCTTGTCTTACAAGACTCTAAAGTCAAGCCTCCACTTCATCCATGCCGCACTAATACGATGTGTGACATCACCATCGATGTCTCCACTACCCTGGATAATAGAGCCAAGATACTTGAAGCTGTCACTTTTGGTGATAACCTGTGTGTCTAGCCACACTTCTACTCCTGCCTCATGTAACCTCTTTTTGAATCGACACTCCAAATACTTTGTCATGATTGTGCTCAACCTAAACCCTTTAACTTTCGGTGTTTGTCTCTATACTTCCAACCTATCATTAACTCCGCTAAGCGTTTCATCAATCAGTACTATGTCATCCGCGAATAACATATGCCAAGGAGCTTCATCTTGAATGCACCGCGTCAATTCTTTCAGCACCCAGGCAAACAAGAACGAATGATAATATAAACTCATTGGCCCCTCCACCTGGCCTCCAGACATCTCCAAAGGACGCCCCTCGGAACTTTGTCCCAAGTCTTCTCAAGGTCAATGAACACCCTATGTAGTCGCTCTTCTTTCTCAATATTTCTCCATTAATGTTAAGTATCCCACACCGAAAAAGGGATGGGTAATTGGTCTCCTTATATGGACTTGGACAATCCTCCCTTCATAAGCTAGCTTTTGAGGTTGAGTTAGACCCAAGATTCATTCTTTACATGGTATCAGAGCCAGACCCATCCCAAATCTTTGTTCACTGATGTTGGGCCCCCATATTATATCGTCCACGCTCTAGTTAACGAGGCCTGGACGTGTGGGGGACTGTTAAGTATCCCACATCGGAAAAAGGATGGGTAATTGGTCTCCTTATATGGACTTGGACAATCCTCCCCTCATAAGCTAGCTTTTGAGGTTGAGTTAGACCCAAGATACATTCTTTACAGTCTCCTCACAAGATGGATGGTTACCGTAGTAGGTCGCCCTAGCATAAATCCGAACTGGTTCTCGAAAATGGAAACACCTCTCCTCACCCTCAACTCCACCACTCTCTCCCAAACTTTCATAGTTTGGCTTAATAATTTGATACCCTTGTAATTGTTGCAATTTTGGATGTTGCCCTTGTTCTTCTACAACGGGACCATTGTACTCCACCTCCATTCTTCGGGCATCTTAGCCATCTTAAAAATGACATTAAACAAACCAGTCAACCACATCATATTTGCCCTATCCGTGCTCTTCCAAAACTCCACCAGAATCTCATCAGATCCGGTCGCTCTTTCCCTTCTCATTATACCAATTGCGTGCATCACCTCCTCAACCTTAATTCTCCTACAATACCCGAAATCCCTAAGTCTCTCCGAGTTGTTCAAAAGTTTATGAAAGTAGGCTTGCCATCTTTGCTTGATGAGCATCTCATCCGTCAATACCTGAAGACACTGACAATTTGTTGAAAACCTGTGTTGGTTTTTTGTGTCAAAGAGCACCAGGAAGTAGGTAGCAGCAGTGATAGACCTCAGTTTTTTTCTCTTGTTAGCTGTTCTCTAGTTTGAGGTTTCGTGGTTAGTTTATTTGTAGTTTTTCGTTTCAAGTCCTTGATTTATCCAGGTTATATTTTGGTTCCTTCTCCTGATTTTGTTTTTCCAACTTCCTACAGATATGTAATGGGTATTGGTGAAGCCGAGGCATTCTCAGAGCGGTTAAAGCGAGAGGTTCAAGCTCTGGAAGCTGCGAATGTGCATGCCATTTTGGAGAACGAGCCATTAATTGATGAGGTAACCAGTCAATATTTTGGTAAAAGAGTTCGTATTATTTTGATTACCTGTTTCAGTGGAGCTTTTGGTTTTATTTTCTTCCAGGGAGCTGTTGCTCATGTCTTTTTTTTAAGAACCGATATACTTCTGCTTGAATAGGCTGTGCAGCTCTTGCATTGTCAAACCTTTTTTCTACAAAGTGTTGTTCATAGAAAACTTTGCCTTGTTTGCTAACCCATTTTATTCAGCTTTTCTTCCAAATCCTCCAATTTTTTATATGTATGTTCTAATTTGTTGCCTCCTCAGACTAGGGGAGAATTCCATGTTTTTCCCGATGGAGCAATATGTTTCTGCCTCTAAAATAATTGTTCTGCAGGTCTTGCAGGGGCTTGAAGCAGCCACCAGCTGTGTTGAAGATATGGATGAATGGTTGGGCATTTTCAATTTAAAGCTAAGACACATGAGAGAAGACATTGAATCAGTAGGAATCTCAGCATTTCACTTATATAGTTTATTATCAAGTATTAGCAGAACGTTAAGTTTTGCCTTTCTTAGTCCACTGGTTTGTATGTATCTCTATTATAATATGATCTGCCTATGTTTGCTCTTAACTTGTGAATCTCTTGGACGTGAAAATTAGTTTTGACATAGTCCTTAGTGCTTCTATGATGTATCTGGATATGTAGTTTTGTAGTATTTTTCCAATGCAATGACCAATGGATAAACCTAGATAATATCATTTCCTTCCCGAATTGAACCAAATTTGGTTGTCTAGAAGTCTGATTTTTCTGTATATATGCTTCTAGGGAAAAGGGATGGTAATTCTATGTTTGCATGTTCTAGTTGCTGTAAGACTAAGTTTGCTACATTACATATGCATATTCAAATATTCAATTGCATTAGAGCACTGACAGTCTATTAATTGAATGAATGGCCTCCTTTGCTAGTGCACTGCTGACCCTTTCTCTATGCAGATAGAGAGCCGCAACAACAAACTAGAAATGCAGTCAGTTAACAACAAAGCGTTGATTGAGGAGCTTGATAAGCTTCTTGAGAGATTGCGTATACCCTCTGAGGTCTCTCTCTCTGTCTCTCTCTCACTCTCTCTCCAAACTTGTTAATGGACACCCTTAACTAAACTAATGCTTTTACTTATTCATTCTTGTTTTATAGTATGCAGCATCTTTAACAGGTGGTTCATTTGACGAGGCAAGAATGCTTCAAAATATTGAGGCATGTGAGTGGTTAACTAATGCTTTACGTGGTCTTGAAGCTCCTAATATGGATCCTAGCTATGCAAACATGAGAGCTGTATGTCCACTTGGTTATCTATCTTTCTAATTCTTTTAGTTATTTCTTCACCAGTTTTGTGCTTCATCATATAGAGTGCAAAATGTTAATACAGATAAATGTACATATTAAAACATAGCGCACCGGGCTGCTCTTTTGTTAAAGCATAGTGCAACTTTTGGCCTGATCGGGTCTTGGATAACTGATGTTTCTCAGGTGGTTGGGGAAATAAAAAATGGTTGAATTATTGCAAATACATGGTATTTGTAACTTGTATATGGGACTCTTAGTTAAATAGACCTTTTAAGTCTATTTTTTAACTAAATGGATCATAAGTTTTTTTATTTAGGGAGATGACCCATTTTTGAGACAGATCTATTATCTGTCCGACAGATATATAGACAGATTGATTGTCAATCCGACAGGTCTATTATCTGTCCGACAGATATATAGACAGATCGATTATCAATCCGACAGATCGATTATTGATCCGACTTATATATAGACAGATCGATTATCAATCCGATAAATGAGAAAATAGAAGTAGGCTATTTCGCTAATTGAAAACTTGGAAAGGGTAGGCCATTTTGCTAATTGGAAACTTGAGGAGGCTTAATAGCCAAATTTTCTCCTTGTGTATATTGTGACGTGACTGGCCTTGATGGACCTTGCTTTATAAATGGATAGGGAACTCTTCCTTTCTCTTTTTCATCATCGCCAGCTAATTCTTATTGATAAACATCTTGTTGGTTCTTTGGGGCTGATGATCTTTACTATATATGGATGGGAAGTATGGAAATCGTATTGTTACATCTTATGTGCTTGTTGAAATGAAACCAAGTAATCCTTCCTTTCAAATAAACTATTTCACATAGGCAGTGGATATTTTCTCTAATTTGTGTGTATAAGTGTGAACTCAGTTTTACTTGTGAAAATGTTCTCGAATCCTTGTAGGTAAAGGAGAAACGAGCAGAGCTTGACAAGTTAAAAACTACATTTGTTCGAAGAGCATCTGAATTCTTGAGAAACTATTTTACCAGTTTGGTGGATTTTATGATAAGCGATAAGAGTTATTTTTCTCAGGTATTCTTCTGCTGTCACTTATACCTTTTACTTGATTGTCATCTTTCTTTTTGTAAGTATTTACTATAGACAGCTGATAATATGAATTAAACAGCGAGGGCAATTGAAGAGGCCTGACCATGCTGATCTGAGATACAAGTGCAGGACATATGCTCGTCTTTTGCAGCATCTGAAGGTCGGACTGATTCAGTTTCTTGGTTAACTTACTATTGTTTATTTCAATAGTTTCTGATGTCTTTTTTGCTATCCTTTATTTACAGAGTCTTGACAAGAATTGCTTGGGCCCTCTAAGAAAAGCTTATTGTACATCCCTTAATTTGCTTTTGCGTCGGGAGGTCAGAAAGTTATTGATATCAATCCAATTGTCGTTTCGTGTCTTTCAACAAATACTTTTACTACTTCTTGCTGAGTAGGTTGCTTATAGCCCCTTATATGTTCACTACAGCGTTTGTGCACTTCTAAACTATTTGAATATCTGTTTTCTTCGTCTCAAACCTTCAGTGTCCTTTGCATCAAAGAGTTGCCAAGTGAACCTGCTTTTGAACAAGTTTGATCTACTTATAACATGCAATAATAGCTAGACAGTTGCTGGACTAAATTGTAAAATTGGGGCAGACTTCTATAAAAATGAGAAATCGAAGTGCAGTCTAGTCAGCACTAACAAAGACAGATGGAGAATTGTCCCGGCAGTAATATGGTGTGGACCATTTGGAAAGAGAGGAACTCTAGGTGTTTTGAAGTCAACAATAACTCTCTTCAAAAGTTAAAGATGAGCTGCATTATGAGTTTTTGTTACTGGTGTAGCTCGGAGTATATAGATGACCCTGTTTCTATAGTAGACATCCTAGGATCCTTGTAAGATGAGATAGGATTTTGTGTTAGTCTATTGTTTTTACCCTTTTGGATGTAGATTCAATGATGTAATTTTGGCTTCCAGCTTTATTGCTGATGATTTATATACAGTCTGTTACCATTGTCAAAAAAAAAGAAAAAGAAAAAGTGCAGGCTGTTCACTATAAGCAATAACAAGCTGTAAAAAATAAAATGGCAGCAGTAGGAAACCAGATGAGAAGAAAATGATATATTCAAGATGAAATCGCTCAAAGGAGAATGTATTGACTATTGAGAGTTGAATCTTGTACACCTTCTTGTCTAATAAATGTATGTGGTTTCCAATGCTTGTTCTGTTGGTTTTATCAGCATTTCTGATGAAATATTCCTATTAATTGTCCATGCCTCGTGATTCTCCTTGGATCAAATTCCAGAGCTGAAAATGGAACAAGTTCCGGGATCATATATCCTTGATAAAGAACATTTCAAGTTTAAATTAATGATTACTTAAGTGTGCCATACTTTGCAGGCTCGGGAGTTCGCAAATGAGCTTCGTGCCAGTACAAAGGCGTCAAGAAATCCAACCGTATGGCTTGAAGGCTCAACGGGTTCGAATCAAAATGTGAATAGTGCAGATACTTCAACAGTTTCAGATGCATATGCGAAAATGCTGACAATATTTATCCCTCTACTTGTAGACGAGGTGCTCCTCTTCTTCTTCTTTCTCTGGAATATATATGTATAATTGATTCATGTTGCTCTTCATAAAAATTGGTAAATGTTGCTTTCACTAATTCACTCCCAATATCATGTTTTCTGTTTCTTTTTCCTAAGTGCAGAGTTCTTTCTTTGCTCACTTCATGTGCTTTGAAGTTCCTGCACTCGTTCCACCAGGAGGTCTTGCCAATGGCAATAAAAGTGCTCATGACGAGGATGATGCAAATTATGATGATTTGGGAATTATGGATATTGATGAGAATGACAACAAAGCTGGTACTGCTTTGTCCTTTTTCCTTCTCTTGCCTAGCCCGATTTATGGTCATTCAAGGACTACTCTTTTATTATCTTATGCAGGTAAAAACACTGGTGAGCTAGAGGCACTGAACGAATCACTTCATGATTTACTTGATGGAATACAAGTAATGACACATTTCCTCTTTACATAGCCTTGTTTGTTTGATTATGGTCACAATAATATGTTATCTTGAAGCGAAAATGTGGCCCTGGGAAGACTTGCTTTAGTATCAGATCAAGATGCTGAATAAAATACAGATCTTAGTTGTAGATGTCTTTTTTTTTAATTTGGTCATTCTTTTACTGTGATCTTTGAGGGATGGCCTTGGCTCAGCGGTAAGCTTGCTTACCGTGGTGTGCCAGGGTCGGGGGTTCGAAACGCCCCTCCAGCAAAGCTGGGGTGAGGGCGCTTAGGTCAGGCCCGGAGTGGTCCCCCCCCTCCCCGACACCTACGGAGTAGGTATGAACCGGGTCGTCCCTTCCCTTTTACTGTGATCTATGTGTATGTACACGTTCAGTGTCACACCTTCATGCTTGATTGTTTATCCAGTAGAATGTGTAATTATTAACAATTACCTGCTATAACCGTGCTCATCCTGATAGAGTTCAAACTTTTACACTGTCAGAACAAGAAATTTGGTTTTGCATTGTCCAGCAGACAGTTTCATAATATTTCGTTTCTGTAATCAAAAGGCCTATGATCTGCTCTACTATTATGTAGAACTTGGCGGACCTTTATGATGCATCACCGTCTCTAGTTGTGTTCTGTAGAGCCAGCCATTGATAAACCCAGTTATTTGCTTTCTGTACATATTTTATTTTTCTTTGTCATGAGGAGCTAGTGCTGGATGTTTGCAAGCAGGTTTTACCTATTCTTCATGGTGCTTGTACTTGGTTTTCTCCATTAGTATTTTTCTCTTTTTTGGCATCAATTTTTTTGTAGTTTTGTAGTTTGATTGTTTTAATATTCTGGTCTTAACAGGCATAATTGTTAGTTGGATGGTTGCATATTCTGTCCGAAACATCTGACCTAGTTCTCTTCTTTTTCACGTGTTTTAGGAAGACTTTTATGCAGTGGTGGATTGGGCATACAAGATTGATCCTTTGCGCTGCATATCGATGCATGGAATAACCGAACGTTATATTTCAGGTCAGAAGGCTGATGCTGCAGGATTTGTGCGCATCTTGCTTGATGACTTGGAATCTAAAATTTCAATGCAGTTCAGTAGGGTGAGTTCTTGTCACAATATATGCTTCTGGAACTCGTAAATGATGATATTCACCCTCTTTTCTGTTTTCTTCAATTGCAGTTTGTTGATGAAGCATGCCGTCAAATTGAAAGAAATGAGCGAAATGTTCGACAGTTGGGAGTCTTGTCATATATACCAAGGTGGACTGAGTTTCATTTGTCCTTTTATATACTCGCCTTAGCTTTAGGAACAGGTTTGCTGTCAAATATGTAGGTAAATGGTTCAACTTGGGGGCATCTGAATAGTGCTTGACATACTTAGGGTGTAAAGTTATTGGTTAAGCATGTAAATTTGGTGTCAGAGGGATGTGTTTAACTAGTGTCTTTGCAGTTAAAGCTTGTTTTTTAATCTTATCCTCCTAGTTTGTGTGGTCTGATACTTTGATCAGTAGCGTGTTTAGACATGCTAGAATATGGGCTCTTATATCATATTTTCTTTACTGAAGGATTGGCCTTCATTAACGTTGGCAATGGTATGGGTTTGTTTCTTTGGGAACATTGTTTTACCCAGTTTGAAGGAACAAGTCCGATTTCACAATTTTCATACTGGCATTTGTATTACCAATAAAATTACTACTTTTACTTGAAGAAATCAATTCCTCCAACTTTTAACTTACAATTTGCTCAGCTATTTTTTTTCTTCTATTACCCGATAATTTTCTTTTCAAGTAAAGTTAGACAGTGCCAGTTTTATTTTGGATTTCCAACTTGATGTTCGTCGCCTCATTCAGGTAGTGTATCTGACAGTTGGGCTTTCTTCCTTCCACTCATGCACTTTCACACGCTTTCCATCTCTGCATTACCTCTTTTATGATAAATTAGCTTCTTTTTTACCTTTTGCTCTATGAACTTCCTCTAGCAACTTCATGTTTGAAGTTTATCGGCAACTGCTGGGCTGTGTGGTTCTTGTGGTAATTGTACTTCAAAATATGATAAGCTACTTATTTTCCTTTCAGACTACTGCAAATTGATCTTTTTGTCTGGAATAATCAACCATTTCATTTGGTATTGTAGATTTGCCACGCTTGCAACCCGTATGGAGCAGTACATTCAAGGACAATCAAGGGATTTGGTTGACCAGGCGTACTCAAAGTTTGTAAGTGCTTTTATGTTTTATCCCTGACTCATTTCTTAATAAACAAATGTGAAGAGTACTTAATATGGAAGATACTGACAGCTGAAATGGTTTATTATGTAGTTGATTGTTTTGTTTTCCAATTTTTTTATAGTTCATTTCTGCTCTCTATGTGATGATTTTAATTTTACTCGTTGTCAGATAATACTTTTTCCCTTATGTAATGTTGTGGCGTGGCTTTTCTGGAAATTGTTGGGCAGGTCACTACAATGTTCCTTACTTTGGATAAAATTGCAAAAGCGGACCCAAAATATGAAGACATTATGCTTTTAGAAAACTATGCAGCATTTCAGAATAGGTATCATTCTAATGTTGCTTCTTGAACTCAATTTCATATTCTATTCCATCAAATCAGTTTGAGTGCTGACAAAGCAGTTGTGCAGTCTTTATGACCTGGCTAATATGGTGCCGACATTAGCAAAATTCTATCATGAAGCCAGTGAATCTTATGAACAAGCTTGCACACGCCATATCAATGTGATTATATTCTATGTAAGCTTCTCTATTTCTGCTTCTTGATTTTGTAATGTTTTCTTTTCTGCTTTTATTGTTACTAGTACTTCTTTAGGTCCAAGTCTTTCTGATGATGATATACCTTAGAACTTTTATCTCCCTGCAGCAATTTGAGCGACTTTTCCAGTTCGTTCGAAGAATCGAGGATTTGATGTACACAATCCCGCCTGAAGAGGTTAGGTTACTTTTTTTTTTTTTCCTTCTAAGCATCTCCTCAGCTTACAGCATTTATTGTCTGCCCTCCACTTAAGGGTATCTTAATTTGCCTTGTGCAAGGACAATATTTCTTGTTTATTAGTTTCCTGCTTTGTTAGTAAGTTGATACAAATTTGAGCCACTACATGATATTAAATTACTAATCCTGGGATAGAGTTCTATTCTCTCTTCGATAGATGGAACTTTAGTTTGCATCGCTCACATTGATAAAGTTTAAGCTGACATGGAGCTATAATTTTGGTTCACTTAGTTGTAGCTGGGTCATTCCCTTTCCTTTTTTTTGAAGTGTCAAAGAATTCTTTTGTTTCATAATTTGCTCTTTCTTGAGGTTTCTGTTGACTTTAAATGCAAAATGCTTCATATTTGACTGCGTGAATGGATCATCAGTTGGTGGGAATATACTGGCTATGTTGTTGTTGTCTTTGTTAAATAGATCGTCGGTTGCTAATGATCTATGCCAATTCTCAAATATTTTAGATTCCATTCCAACTTGGGCTGTCAAAGATGGATCTCCGCAAGGTGGTAAAATCCAGTTTATCTGGGGTAAGTCTGTCAATGTCCTCAATTGATCTTATATTTTTTAATCTAAAAAATGTGTTACTTAAACGTCTTACAATTCGGGAGTTCTGATAAATGCTCAAACTTTGCTTCTGTAGGTGGATAAGTCCATTACTGCAATGTATAAGAGATTGCAGAAGAACTTAACCTCAGAGGAGTTGCTGCCTTCATTATGGGATAAATGCAAGGTATATCCAGTAGACAGAATATTGAAATTAGTCACTTGGAAATCTCAATGAGAAATAAATTATATAGTGCCTTGTGTGATTCACGTTGCAAAACTGGTGAGACAGTCCAGGGGAATCCTCTGGCCATTGGATTGTCCGAGTTCTCTTATTAAAGAACTTGATCCTCAACTCCTCTCTATATGATGACCGGGACAGTGAGCTGGCCTGGAGGAGGGATAGAATATTGCCATTTTCAAAGTAGGAGTTACACTGGTATTATATAAACGTAAATCATGATAAGGAACTTGATCCTCAAGTCCTCACAATATGATGACCGGGACAGTAAGCTGACCTGGAGGAGGAATAGAAAATTGCCATTTTCAAAGCAGGAGTTACACTGGTATTATATAAACATAAATCATGATTAATGAACCTGTGGTACAATGGAGACATCTTGAGTTCTTTTTGCATTGTCCTGGAATAGTAAAATCTTGTCCAATTTTTGAGTTGCTTTGAAGTTTTACTTTGTGACTCGACTTTTGTTGATCTCTATCTCCCTTTGCTTCACTTTTCATATAGAAAATTTACCTACAACGTTCATATTCTTGCAGAAGGAGTTCTTGGACAAGTACGACAGTTTTGCTCAGCTTGTAGCCAAGATATACCCCAGTGAGAACATCCCATCTGTCTCAGAAATGCGTGATCTTTTGGCATCCATGTAAAGAAGCTTTTTACTCTTTAGTGAATTGCGAGTTTGATTTTAGTTTTAGTTGTTAGTAGAAGGGGGTTGTAGAGAATGTCTTCTGTTGTCAGTTTGTTGTAGAGCATTTGCTGTGTTGTCCTTTCCGGCTTCGTTTTGTAACGTGTTCTGTTAAGCTGCTGTGTGGGTTATCTGAGCTTTTGTTCAACTGTGAAGGAAGAAATGTCTTATTCTACTACATATTAATTCATCCATTAGATATTAAAGCAAGTGTTTTCACTAGTCATGCCTTGAAGGTCCTCCCCCCTCCTCCTACACACCTACCCCCCCAAAAAAAATTAAATATCCCCGGCCCTTACTACAAAATGTTTCTTGCACCGCATGTCAGCAGTCAATAGTGAAGCTACACTGTAAATGTCTCATGCTATACGCGGGGTTCAAGGACGGATCAGACCACCTTGCGTGTAATACATTGTATTTATGTCAAATGTTGTTTACACTGTTCGAATTTGTTGTAATTTGTGTAATCTGCAGATTATGTACTCCCTGTAGGGATAACTGATGAAGAAAGTATAGTAGGAAATAGTGAAGAAGAAGAGAATTAAGAGAAAACATGTAGAATGTATTGATTATCTTGATTGAACTGTACACGTGGCAGGTATTTATACACTAGTTCAATGAGTAACTACTTCTAACTGCCTTAACTAATCTTTATCAACCCCTTAACTAACTGCTAATACAGTGATTGTATAATTGAGACAATTACTAAACTACCTTTGCTTGTTGCTTACTCTCAACCCCCCCCCCCCCCCTCAAGGTAGGAGTAGTGAAAATGTCCTGTAGCTCAAGCTTAGAGCTGAGATTGTGGTGTTGAACTTTTTTAAGTCCTTTGGTTAGTAAGTCAGCTGGTTGATCCCTTGTTGAAACATATTTGGTTGTCACCATTCCTTGATTGATCTTCTCCCGAATGTAATGGCAATCTGTTTCAATGTGTTTGGTTCTTTCATGGTAAACTGGATTGGCTGCTATTTGCATTGCTGCTTTACTGTCTGTGAATATTTGAATAGGTTGCTTTACCTCAATGCCAAGCTCTTTCATCAATCCCAAGATCCAAACTAATTCAGTTACTGTTGTAGCCATGCTTTTGTATTCAGATTCTGCAGAGCTTCTAGACACGGTGTTTTGTTTCTTTGGTTTTCATGACACCAGTGAGTCACCTAGTTTCACAAAGTAGCTTGAAACTGACTTTGTAGTGTGAGGACATGTTGCCCAGTCAGCATCACAGTATGCTGTGATATCAGTGTTGCTCTTACTGGATAAAAGTACACCTTGATTTGGATGATTCTTGTTGTACCTCACAACTCTCATAGCAACTTTCATGTGAGACTATTTTGGCTGTTGTAAGTATTGACTTAGAGTTTATATTGCAAAAGCTATATCAGGTCTTGTCATGGTAAGATATAGAAGTTTACCTATTAACCTTTGATACTTTCCTTGGTCAGCTAAAGAATCATTTACTATAGAAGATTCAGTGCTTTTGATATAGTCATCAAACTCTTTGGTTGTCAGCTTTGTGTCTGTATCTACAGGTGTTGCTGCAGGTTTTGCACCACCTAGTCCTGTTTCTGCAATGAGTTCCAAGGAATATTTTCTTTGGTGCATTAAGATTCCATGCTTAGATCTAGCAAGTTCAATTCCTAGGAAGTATTTTAACTCTCTTAGATCCTTCATCTTGAACACCTTCTTTAAATTTGCTTTAGTCTCTTCTATGACATTGATACTGTCTCCCGTTATGAGCATATCATCAACATATATGAGAACTATCACAACCCCGACTTTTGATTTCTTGATGAATAAAGAGTGATCCAACTCACTTTGTTTGAACTGAAGATTGATCAAAGCTTCCGACATCTTAGCATTCCATTGTCTTGGAGCTTGTTTGAGACCATAGAGGGATTTTCTAAGTTTGCACACTGTCTTCTCCCCCTGACTTTGAAATCCCTGAGGCATTTCCATATAAATCTCATCAAACAAATCACCCTGAAGGAAGGCATTAAATACATCCATCTGATGTATATGCCACTGATTTTGAGCAGCAATGGTTAAGATTGTCCTGACAGTTTTCATCTTAACTACGGGGGAAAAACTCTCTTGATAGTCAATCCCTTCCTTTTGACTATACCCTTTAGCTACAAGTCTAGCCTTTAGTCTTTCAATTTCACCCGTTGACTTGTATTTAATCTTATAAATCCATTTACATCCTATAGGCTTTTTCCCTTCAGGTAGTTTAGCAATTTCTCAGGTTTGATTACCTTCAAGTGCAGAAATTTCTGACTACATGGCTTCATCCATCTTGGATCAGCAGCAGCCTCATTGAAGGTTTTTGGTTCAGTCATATTGGACATATTAGCTAAATATGTCTGATAGGAAGCAGATAACTGATCATATGCTATGTAGTTGGCCATAGCATAGGGCCCATCTTGAACACTTAGTGACACAAAAGCTTTTATCCACAGGGGTGGCCTCCTTTCCCTTTCTAATCTTCTGTGCTCCTGAATATTATCCGTATGGTTAGTGTGAGGTATTGAATGACTATTTCTTTGATGATCAACTTCTAGGGGATGTGGTGGAGGAATTGTAGATGATAGAGGTGGATTTAATCCTTCACCGACTTTCAATTCCTCATAGCTCAATTCAATTTGTTGAAATATGCTTGGATCAGCATCTTGTTTCACTAGTGTGAATGGAAACACATTTTCCTTGAAAATAACATCTCTGTTGATAAATAAAGAGTTAGTTTTAATATCATAAAGAATGTAGCCCTTTTGTACTTCTGAGTATCCCATAAGTACAGCAGGCCTTGCTCTAGACTTAAGCTTATCTAGTTCTTGAACTATTTTAGCATAGCAAAGACATCCTATAACCCTGAGATGACTTATAGAAGGTTTTTTATCATATAATCTTTCAAAAGGAGTTTTATTGTTGATAACAGAACTAGGTAATCTGTTTATAATATAGGTTGCAGCTTGTACACAACAACCCCAAAACTGTATAGGAATATATGCTTGAAACCTTATAGCTCTAGTTAGTTCAAGAATGTGTCTGTGTTTCCTCTCAGCAACACCATTTTGCTGAGGGGTGTAAACACATGTTCTCTAGTGTATGATTTCCAAAGAAGAGAATAAGTTGGTGCAAACAAAATTTACAAATTCAGTCCCATTATCAGTCCTGATTGCTTTCACCATTTTGTTAAACTGAGTGTGAACATACACAAGAAATTTTTTGAGGACTTCACATACATTAGATTTGACTTTAAGCAGAAAAGTCCATGTCATTCTTGAAAAATCAACAATGGTTAAGAAAAATCTATTTCCATCAAATGTAGGTTCTTTGTAAGGTCCCCACAAATCCACGTGGATGAGATCAAACACAGACATGCTTTTAATACTACTTGTAGGAAATGAGAGTCTAATTTGTTTAGCATAGGGACAAATTTGGCATTTATTCAGTATGTTGGCAACATCATTAGTCTTTACAACTAGAATTTTCTTCAAAACAGTAGATGAGACATGGCTAAGCCTTTTATGCCAAGTATCTGTATCTAAATCAGTAGTAACAGAACCAGAAAACTTAGCAGCTAAATCATTAGATGCAGTATGTAAGTCTTTCTCATCTATAACAGAGTTGTTTGTTAGGAAGTAAAGGCCATCTTCTTGTCTACCAATTATCTTCACCTTCCCACCGTAGAGCTCTTGAAATACAAAGAAGTTAGGAAAAAAGAAAGCAGAGCATTGGAGTTCATTGGTTAATTTTGCAACAGATAGTAAGTTACAGTTAAACTGAGGTAAATGCAAAACATTAGTGATGGTGTGTCCTTTGGTTAAAGTGCTTGCTCCTGTATGTGTTACTAAGGATATATCTCCATTTGGAAGAAACACCTTTCTTGGATGATTAGATTTTGAGATTGACTGAGCGTCAAGCATGCTCAACTCCGACACCATGTGGTTAGTGGCTCCTATGTCCACTATCCACTTCTTGATGGTGTTACATGTCGTTGATGCAGTGCAAATACCTGCAATATTAGCTGAACATGAGATGTCTTTTGATTTGTTTATGTGATTCAGGAACTGGAGGAATTGCTGATATTGATCTTTATAAATAGTGCAGTTGTCCAGTTGGTGTTGCTGATTCTGAGTCAATTGAGAGCCTTGCGTGAGTGTACCAGCTTGTTCTGCAGCCTAACTACCATTAGACCAATTTTGTCTCTTCAGAATTTCAAGTTCAGGCTCCTCAGTTTGAACACTATAGGCTGTATTAGATGACTTCTTCCTTTTATTTCTTGAATCTTGAGGATACCCAACCAGTTTGTAGCAAACATCCTTGGTATACCCTTTCATTTTACAGAAATCACACACAAGATTATAATTCCTCTTGGTGTGGTGATTAACACTAGTTCCAGTTCTTGAGTACATGACAACATCATAAGACCCTTGAATTACAGCAAAACTAGCACTCATGGTTTTTTGACTCTCATCACTGATGATCATAGAGTAAGCCTGGTTAACTGATGACATAGGGTTCATTAACAAGATTTGACTTCTAGCCTGAATATAGGAATCGTTTAGCCCCATAAAAAACTGAAACAATTTCAACTTCTGCATGTGTTGCACATATTCTTTTGACTTTTCACAATTACAGGCAGGAGCAGGAACTAGAGACTCAAATTCTTCTCAAAGATCCTTTAGCCTAGAATAATACATAGTCACCGAAGTAGTTCCTTGACTCAAGGTAGCTATTTCTTTATGAATGTTAAAAGTTCTTGCCCCATCAACCTTTAGAAACCTTTCATTCAATTTTTCCCATACGGATTGAGCATTTGAAGCATACATTATACCTCTTAACAGACCCTTTGACACAAAATTCATAAGCCAAGATAGAACTATGGCATTTACCCTTTCCCAATGATTTCTCAATTCCGGAAATCTTTCTTTTGGGCATGAACCATCCACCAACCCTAGCTTGTTTCTACCCAACAATGCAATTCTCATAGATCTATACCATATTGCATAATTCTCAACCCCAGTTAATTGAAATGAAATTATCTGAGAGCCACTTACATCTGAGGGTTGAAGGAACAGTGGGTGATTGTAATCCATGGTAGAGGCTTGATCCATGGTAGAGGCTTGATCACTACTGGAACGTAAGGCATTTGTGACTCTAGGAGGCTCCATTGTTATCAGCTAGAATTTTCAAGAAAGCTCCAGCGAGGAGAAGAGATGGAAAGAATCAGTAGCAGCGTCACAGAAATTAGTTGAGCAGAATCGACTAGCTTCGCCTAGTAGGCTTTGATACCATGTAGTAATTTGTGTAATCTGCAGATTATGTACTCCCTATAGGGATAACTGATGAAGAAAGTATAGCAGAAAATAGTGAAGAAGAAGAGAATTAAGAGAAAGCATGTAGAATGTATTGATTATCTTAATTGAACTGTACACTTGACAGGTATTTATACACTAGTTCAATGAGTAACTACTTCTAACTGCCTTAACTAATCTTGATCAACCCCTTAACTAACTGCTAATACAGTGATTGTATAATTGAGACAATTACTAAACTACCCTTGCTTGTTGCTTACTCTCAACAGAATTCGTGACCTCCTGGTCATGTGGGAGCAACTTGTTAGTTCCGTACACATTGATTGTTAAATTACTAAACACGAGAAAAATCAGTGAGTAGCAATTTCAATATTTTTAGGTTGTGTTTTTAGACTCCAATCATAACATTACATTTTGGTATTTTCGAATTCCTAATCCGTCTTTCACATACATGGAAAACACAATTCAAATTAAAAAAAGAAATAAAGATGCCTCATAGACATGACAAAATTTTTGAATGCAAGTCTCGGATTATTAATTTGTTTTTATATTTATGTTTGGCCATAATAAGAAACAAGTCTAAAGATAAGCCTTTATAACGACTTAAATTTTTAGATAAAATGATTGAAAAGTTATTGTCAAATTTTTCTCTTCCATGTGTAGATAGATAAATTGTGCCAATTATAGATTTGGGGTTGGGTTCTTGGGGGGTGGGGGTGGGGGGTTGCATAGATTGGGAAGTCATCTTCGATGGTTACCGTAAAAGATTGTGGTAGGGTGGTAAGCACTTCTTCATCTTTAATCAGAGGTTTTAGGTTTGATTTTTGAGTATAAAGTCGTCTTTGATAAGAATGCTTATCTCCTAAAGTGGGATTATCCTGTAAGAATTTAAAAATAATTGAACCTCAAAATGAATATCGGGTGGGACTAACATACAATGATTCAATTAATTTCGTCTTAGAGTTAGCTGACTTTTTTGCAGATTGATATGCTTTATTGCCTGTATGTTTCACCTTAAAAGGTAATCGTATTATTCTCCAACTCCTCTTGTGGCAGCTCTCGTATGGAGGTTCCACTACAAGCCCATTTCATCCTGCAGTACATTTTTATTTTTTTTTTGAAAAATAATTTACTTACACGCGATATTATGCACTTGTTCTGTTTTAATTTATGTGAAGGTATTTAATCGATCACAAAGATATTATGCACTTGTTCTGTTTTAATTTATGTGAAGGTATTTAATCGATCACGAAGTTTAAAAATGAAGAAAGAGTTTTGAAATTTGACGTCTAAAGTAAAAGACTTATTTGTATGACTACAAATTATTTCATTATTAGGGATAAATTGAGAATTTTAAAATCATATTGTTTGTATTAGATATAGAAAAATATCATTTTTTGGGGATCGACTAGAAAGAAAATAACATTATATAAATTGAGACGAAGGAAATACAATTATACTTTGTTCTAGTTTGTTTGAATTTTATTTCCTTATTATATATGTTGTTTTATGAAGGATGTCACATTATATTTTCTTTAAGGAAAAGATTTTAGTATAAATAACATAAATATATATCAAACTTCTGAAAGTAATTACACTCTCTTCCATTTTTTTAATTACTTTACTCTCTCTTCCTATTAATATACATAACATAGCTGACATACATAGCATTCTGTGTATATGTTGGGATTTTTGTAATGTGTTTAGGGAGTTGAGATTTTTTGTAATACTGGAAACATAAATTGTGTATTTGTGTAATTTTTAGAAGATTTTATACCCACAAAAATAATATGACATGTTTAATGATATAAGTTCAAAAGTTGGCAATTATGCTCTTTTTCTTTTTCAAATTGGAATAGAGAAGTGAGATCCGCGTGAAGTTTTAGTTTTGTTATCAGTTAGAGTTCCTAGTCCTTTAGAATCTGTTTTACCTCACCTTTATCAATTCATTCTTTGCAGCATACTTTCTTTCTTTTTCTTTGTTGGGTTTTAAAAGGAAAATCCGTACATCAAGTTTGTAGAGTTCAATTCCGCTAGAAGTAATCTTTACCTTGGGTAAAAACTTACTTTTTGTAATCCCTTTGTTCTTTATAGACGTTCTTTTCCTTTGCTTAAACATCCACTATATCTTTATAATAGATAGACACAGTAATTCAGTCTTTTTGATCACCTATTTTTGAAAATCATTTTTGGAATTGTTCTAAAGGTAAAGAGACGATCTCAAACATAAGAATACTATATTTTTTGAGAGACGAAAGGTCTAAGAGAGATGAGAACTTCTCTCCTATAAATCTTCTTTGCACGAACTTCCTATATGTCTATTCCGATATCGATAAAAAGTCATACTTAGGTTAATCATCTTGATAATCTAAACAAGTGGAAAGCTTCACACTTTTTAATCATCAAAGATACTCTTCATTTTTTTAATAAGATTTTATGTCAAGTCAAAACTATGACAAAAAACATAGAATAAAAAGAGTATTAATTTATCACGATTAAGCACTTAATAGAGAAGAGAACACAAATAAATTAACCATGATTCTTTTAAAAATTTATGTGAAACGAATTGTATAATGTATATAGTAGTAATTTGGTGCAAACGTTCAATTTTTTCTTTCTATTCTTGTAATCCATGCCGAATGTGACATTTGTGTACGTGTCAAATTATCATGTGAGTGTTTATTTATTTTATGTTTGTTGAATGGAATCTTACAACAATTTCAACTACTATTCTAAAACCCTATTGACGTGAACACTCCTCCAGAAATACAAAGGTGCAATAACTCTTTCAAAGTGTGAACATCACAATAATTGAATCAGTTGCATGAAAACCTTTAATTGGTGGAATGGTAAGTACTCGTCAATTCTTAATTAAACGTCTCGGGTTAAAGCTCAGGATATAGAATCGCTTTTGATAGGGAGCACCTTACCACCCGGACTTCCCGGCGCGTAACCAGATTCAAGGACGGACCTACATTCATTTTTGGGGTGCTCTGGCCTCCATTAAACTCGATGCGGAATAGATAAAATTACATAGAAAATATACGAAAATAGGTATATAATATATAAAATCACCCACTAAAATAAAAAATTTGTTGGGTGCATTGTTATTTAGGTTGACCTTAAGGTTCTCCACTAGAAGGGATGCCCCGGGTTCAAACCTCATTGAGGTGACTTTATATTTTTTTTTTTTCAATTTTTTAAATTTTTTAAGCACCTACTATCCTTAAATCCTAAGTCCGCCACTGATCATATTAGTCGTACTCCTCAATCTTTAATCAGAGGTCTCAGGTTCCAGCTCAGGGTATAGAGTCGCCTTTGGTAGGGATCAGAGCATTTTACCACCCGGACTTCTCGGCGCACAACCGGATTAGTCATACTCTTCAATCCTTAATTAGAGGTCTCAGGTTCAAACTCAGGGTATAGAATCGCCTTTGGTAGGGATCAGAGCACTTCATCACCCAGACTTCTTGGCGCGCAGCCGGATTATTCATACTCCTCAATCCTTAATTAGAGGTTTCAGGTTCAAGGTCAATGTATAGAGTCGCCTTTGATAGGGAGAACCTTACCACCCAAACTTCGCGTCACATAACTGGATTAGTTGTACTCTAAATTGAGTACCAAACACCGGTTGAAAAAAAACAAAAATAAATTTCAGTTGCATGAATTTTGATCACGACGTGACTATTTTTCAATTACTTTGAAAATGCTGGTTATATTTTAGGCATAATACATAAATGTGTCCTTTAACATGACTTCAACTCTTATCTATGCCCTCCAATTTTGGGTGTGCACAAGTAGACACTTAAGCTTATATAAAGTTGAACAAGAAGACACATGTGTCCTATGTGACATTCTGCGTGGTCAATTCATGTCCTACATGGCATCCTACATGTATTATGCCACATAGGACACATGTGTCTACTTGATCAACTTTATATAAGTTTAAGTATCTACTTGAGCACATTCAAAGTTGGAGGTCATAAATATGAACTGAGGCCAAGTTAAAGGGCATGATTACGTATTAGGATAAAAGTAGATACTTACAAAGATTTCTCGTAAAGAATGAATATACTAGGATAAAATTAGAAATTAGTACAAGCTTCATTTTCAAGTTAGAGCATGGAAGAATTAAGAGTAATGATTTCAGCGAGAGTAGCCAGACAAATCTAGAATAGTGAGTCTAGTGACAACTGAAATAGAGTTAAGTTAAAGGTATGATTGACAAATGAACGAGCCCTCTAGAATTTAACCCACTTTAAAACATACTTAAAACAAAAAAGGGTCAAAAATACCCCTCTACTTTGAAAATTTGGCCAACTTTACACTCAGTCATTCTTTTGGGACATTTATACCCCGCTATTATAAAAGTTTATATGTGTGTCCTTCAACTAACAGAATGACCCAAATAAGACTAATTGACCCATTTTTTTTAAAAAAATCAAACCCGACCCATCAAAAAAACCCAAACATTATACACACAATACACAAGTTTCTCACATACTTGATTTCAAAATTAGAGCTTTTCTCCCTCACTTTTGTAAGTTGAATTATCCCAACAAAATTATTATTCTTTCACTAATCATCCCCAATGAAGTGTAGTTGTGGTCGATTGTTAATCCTTACTAATTTTCTTAGGAATAGAAAATGTCACTAAATTGTTACTCTTTTTCGATGAAGTGTTCGTTGCGTTGTCGTTGTCGTTTTGATTTGGTGAATTACTAGTCAAAAGTATCATTTTGAATACTCCATCTAATCCTAGAAGAAGTTTTTTCAGATATTTTCTTGTAGAGATGATGATTTGAGGCCCTAGGGATCTTCGACAGAATGGACAAGCTTTAGACACAGGCAGGTAGATGGAATTAGAGTCTTCCTTGTTATCAAGGGTTCATAGTGCTGGGATTTGTTTTGTTTATTGCACTTTTTCTTCGATGTTGATAAATAGATTTTTCTTTGTTTAGGTGTATTATTTTTGTTTATGATAAAATAGGACTTGAGGTCGACTGTATAAAATCTTGAAATCCCTGGTGGGAGTTTTTGTATTATAGAGGGTGCCAATTTGTGTAGTTTGTGATGATTCCTTGTACAATATAACTATATTGAAGTTGGTAGTTTATGTTCAAAATGTTGCAAGTTGAAAATCATTAGTTCTTATTATTTGCTTTTCGCAAGTGACATTGATCACGATTATACTTAGTGTTGAATCGTGTGAGTACGCTGAAGAACAATAACTATTTGCTTTTCCCACAACTTTTGATATTGTACTTTGTAATTGCATTGTGGAACTTGGTCAAATTCCTGGCAATTCCCACTGCTGCTCCTGCTTTGTTTGGAGGTGGTTTATTGGGCTATGTTATGTATGATGTAACTCATTACTACTTGCATCATGGACAACCAACAATAGGAGTGCCTGAAAGTCTTAAGGTAAGAGGATATGTTTGTTAACACATCTCTAACGACTTCATTGTGGCTATTTGGTTGGTTAGTTTTTTGTGATATCTTGTCTCAGGTTAATAAATTGTTAGTTTGGGAAGATACTTTTAGATCTCTGCTAGTTTCTTTAGTTAACTTTTTGAACTACCCATTGGAGATTGTTATAGCGTTTGTAAACTATGTTAGTCATTTGTGGCACTTGATAGTTGAGGTTGTTGTTTCAGGTTATAGTTTGTGGCTCAATCCTTTTTTTAGGTTATATCAGTTTTATTCTCTTATGATGGTTCTTGCTTAATAGCTGAACTTTGACAGTTGCATTAACATGTATAATTGCAAAGAAGTATGCACTTTATATGTGAGTTTATCCCGGGATAACTTTATATCAACAACTTAGATAGTTTTCTGTACATTGTTTTTAGTTGAGGATTTATCAGAAATAACTTTTCTACTTGCCAAGGTAGGAATAGTTTACTTTAAATATATGAAAAAGATAAAGATGATTAAGAAAATGGAACATTTGTTTCACGCTTGGTAGTTGTTTTCATTGGTAAAAACATGAGAAAATTGAAGGAAAGGTGTCTTTTAAGTCTTGAATGAAGGATTGGTGACATTGACCAACTTAAAGGGTCAAACATCATTAGGAAACTTGATTAAGTTAATTGTGAACTTGATTAATATTTTCAAAACTTTCTAATCTTTTCAAAAATACAAATCAACCCAACCCACACCCCTCTTCAATCCAAATCAACCATTCTCTCCTCTCTCTCAACAACTTCTCTCAACTCTCTCCCAACCAATGGTTCTACAAAATTTCTCCCTTCAACCTCTGATGACTTCTACCTCTGGTAGAAGAGATGAGTTATCCTTGTTCATTTTGTTGTATCTTCATGATTAGCATTGATCAATTCTGGATTTCTAGGTGGATGTAGAAGAAGCTACTGCTACTCTTTTTATGGAAATACGGAGTAAAGATCTACGATGAGCAAAGACGAATTCCACGACGAGCAAAGCCGAATTCCGTAGCACCGGATGAAGAACAACTTGTCCATATTGAGTAGATCTTTATAGCTTGAGCCTGTCAAAGTAATCCTTGGCATCATATTTAAATTGTTGTTGATGTATTTGTTGAGATCTGTACCCATAACAATTTTTTTACTTTTTATTTATTCCTTGACTTATTTCAGTTAATTTCTGAAGGCGTCAATATATTTTATTTTGTCTATGAATTTTATTTATTCCTTAGATTTGAACTTATTAATTGAAAAGGAATACTAGATTCAAATATTGCAACAGATAATGTATCTGTTGCAACAGACGACGCATCTATTGGAAAAATCGAACAGATTTAGACATATGTTGCAATAGATAGGTAATCTGTTGGAATTTATTAAACAGGTCTTCCCACTATTGCAACAGATGGACTTAGATAGAAACATCGTTATAATGCAACAAATGACCAACCTATTGCAACAGATAAACTATATGTCAGAACAGGTAGAATAACTATTACAACGAATGGAGAATCTGTTGCATTATAAAAATTCAACTTTCGTTGCACATAAAAAATTGCCACTACGTGTTAAAAGGTTAAAGTGAATTGAAATAAAAAAGACGAAACCCATCGACGGTTTTAGTTCAAACACCTAAAATAAAATAGGCATCAAGTAGACAGTGTTCATCTTAAACACGTAAAATAAAATAGGCATCAAATGTGTCTGTTTGGAACATTTTGCCGACTTGCCGTCACTTGGCCCCCAACGGTCATTCCTCCCCCCCCATTGTCTTATATATTCATCTTCCTCCTAAAATTTAATCCTAAATTCTCAAATCTTCTTCTTCATCTTCTTTTATCTATCCAAATTCTTCAAATTTTTTCTTTCATTTTTTCCAGCTGAGCTTGACAATATCGAGCACATCTTGCACTATTTTTTGCGATAAAATTTTTTGATATTGTAAGTGCGGTCATGAAGCTCTGTTAAAGACTTTTTAGACTCAACAAAATCTGGGTCGTAGGTTTTTTACTTGTAAGATTTCAAAGGTAATATTTTTTTTAATTTAATTAGTTGATTAATTATTGACTTGTAATTATTTTGTAATTGTGTTCTTTTTTTTTTATAGAAATTGGGTGGAAGCGATTACTTTGATTGGTATGAAGAACGACATTCTTCACAAGCAAATCGTGTAATCTAGGGTTTGTTGAACAAAGTCAAGGCTTCTGAAGAGAAACAAAATCGAGCAAGAACATACTACATTATTGCCGTTATTGCTACTGATTTGGTGTTGTTGGGCAGATGGATATTCAAGCGTAATTGCTAAAATTTTTATGGTGGTGTGTGTATTTGCTACTGGTTTAGTGTTATCGAACACATGGATATTCAAGCGTAACTGTTGGAAAATATCAAAAAGATTTAGGCATATGTTGTAAAATTTAGGTCATCTGTTGGAAATTATCAAACAGTTCTTTTCACTATTGCAACAGATTAGACTTAGTTTATTAGACTATTCATAGAAATAACATCGACGTAATACAACAGATGACCAACCTATTGCAACAGATAAACTATCTATTAGAACAGATTAAATATATTTTACAATAGATTGAAAATCTATTGCATTATAAAAAACTCAGCTTTCATCAGAAAAAAATTATTGCCACTACCTGTACATGTAATAAAGTAAAGGTGACTTGAAATTAAAAATTTCTATTTCACAGGATCTTCTATATACGCAGGCTTCAAGTGTTCAGTTATTACCTTATAAGCCCAGACCTCTTGCAGATTTACCACAGTGTTATCGCATAGAAAAGTCATTGGCTCGGCCATTTCTGTGTCGGTCAACAAACTTTGATGTGTGCAAGAGCGTGCGAGCCACTCGCTTTAGCATCATCATCATTTGTAAGGATCATTCTCTTGTTTCAACCTTCAAAATCCCATGATTTCTTCATCAATACTTCCTTTGGCAAATGATTCATCAGCTGTGGCTCCACGAGGAGAAAAAGATCAAAATCATCGATGAGAGGTACGTTGGGGTCATAAACATTGATCTTTCCCTCCTTGAGTAGTATCTCAACAGCCCGATAATGCATGTCGTTCACGCTAATGACTGCAACAATCCTTTTTGCCTCGGTCCAGCTCTTGCCGTATGGATTTGGCCTCTCCCCTCTAATATATTTTATCATTTCTTCTTCATCCAAGATCAATGTAGGAATTAGGAAATCAAGTCCCACGCCAAGGGCTAACGTCTCCCTATTGAGTTGATCGTACCTATCCTTGAGCTTCTTGCAGAAGTCAAGGTCCATTATCCTATCGACAACATCATAAGCTTCCCGATATGTTAATTGCCCTTTTCTCATGAGGCCGAGAATTATGTCAACATGTTGTGATATAAGAATTCAATTTTTAAATAGGCTATTAACTGTAAAGATGCAAAGGATGGTCCATCTATTGCATAGAGTTCTCTAAATCAATAATCCAACGCAACTTATGCAACAGATGGATAATAAGTTGTACCAGAATCACTACCAGTTGCACCAGTATACGCAACTATTGCAACAGATGTGAAATTTGTTGCGTAGCTTTTTATTCACGGGGTAGATTAGAAGGGATAGGTTAGGAAAAGTAAACTTGCCTTGTCCTCATACGGCATACGCATATCAGTCATAGTCTGGAAGTCTTGGGGGGAAAAGAGAGACCTGGGGTAATTTGGTGCACCTGGCTTGGCATTCTTGGCATGTCGCAGATCCCTATTCTCTTCGGCGTCAAGTTACGTATATATGTCCACCTTTTTGACTGGCCCGTGAACTTCAATAGCTTTTGGAGAGGGAGGAATTGCAATTTCTTTTGTTTTCCAATTGGAGAGTACGTCTCTAATTGCTCTTTTTTTTTCCTAACCAACACTGTAGGAGTGTGTGGCTCCCTCACCTTCTTGGATGGTATGACACACCTCTTGGATTTGAATTCCTTGATATCTTTAGAGATAGCCTCTAATTTTTCAAAGAGTTTATCCTGTCTGTCCTTGCACTCTTCGTATTCGCAATGAGAACATGAGGGTGAAGAGGGGTAAGAGGAACCTGTGTAAGGGTGAAAAGGGGTGTTTTCAAACATATTTGTTCTTTCTTGAGCATCGACATTCTTATCATCACGAGTGATAGAAGCATCAACATGCCTGCCACCATCACCAACAACTCCAGCAGAAGAAGCACTCGGATCTGCCTTAGTAGGTAAGTCATAAAGAGACTTAACATTAGGCTGACCTTGCCTAACTACTCTTTTTATGGTTGTTGCTCCATCCAATTCCTTCTTTATTAACTCCATCATTGGGTCTGCTATAGTATCAACTTGACCTAGAGTAATATAAAAAGTCATCACCAACTCCTCCTCAGTAGGCATGATCCATGGATGCACAACCTATAAAAAAGAAAAAAAAAGAGATGCATTTAAATCATATAATATAATAATTTTCACAGTTGGGTTACATTTTTAAAAAAAGACCCATCTGTTGCATAGTTTGCAGTATATGGTTAAAATCTATTTGAGTCTGGTTCAGAAACACAGAGCAACACATGGATAATATAATGCAAAATATCAATCATCTGTTGCAACAGTTGCACAAGATGGGGTAATCTGTTATGCAATAGATGATCTGTACTTCGCAATAGATGAACAAATGTTATCAGATTACATATCTGTTGCATAATTTGCAGTAGATGGTTAATCTGTTAGGAGTCGGGTTCAGAGAACCAAAGCAATAGATGGGTAATCTGATGCAAGATATCAATCGTACCCTATCGCAATAGATGTCCCATCTGGTGCATCAAATATAACATCTGTTGCATCAGTTATAGCATCTGTTCAATTTCTTTCTTTGAGTAAAATTATTTTACTTGAAGAAGACGTACTGTATCATCCAGAGGTTAAAGACGCTAGTATCCTTAATATTGGTGTTGCTCTTTGCAGCCAACCACCTAAACATCCTTGGATGATAAACCTCATCCGGGTAATCCATTAACTGCTTTTGGAGGGGAGGAATAACTTCAAATGCCCAAGCCTAAAAAATGTAATCAGGAAGCAAGAAAAAATAAAGTCATAATAAGTATATTCAATATAAATTAATAGATGAGTAAAATTAGTGATTAATTTTACCATGAAAGCCTAAGGAAAACTGTATAATATGGTTGTCCCCGAGGATAGCTTTGTCAGTAAATATTGGACAGTTAAGTAGAAGTTGTCATATCCCCGGGATAATTGTTGAATTTATCAAAATCCTCAGCACGCACCAACAAATCATCTTCTATGACCTTGTTGACGTCTCTTGCCAATATTACTGAATGGGCAAACTAAACTAAGCACAATTGCTCCTTGTATTGCAATGTTATGGTTTTATCCTCGAGATCTGTCAACAAATCCGATGTTTTGTAGCCACGTCGAGCAATGTCAAACAACCCATCTATTTTTTCCTTGTGTTTTCTTGCCTTGGATCTTTTGAGGGGTGGTGGTTCTTCTGGACGATGGCATCTCAGGCCCATCACTATGGCAAACTATTGCAAGCCAAAACAAACAGGCATGCCACAGTAGTTGATCCAGATTTCATCCATCTTATTTTTTCCCTCCTCCTCCGGATCTTTATCATCCCCCACGTACTTGATCCTGCGCTTGAGAAGATCATATACCATCATCATAGGGAAATGGATACGGGCAGAGGGGTCCTCAGGCAGCTTAAGAAAGCGTCCAAAGCAGCTCTTCTTAAAGAGTCCGCCTATGTTTTCATTCTTCATAATTTTAATACAATGTTAAAATTTTTTCCCCATCTGACATTTTAGTACAATTTGACCAGTTAGTTGTTTTGCTTCTGGGTTATTTATCTGCATCGCAACTTGAAATCTGTCAATATTAAAAGTTTTGATAGGATCATGCTGGGATGTCGATATTAATTCACGCCCTATTGGTGATCCATTATCATCATGTTGGTGATCACCCTCTTTCTCTTTCTCGCTCTCTAATTCCTCTCTTTCTCACTTTTATTTTCTTCATCACCATCTATAGACCCTTGTCCACCTCTCTCAATGTTGTTTTCACATCTCTTCTTAGCATTACTTTTTCCTGACTGAGATTGTTCAGGAAGCTTCTTCGAATCCCTCTATACTGTAGCCTTTTTTTTGGGTGGTCAGACGTTGATCCATTTTTACTTTCTTTTCTCTTGGGAGACATGTTTTACCTATAAACAACAGAAAAACAAAAATTACATTACAATTGATGTATGCATAAATTTTAAAAAATACATTACAAATACCACGAATACCGATACACCAACAACCACCACCACAAACACCACCAACCAATGCCATAAAAAAACACCACGAATACCTACACCACCGACAGCCACCCAAAACACCACCAACTAATGCCACCACCAGTGCCACCACGACGACCACAAACACCACCGCCACCAACACCACAAACACCATCCAACAATACCACAACAGTCAACGGAACACTGCGATGGAAACTAGGGATTTCTCGAGTTCTTCCTATGATTTTACCATCAAAACTCAAAATTGTAAATCCATTCTCAAAGATAATACAACTAAAAGTTTTATTTTTCATCATTAACTTAAAAGAAATATAGAACTCTTCTCAAACTCTGTTGCCTACAAAGACAAAGAAAACGACTGATACAAGCAAGAATGAAGTTGAAAATAACACCTATGTGGTCGAAAATAAGAAGAAAAATGATCTGTTGTGGAGGGTTGGGCAAATTTATTGAGTAGTTGTTGTTTGTACTGTATTATTGAGTGAGAATAAGAGAGAAAGAGTGAGAACTCGAGATTTAAAATGCTGAAACGTTTTGTATGGGTTTATTTGTATTTTGGAAAAGAATGACAAGTTTTAAAAATGTTAATTTGGTCCGAATTGATCTTAATTATTTTTAAAATCATAAAAGATATGTGTAATTTTTAACCCTCTCATCTTGCAATTACCAAAAGGATAACTCAATTGAAATTGTATAAAAGCAATTGAAGTTGTAGTTGATCGAGTACTCTAGTTGACCCTATGAACTCACCCCTGGTCCTAGATTAATCAATTTAGGTACTATTAGTGTAACATATGAACTCAATTGAAATTGTATAAAAATAAATGTTCAACATGTTGCATCAGATTTTGCATCTATTGTAAAATATCAATCAGATTAGGTAACAACAGATTATGAATCTATTATAAATTATCAAACAAATTAAGTCATTTGTTGTGACAGATTACCTATTTGTTGTAAATTATCAAAATGGATTGTCATATGTCGCAACAGATTACCCATATGTTGTAAATTATTGATGATAGGCGAATTTACATGCCTATAGTGCTATATTTCACCCATATTTTAGCTAAGTTTTGAGGACAAAATATATAATTCATGCACTTTTAGTCCTTTTTCCTGTAAGTGAGCTAACGAACATGATTAGCAAGTTTTCAGGTATAAATGATGCAGAATTCAGCATTTTATGGATTAATTGACGCCAAAGAAAGCTTCACGAAAGGAGGAAAACAAAGCTTGGGCGCCAAGGACCAAAAGTGGCGCATGGAAAATCTGTCCCGGGCAAAAACAATAATTCTGAAGACTTTGGGGACTAGCAGTAACTTATTAGGATTAGGATAATAATGCAGTAACCCAGTAGAAATGGGTTAAGTAATGCAGTAGCTTAGTAGGAATAGGATATGAGTGTTATAAATACCCTATTTTGCTAGAGATTTTTATTCATTCACCCATTCGTCCATTCACCCATCAATTCCCATCCATCCACCATCCATTCATCCATCAAAACAATTCTCCACCACCCTCATCCCTATTACATCCTTCCCCTTTCTTTATTAATTCATTGTTGACAATTTTCTTTCATCTATTCGACTTTTAATTTTCACAACAAGAGAACTGCTACTAGCAACAGAATTCACGTCACAAGTGACGCCCAAAACAACTTTTCGTGAGCTTGTGATTATTTCGATATGATGATAATGTGTATTGTGTTTTCCGTTGCAATCATGAGTAGCTAAACTTCTCTGTTGGGGTTATGGAAGCCTTATGAGATACTATCTATTGCTATGAGTTTGTGAATTCGTGACACGTATGCTGCTTATATCATTATTCTCTTTATCTCAATGCAAATTCTTGTGGCTGCAGACGCATAGAATAACGCCAGTATAGCATTAACTTGTTTGAAAGAAAAGTTATATGTCTGGAAAAGAGATAATGTCAAGGTAATAGGGTTCCATCCCCTATTAAAAAGTTAGTGCCGTAACTAGATTAACCTCTTGGAGAATTTATACCGTTAGACACGCTTTAAGCTCGAAAGAGTTAAAGTGAAATAGTCCTTGTTAAGGTCGAAAGACGCGTGGATTTACCATAGAATACAATTCTCTATAAGCACATGCATGTCTGAATTCCGCACAACTCATAGCCAATAGACACGTACAACTCATAAGGTGGACATAACCCCAACTTCTCAATTCTCATTGGTTAACATCTTACCAAACATTCTTTCTTTTTACTTTGCTAATTTCCATTTTTACTCTATTATTTTGGTTACACGTTACAATCCCCCCTTTCTACGAGACTTCCACCAAAAGTGTAATAATCATTACTTACTTGTTGATCGACTATTCTCTGTGGGATCGATACCCAACCTAGTTGGGTTATATATTTGACAGCGACCGCTTTACACTCTTACGAGAGCTGTAGATTGAGCGTTATCAAAAATTGGCGCCGTTGCCGGGGAATACGAGTGTCAATTAAGTTTGTGATAATTACTAGACCCTTTGGTCAAAGATTCTCGTACTTTTACTTTTAGTTTTTGTTTTTGTTTTCTGCAGGTTTTTATTCAGTGCATGCCCCATACTCGAAGTTCTGGTCAACCGTTATTACCTATCAATCCTGAACCACAACGTATTGGCAGAATGGAGGCACAACATGAAATTGAAAGGATGGCTGCTCAACAGGAACAGGCGAGATTAGCTGCTCTTGCCTCCTTTCAAGTGCATCAACAAAATATTGATAACCCTGGACGAGCAATAAATCCTGACGACGAGGACCTAGGTGATGACGAGTTACTAAACCCTAGGCATGCTGCTGAGATCGCAACACCTGCCAACAGAAGAGATCGTCAAGCTAGGTTTAGGCCTGAACGCCGAGTTATGCAACCAGCTTTCGACGATGATGATGATGATCTTGATGGAGCCGGAGCCACAGGAGCCATTATTCCTCCACCATTGGCACCCGGAGCCAAGTTCAACATCACAAGCACCATGATTCAGTTATTGCAACTCAAGGGATTATTTGGTGGACTAGCAGGCGATGATCCAAATATGCATCTGATCAACTTTATTTCTACATGCAAGTCGTTTGACAATCCTGGCGTTGGTCAGAATGCAATTTGATTACGCCTATTTCCATTGTCTCTGTCTGGGGAGGCAACTCTATGGTTGAATGGGCTGACTCCTGATTCTATTACAAATTGGAGGCAATTGAGAGACACTTTCCTTGAAAGATTCTTTCCGCTATCCAAAAGAGCACAATTAAGAGATGAAATCAACAACTTTCGGCAGCTTCCAACTGAAGCCCTTCATGAAACATGGGAGAGGTTCAAGACAAAGCTAACGAGGTGCCCAAACCATCACATGACTAATGTTTACCTAATGGAGATACTATACAGAGCCTTGAATTCAATAACTAAACCAGTGGTGGATAATGCGGCTGGAGGATCTTTTATGGACCTCACCTTTGGTCAAGAAAACAATATGCTAGATCGTATGACGAAGCAAAGTAGAGCTTGGCATACCAGGGATTCTGAGGTAGCAAGCCCCACTTTATCTATTGGCATGACTGCAGACCAAAGGAGAAGAGAAGAAGAACGTGATCAAGATATGACGCACATAGAAACACAAGTGGATCTTCTTACAAAGCATTTATTATCAGGGAAGACCAAAAAAGTCAAAGCTATTGCGTCGAAAGGAAGAGACGAATCTGATTCGAAAGAAGAGGCCAACTACTTAAGCAATCAGGGGGTTTCCGAGGGAATACCCAAGGAAACCAAGGTCGGAACTATTATGATAAATCTGGAAACAAGGACCAAGGTAGTTGGAAGAACAAGAATGAAAAGAGTGGTTTGTATATTCCCCCAGGAAGACGTGACACCACCACATCTAGTTCTGGAAAATGGAAGAGATGATGGCCAAACTATTGAAAGGAGTGGAAGCAACGAGCGCTGGAGTAACGGAGGTAATAAATGATTTGTCCTCTATGAAGCAATTAGTTGATTCTCATTCCACTTTAATCAAGCAAATAGAGCAGCAATTGAGCCAACTTTCAGCAGCACTCAATCAAAGAAAGGTTGGCACGTTACCTAGCGACACTGTGCAAAACCCAAGAAATGATGGGTCATGCATGGCTGTTACTACCCGAAGTGGTAAGGTGCTGGAAACTTCATCAAAAGGCAA